>CM042069.1:7149834-7547393 GCA_023512825.1 Liposcelis brunnea
TCAAACCTCGACATAATTTAATTTTTATTAAAATTTGTACTTAATAATTAATATTTTTCTTTATTCTTCATCTTCAACAGGCACTCTTTGTTTTGATGGTTTCTTCTTCCCTCCATTTCTCCTTCGTACTGCTTCTTCCGATGGCTTCGGTCTCGGTTTTGGGTTTTCTAATGCTGCCAATTCCTCATCGGAGATGATTCCTTTGTACCAGTCTTTGCTGTAAATAATAAATATTTATTAGTGTCTTTTAAGCCCAATTTTCGGTTAGTGCTAAGATTTAATAAAACAAACCATTCAGAAACATTTCTAGGCCAGTCACAAACTTTCGTGACTTCATTAAAAACTTGGCCACGTTTACATCCGTTCCTCCTTGGTATTTCCCCGTTAATGCAAACGTAAAAATATTGGCAATCTTGAGGATCTGCGTATCTAGGATGTTGTTGTCCGATCGTTTCGTTTACTTTCGGGCAGTCAAATTGAAATACATCTGGAAATATTATTTGCCACATTGAATATTTGGTGAAAAATTCAAGGGAGAGTATGGTTTTACCTTGTGATGAGCAGCCTTTCTTTTTGGCTTCATCAGGCCAACTGCAGATGCCAGCGGCTTCGTTGTACACTAATCCGTTAGGGCAAGTTATCATGTTGAATTTCCCATCCACGCAATAGTAGAATTTATCGCATATTTTATTGTCTTCATGTGCGAAGTAGCCATTTTGCCGGGGGCAGTGGAGACTCGGGTGAGGTTTTTCTGGAAGTAGAAAAAATTAAAGTTTAATTAGACGCCATTTTAGCGAACTATAATTGCAATTTCGTCGCCATTTGAGTCGTGCGCACATTTACTAAGGTTATTTTACGCCTGCGCATTTGTTTTGCACTTATTTATTTACTGCGCATGCGTACTAGAATGTATTACGCTTCTGCGTGCGTGTAGAATGCTTATTCATTGCCTGCGCATGCGCATTGCACTTATTAATCGTCTGCGCATGCGCATTGCGCTTATTAATCGTCTGCGCATGCGTACCATGTTTATTCAATGTCTGATTTACGAATTAGACACAATTCGCATGCGCAGACTCTTATACTGTTAGATTCTCCTGCGCACTTCTCAGATAAAACTTGTAAACTTATAAATAAACTTGAAAACACATCATGCGCATGCGCGTGGATTATCCTAATCTGCGCAGAGTATAAATAAGCATATTTTACATGCGCAGTAGGGTTAATAAGCTTAACACTCATGCGCACGACTTATTTTTCGATTAAAAATTACTAAAATTTATTTTTAAAATTTTACTTACGCTTTTCTGGCCTCTGAGAACAATCTATCCCAAAGGGAAGGTCACATTTCTCATGCAAAGGGCTGAAATCATTAAAAACCATCCCGTCGGGGCAAAGTTTCTCCGTAATGGCCCCATCTCTGCATTCATAATATTTATCACATTGATAAGCATCTGCGAAAAATCCATTTGGCTCCGGGCATTCATCAGTCAAGGCTCCATCATCATCTTCTTTAGGTGGTGGCGCTTTTGTTGTTGTTGTCGTCCTACCCGGTTGTCGTCTTTGATCTTTCCTCGATAGTGAAGATTGACTGTTAACTAACCCTGTGGAAAAAAAATTCGGGTTTAGCTCTATTATTATAAATCCCTGTCACCAATGTCAAGTTTAGGAAATGGCTAAAAAAACAGCTGGGTGACCTTTTAAATATTTTTTTTAATAACCAGAGCAGGGTCGTCAGAAAGTTTTTTTTTTTGCGAAGGCAAGCGAGGGAACAATTAAATATTTCCGGGAATTTCTTTTTTGGGTGTGAGAGTCCGTTTGGCTAAACCGGAAGGAATCGTTTTAACACATGAAAATACTGGATAAATTCTAATATTGTTACGCTTCACTGATCATGTTAAATCCAGCTTATCTCGATATGAAGAGAAAGTTTTTTTTTTTTAAAAAAATCAAACGTTCTTATTTTATCCGTAAAATTTTTTTAAAATTTTGTAAAAATTCTTCTTAAAAATTTGAGAAATCTTACCACGCGCACTAAAAATAAATAATTCCACGGATTCTCGACAACATATGGGGTGGATAATCAAAAGAAATTTTATTTAACCGCTTTTAAAAAAATTAGACTAATTTATTAATCATTCATGCGTTTAGCAAATTTTCACTCACCGCAGGAAAAAAAAATATATATAAAATGAAAATATTAATTATACAACTTACCTGTTATTAGTAGAATGAAGAATATCGAGATGTTCACTGTTACCGTCATGTTTGGAAAGTGAATCACTAAAAGTCATACTGGCCTTCATGACCTTGGTGAATACAACTAACCTACGCCTAGGTACACTTTCCTCCGTCGTTTATTGGGCTCCGTTCATTTTTATTTATTATCGATAAGTGGTTAATCTAAGGATGCGTTGATGCTAATGATGAATTTTAAATGAATTCGAATTGTATTTATTATTTAATGAGGTTATTTAATTGTAATGATTTGTTGGAAGAGTTATTTGATCGATAATCTTTTGAAAATGAATGTAGCAGGCTAAATTAGCCTGAAATGGCTTCAGCAAGTTTAACAAGGCCCTAATATCTCGCTAGAAATTTTTTGCTTAATAACTGAAAATTGTTGCTATGCAAAGACCTTTCGTTGCCATGGGGTTGCTAAGTGGTTCCTGTGACGTTTGTAAGTAATCGTTCTGGTTACTAGGTGACAGTTTTGGTTGCTATGACGTTGCTAGGTGACAGTTTCGGTTGCTATGGCGTTGCTAGGGGACAGTTTTGGTTGCTATGACGTTGCTAGGTGACAGTTTTGGTAGCTATGGCATGTCCAGGTGACAGTGTTGGTTGCTATGCCGTTGCTAGGGGACAGTTTTGGTTGCGGTGGCGTTGCTAAGTAATCATTTTGTTTGCTATGAGACAGTTTTGGTTGCTATGACGTTGCTAGGTGACAGTTTTGGTTGCTGTGGCGTTGCTAGGTGACAGTTTTGGTAGCTATGGCATGTCCAGGTGACAGTTTTGATTGCTATGACGTTGCCAGGTGACAGTTTTGGTTGCTATGACGTTGCCAGGTGACAGTTTTGGTTGCTATGACGCTGCTGGGTGATAGTTTTGGTTGCTATGGCATTGCCAGGTGACAGTTTTGGTTGCTATGACGTTGCTGGGTGATAGTTTTGGTTGCTATGACGCTGCTGGGTGATAGTTTTGGTTGCTATGGCATTGCCAGGTGACAGTTTTGGTTGCTATGACGTTGCTAGGTGACATTTTTGGTTGCTATGGCGTTGCTAGGTGACAGTTTTGTTAGTTATGACGTTTCTAGGTGACAGGTTTGGTTGCTGTGGCGTTGCTAGGTGACAGTTTTGGTTGCTATGACGTTGCTAAGTAATTGTTATGGTTACTAGGTGACAGTTTTGATAGCTATGGCGTTGCTAGGTGACAGTTTTGGCAGCTGTGGCATTGCCAGGGGACAGTTTTGGTTGCTATGACGTTGGTAGTTTACAGTTTTGGTAGCTATGGCGTTGCTAGGTGACAGTTTTGTTAGTTATGGCGTTACTAGGTGACAGTTTTGGTTGCTGTGACGTTGCTAGGTGACAGTTTTGGTAGCTATGGCGTTGCTAGGTGACAGTTTTGGCAGCTATGGCGTTGCTAGGTGACAGTTTTGTTAGTTATGGCGTTACTAGGTGACAATTTTGGTTGCTGTGACGTTGCTAGGTGACAGTTTGGTACCTATGTCATTGCTAGGTAACTTTTAATTGGAAAGCTTACAAATCTTGTCAAATTAAATCATCAAATAATACTTTATTAATTTTTTTTTTGAATTAATAATACGATTCACGATAAAACCAATTACTCTGATAGTTTCTTTTAAAATGTTTCCTTACTTCATCATACAAAATAATAGCTGACAAATACCCGATCGGTATCGCCGACCATTTCGCCTTTACGTAAGCCATATGGAGCACGTTATTAATCGGCATTAATATCAAACACAGCACTAAAATCATTTCAAAAGCCAAACCGAAATTTATCACCCAATTCCCGGATGCTGAAAACGCTGATTTGTACCTCGTTTTGTGAATTATTAAATTCCCCCATTGCATTATAACGATCGTTAAGAAAAAACAAGTCTGGCATGTGAATTCTAATCGTTTCCTAGCTTCGCACGTCCATTCTTGCCCGTACGAATCTTGTAAATCGTCGATTACGTACGAATCCCAGTCTTCTCGGATTCGGAATAAATCTAATGGCAACCAGCCATGTTCTAACATGATGACGTAGTATGAGAGGAACGCTGCAAAGGTTTCTGTGATTCCAATTTGGCTAATTGAGTTGAAGCACATCGGTTGGGTTATTACGAAGCCTTCGTTTGAGTTCGGTGGTGGCTTCATGACGTCATATTCTTCCTTCTCGTAAATTAATGAGATTGCCGGCCAAATATTAGTGGCGCAATCAATGAAAATTATTAAGAATACGCTGAACGGGAGTGGAATTCCTAAAATCGAGTACGCTGCGAACGGGATGAATTCTGGCACGGTCGCTGTTAACGTGAACGCTGTCGCTTTTTTAATATTATCGTATAATAATCTCCCTTCTTCAATAGCAGCGACTAATGTTGATAGACTATCGTCTATTAGCACGGCGTCAGCTATTTCTTTCGTTAAATCCGATCCTGTAATCCCCAACGCTGCTCCTAAATCCGCTTTTTTCAAAGCCAGCAGATCATTCATCCCGCTTCCAGCTACAGCCACAACTGACCCAATTTTCTGGCAGCTAGACACTACCATGAATTTTTGCAAAGGAGAAGTCCTAGCGAACACTATCTCTTCATATGTCCGCATCAACATATCAATCTCATTCAACGTCAGTCTTTTTAGCTGCGTGCCATCGACAACAACCGCGGTTGCTTCCGACGGATGAACATCCAACAACCGACATTGTCTTTCTTCTGCTAAATCTTCTAGAGTTCTGCTAGATTCCGATATGAGTCCGATTTGTTTCGCGATGCTTTTAGCTGTTATAGGATGATCGCTCGTTACCATTATTACTTTAATCCCAGCGAGTCTGCACCGGGATATAGCGTAGGGAGTCGTTGGACGTGGCGGATCGTATAAGGACATTATCCCTAGGAAACGGAAATTCTCAAGAGGGAAGTTTCTTTCAATTGGGTTGAATTGATAGCCAACTGGGAATGTTTCTTTTGGTAGGACCATGTCGCATACGGCGATTAATGATTCGCCATTTTGAGCCATTTCAATGCAGGCTTTGTCGATAGCTTCTTGGACGGAATGGGTAAGGCTAATTTCTTCTCCTTCGAAGAGGATCGTGCTGCATTTATCGAGTAGGATTTCTAGTTCTCCGATTATTATCATGTAGTTTTTTTTTCGGTCGCCTAATGTGTGGATTGTTACTTGGAAGCGGTCTATTCCGTTGTAAGGGATTTCACATACCTAAATATTTTTTTTCGTTTCAGGTGAGAGCTTGGCAGTGACGTCAGAAGTGCGAGTTTGTGAGTTGGATTTCTGCGAAAGGAAAAAGCTAACGAAGACGGATCAGCGTCTCATTTAGTGTGAATAAGCCACAGAAACTATGGTAGGCGGGCTACTAAGAAAATCCTCCATCAAGCCCTGAATTCTAGAGAAGGCCGCCGTTGAAATCAAGATAGATTTGTCCGGTGGCGCGTCTGTGATGCAGCACCAGGCTCCAACTTTATAACGCCTGGATAAGTAAGTAAAGGAAATGGGTATCTTCTTGCAAAACTTTTCAGAAGATTTTTGTAAACGGCTGATAATTCCTTTTTGCTTTTCCAGAAGTTCACTCAACTGACGCCTGAGTATGAATGTGAAGAAGAGCTTTTGCAGATGAAAGTGGTGGCAGCGGGAAAGATTTTATTTAGATGAGTGTTTAAATTGAATCGAGTCGCATTGAGTAAGTATTATCGCTAGATCCCCTTGTCCTTGCGGTTGCTGAATTCCGCTTAAGAACTGACGATGCAGGATGTGCTTGCTTGAAAAATCACAATAGGGAATCATGGCATTCTGGACGGGATTATTAAGGAACCTACAAACCTGATTTATCGTGCATAAGTGAACAATATAGAATCATGACCAGAGCAAGACTTTCATCAATCATAAACCTAAAGCCCTATTGCTATAAGGGATATTTCTCCCCTGCTAGAGACCCTATATAGAAAGACACTGGCGAACTTATGGCTTAAACGCCATTTTAATTTGTCTGCTGTTCTCATTTTTGAAGAATTCGCTTCTTCTATCAGCAGAAGGCAGACTTTTGTGGCCCTTTTGGAAGGGGAAACTGGATATTTGTCATTTGTATGTTGGCACACTTGATTTTTCTCCAATTTTTCTTTTAATTTCCAATATGGCGACCTGCCATGGCCTTCAAAATCGGTCGACCAATCAGATCTTCTGCAGCCTTTCTATAAAGGGTCTCCATCCCCAGCGGCTCTAACCGGACCTATCCGCCAGTAAAAGACTCAAACCGACCCACGTCACCTTATTAACAAAGCCGCGGTCTTCCTAGAAGTCCTAGTCTGCTAAAGCGTTTATCAAGAACCTGCCTTATCATCAGCGGCAAGTGTTACATATACAGCCCACTGAAAGGGCTTGTATTGGTCTCACCAGTGATCAAACACTGCCTAGAAAGCCTTTAGATTTTCTTTCTGGAGCGTACCCGTAAATGACCTTGTCTCCTAAACCTTCTTCGTTCTGAAACGCCGTTTCCTCAGTAGTTAAGCCATTTGTCTTCCAAGCCTCAAAACTTCTGACGCCACTTCCTTTTAAAATACTACTCTCACCTTTGGATACATTTTCCTTATCTCCCTCACTTTCCTCCCAATAACGTTCGTAACAAAATTAAAAACCGCTATTTCCTCTTCAGTCGTCCCTTTCGGCTCCACCAATTCATCCTCATCATCCTTATACCCCACTCGATTACACAAAACCGCACAACGGGAAAGTGCCCTAAACCCGATCGAAGTCCTTTCCTTCCAATCGATCTTCAATCCCCTACTAACCTCAACAATCTTCATATCATACCACAAATGCGTCAGGAATAATTTTTTCTGAGTAACGGTCGCTCCTTTATCCAAACAAATCGTACTAATCGAACCTAATTTTTCAACAGCCGACAAACTCTTAATTATACAATTTTTATGCTTCATCCTTCTCGACATCAACATCATGCTAATACTCGTAGTTACTATCAATCCCTCCGGTATCGCAGCTAAACCAATCCCAAGTAATATATCGATCCTATCTTCCCAGAATCCTTGATAAGGAATCCAAATACTCAAAAACATGGCCAAACCAACTAACGCGCCTAAAATAGCAGCCACGTTACAATAATCAAACATTTCACTCGTAATAGGATTCTCATTTTTTTGGGCATCAGGTGCTGAGCCAATAATGTGGCCTAAAAGGGTTTTATTCCCAGTGCGGATAACAATCGCCCTTGCAGAGCCTTCAATGGCTAAACTTGATAAAAAAGCGATGTTTGGACTTTCTAAAATATTCGCTTCGCGAAGTTTTTCGTTCCGTAATTGCGGCCCAGATTCTCCGGTCAAAGCATAATTATCTACTTTGAATCCTTGGCTTTGAATTATTCGGCAATCAGCTGGGATTCTTTCTCCGAATTTTATCAGTATTAAATCCCCCACGACGATGTCTTCTGATGATATTGTGGTGCGCACTCCATCTCGAATTATTTCAGTTTCTTGTGTTGGGTGAGCCATGAAACATTCTTTTCGGCCTGATTTTCTCTGGAAAATAAAAATTTTAAAAAGAGCTCAAGAATGAGCTCAGAGATGAGGGAAGAATTGATTTTAAATGTAAAATTGAAGGTCATGTGAATCGTGGCCTTTAGGTTATTTGATTCGTCTAGTGAAAGTTTTCGCATCGGCGAAATTAGCCCGGTTGTTTTTAAATTGGAATCGGTGTAAGTGGTTTATGTAATCGATTACTAAATGTTTAATATTGCCGGTTGGCTATTGCTTAAAAAAATTACACTTAGAGGATTCCTTATTTTAGTTTCTGCAAAATTATTTCATGTTGACAGCTTCGCCCTAAAGCCCTGAAGTTTCATCAAATAACCTTAAATATGAAAACAATGTCTGATTTTCCATTTCTCAATTACGTTTACCATTTTTGGGGCTTTTGCTTTCAATGAATTACTGAAGAAAATCATAAGGGTTATTTTTTTTTAAGCGAACAAGATTTTCATATTCTTATCTCATACGAATACTTTCAGATGTCAACAATTTTCTATTTTGAACGGTTGAGTCAATACTTTTTTTTCCCATTGGCCTTTCGACATGAAATTTCAAAATGAAGGCTACTGCCTTTTTCACTAGACTCTGTATATCTTGTCGAAAAGTGTGCTTGCTTTAAAAAACCAGCACTGCATCATTACTAAGCTTGTTGGAATAACAGCTTAGGAAATATTCATAGGGAAGAGTTGGACCCCTGAAATCTTAAGCTAGGGAGGTTAATCGCATCTGCATGCATTAAAAGCTAAATTCAGACCTTACAGGTGTTCTCTTACGCTTTAGATAAACTCATTTTTTTAAGTCCTTTAAAACTAAATTTTAATAAAAAAAAAAAATTCCCTTAAAATTTTTGTTGATTTAATCGCCGTCCGCCGTGATGACGTCATAGCCGCCATGTTAAGTTTAACCAAGTCGGTTGCGGTCGCCGGGTGTTGTCTTTCGTTTTGTTAAAAAAAATCGTGTTTTTTGAATGATAGGTGAGGGGGGATGTTTTGTGAATTGTTCCTGCACTTTTGCCAAGTGCAACAAAAAAAAAGCAGTGAATAATGTCCGGGGAAAACAATGTTGAGTGCTTTTTTAATAGATTGCCTCCATTTGAGGTTATAAGTGTTACTATTCGCATGATTTCGAATTAAAAGGTTAGTTAAATTGTATTAATGTATTAAAATGCAATTGTCACACTTCTCCATATGAAATAGGTGGTTGGTTTTGATATAAAATCGTTTGTTTTTACTGCGAGGTTAGATAAGCATTGTGTGGAATTGAGGTTAGGAGACATGTGATATGGATTTTGAGAGCATTCATTCAAAATTCATCTCAATGTAATTTATGTTTTTATATGATGTAATCTGAATACAAAGGAAGGATGACAGTGTAGTGTTAATGTTTATAAAGTGCTAATTCAGTTGAATTTTGTGTAGCAATATTGTTATTGTGAGCATTTGCTCGAGATGTGCAGAGATCACTTCAATTTCTTGAATGTGAGTGCTTTGGTTCTCAATATCAGTGAAGTTTGACCTTTTGAGGGATTCATGTTAATGAAAAGTGGTATCGTGGAATTTTTTTTTGATTGTATGGATTTTTAAATGAAGTGTTGATGCAGTGTAATTGTGTTAGGTTTTATAAAATGAGATATTTATGTGCTGCTAGCAATTCAGTTCAGTTTAGAAATGATATCAATTCTAAAAAAATAAAAATTTAGATGAGGATTCTGTTGAACGAGGGTCATTTTTTTTCTAACCTCATCTTACAGAGAGCGAACAGATTTTGTTCAGTCTGCAAATTTTTTGTTATTATTTTTAATCAAGTTGATACTGATCAACATAAGTGATTCTTGTCAGATTGAAAAATGATTACCTGGTAAAATGAAAAAACTCCAATAATCACAATAGCAATCACAAGAACGATTGCCAATGCCAGATCTTCATATTTCACATATTCCCTATGCTCGTACAACTCATTTATAAACAAAGCAACACAAACTCCACCAGCAAGCCACAAAACAATTAAAAAGGCTTGACTAAAGCTTTTAAGAAAAGCAAACCACTTTATCCTTGGCCTTGGGGCTGTCACTACATTTTTACCATCTCTTGCTAATATCGTTTCTGCTTTTTGTTTAGTCAATCCAAAACATAAATCTGTATCAAATCTTCTGCATAGTTCTTCGACACTTATTTGATGATCATCCATATCTAAGTCGGATCTCGTTTCATATTCTATTTTTGTTGCTTCACCTTTTGACGTTTTACTGGTTACAGATTCCATATTTTTTTTTTGTTATGAATTAAATAATGAAAATATTTTTGTTTTGAAATGGGAGTTCGCCATTTATGGCGAGTTCGTCATTTTTTTTTTTTTTTAGAATGCTGAGGGGGCTGAGAATTGTGGGATGTTTATGCGGTAATTTTTTTTTCTGAAGAAAATAGGTGAAGGTTGTTTAACTTATAAAATAATTCGATATTGTATAATAAATAACATACAAAAAATGATTTGACTAAAATATTTGGTCACTGAACACGAATATACTTTGTAAAAGTTTGAGTCTATGCTATGTATAAAAAAAAATAACTGAAGCACTTCGTATACTGTGGAAGATTTTATGCTAAATCTTCTTTTTCTTTGCCGTCTAGTTGTTTAAGCTGAAAAAAGAGAAAAATTCGGATTAATTTAAAAAATTAGAAAAAATTGGGGGAAGATTTGTGGCCAAGGATTACCTCTTTTTCTTCAGCATTAACCGGGCTATATTCCGTGACTTCATCAGTAGATGGAGCCGTGAAAGCGTGATGATAAATTAAGGCAGCAGCTACACCTCCTAAAATAGGCCCTAACCAGTAGACCCAGTGATTTTCCCAAATTCCAGCTATCACAGCTGAGCCAAACGTCCTAGCGGGGTTCATACTCGCTCCGGTGAGAGGAACCTGTAAGAAAATCATAATCTCCTTAGAATCCGAAATTAGGCAATTCATCCTCGTCAATAATGTTTGTTGCATAAACATTAGTACTAAGGCGAATTTCTTGAGTGGTTTTCTTACCGCTGCTAAATGTCCGACTGCGACTGTAAGGCCGATGGCAAGAGGTGCTGGGATGTGGATTGAATTACGGTTTGAATCACACACCCCGAAAACTACCAAAACCAATACGAAGCCGAGGATAAATTCAATACCAAATCCTTGAACTGGGCTAAGTTTTTCTGCAACTTGAGTCAAGCCGAGAGTTCCTTGAATGTCGGGGTCGTCTGGAGTTAAAGCCTGGAAACATGAAATGAAGATGAATGATGTTGATGGGGTTGTCATTCGGGTTTTGAAAGGAAACTTTTACGGGATTGAGATTTATCGATTTTTTGTTCTTCGTGGGGAGTTCTGGTTTTTTTTTTTTAATCTAGTAATGGAGTCGTAGTTGAATTTTTTTTTTGACATCTGAGGCAAGAAAGGAATTTTTTAGCTAATGTTCTGCCCATCTGAGTTCATTAGATTCGTAGTGGTCAACCGCAAGAGTCTTACATTGTTTTTTCAGTTTTTTTTAAAATATTTTCCTATAAAAATAACATTTGACAAGAAAAGTTTATCAAAAGATCTGTTAGATTAGCAAAAATTCTTAATTTGTTCGACTACAAAAATTTTGAAAAGAGTTGTTTGACTTTACAAGTTTTGAAAAGTTGTTCGACTATAAAAATTCTGTTAAGACTTGTTCGACTATAAAAATTCTGTTAAGACTTGTTCGACTATAAAAATTCTGTTAAGACTTGTTCGACTATAAAAATTCTGTTAAGACTTGTTCGACTATAAAAATTCTGTTAAGACTTGTTTGACTATAAAAATGCTGTTAAGACTTGTTCGACTATACAAATTTTGTTAACAAATTCTGATAAGAGTTGTTCGACTATACAAATTTTATTAACAAATTCTGATAAGAGTTGTTCGACTATACAAATTTTATTAACAAATTTTGATAAGAGTTGTTTGACTATACAAATTTTATTAACAAATTCTGATAAGAGTTGTTCGACTATGAAAATTCTGAAGATAACTTATTGACTACAAAAATTCTGAAATAATTTAATCTGACCAGAAAATTTTTTGGTTTTAATAATTTTTTGAAAAATCTTTATTTTTCTTCTCAGGAAATCCGGGAAAGAATCAAGTTCGATCTCTTGTAAAGAAGTAGTCTCTCAATCTTTGCCTTTATTTCTTAGCCCAACCTCCCACCCTGCTTCCCAATCATTCATACTTACTTTTAATACAGCTGAACCGGCTATCGCTCCTAAACATTGAACCACAACATACAACACTCCTTTAATTATAGGAATTTTCCCCGTGATAAGAACTCCAGCTGTTACTGCAGGATTTAAATGAGCTCCGCTAACATGACATAACGCCTGAAAACAAAAAAAAGTGCATTAACCTCTCACTCTCATTGTAAATAAATATAGTTGTAAAAATAACCGGGTTCCTAGTTTTATGGTCATCTTCTCCGAAAAAAAAAAAATCTAAACTTATCTCAGGGCAATTATTTAATTGCCACACGAAGTAAAAAAAAAAAAATAATCCGGGCATCGCGTGTCAAAATCATGAATCCTTGCCCTTTTAATCGTGCTAAAAATCCTCCTCATTCATTAAGTTATTATTTTTTAGAATTTTGTGATCTGAATAAAGTTTAAAACTTCGCTTTTGTTTAAATTGTTTCCCATAAATGGTTGAAAATTTAAGATGGCATGGGAAATCGTGCGTGACGGATCGTTTCGCTTCTTAGTTTGTGTCATATTTGCTTTTTGCGTTTTAAAATATAAAAAAAATCTCACCTGTACTGCTACGAATATAACAAGACCGAACGCTAAAGAGATTCGGACTAAATCGGCTGGCGCGGTGTGATCTGAGATTAACAGGCAACTTGCGCAGCCGAAAAAATTTAGAAGGAAATTTCCTAAAAATTCTGCTAGGAGAGCTTTCCATATTCCACCTTTTTTATCCGTTAGCTCGGTGATACCGAGTTTGTCTTTTAATGTCGGCGCTGGCATTTTTTGGAATTAGAATTTGCTATCTGAAAAGAAATATAAAGAAAATTAATTGGCAAAATTGACATGTGCTAAAGGTTTTTTTGTCGTTAAATGATTAAACGCAGATTTATCGCCTGGAAATTTATTTCTTTCTTTAAAAGGATTTGTTGTTGATACGCTTGTTCGGTTATGAGATGCGGATTTTATGGTTCGGTTCGATTTTATGTGATGTAAATCATTTTTTTAAATATGAGCTAAAAAAAATTGTAAATGTGAGATTTTTAAAATTTTTTTGTATTTTGTTTTAGGTGGAAGAATGGGAGAAGTTATGAGGAAAAGCCAGAGGTGGAAGTTCAGCTTTTTTTAGGATGGTGGAATCGGTAAGTTATTTTCATTTTTATTTTTTTTGAAAGGCCTAGGGGCCTTTGAGAAAGAACAGAGACACTGAGCGCATTTTAAATCGCTGGTTTAGGTCAACTCCGGGATTGATTTTAATCCCTATTTCTCGTAATAGTCTTTTTTTGTGACTAGAGTCCTTAGAAATTACTATTTCTATGAAAAATCGTGGAAAATTTTATGTAGAATTTTTCCTCTGCTAAAAAAATTGATTCATAATTTTGCTTAAAAATTTTTTTAGAGTTCTTGAAAATTATCAAAAATTTGTTGAAACAAGAATCAAGTTTGAAAATATCTGTTTGACAAGAAAAACTTATTAAAACTATTTGTTCGACTACAAAAATTAGTAAAAGATTTGTTCGACTACAAAAATTTGTAAAAGATTTGTTCGACTACAAAAATTAGTAAAAGATTTGTTCGACTACAGAAATTATCAAAGTATTTGTTCGACTCTAAAAATTATCAAAAGATTTGTTCGACCACAAAAAATTATCAAAAGATTTGTTGAAACAAGAATCAAGTTTGAAAATATCTGTTTGACAAGAAAAACTTATTAAAACTATTTGTTCGACTACAAAAATTAGTAAAAGATTTGTTCGACTACAAAAATTAGTAAAAGATTTGTTCGACTACAAAAATTATCAAAGTATTTGTTCGACTCTAAAAAGTATCAAAAGATTTGTTCGACTACAAATATTATCAAAATATTTGTTCGACTCTAAAAATTATCAAAAGATTTGTTCGACCACAAAAAATTATCAAAAGATTTGTTCGACTACAAAAATTATCAAAAGATTTGTTCGACTACAAAAATTATCAAGATATTTGTTCGACTCTAAAAAGTATCAAAAGATTTGTTCGACTACAAATATTATCAAAAGATTTGTTCGACTACAAAAATTATCAAGATATTTGTTCGACTCTAAAAATTATCAAAAGATTTATTCGACCACAAAAAATTATCAAAAGATTTGTTCGACTACAAAAATTATCAAAAAATTTGTTCGACTACAAAAAATTATTAAAACATCTCTTTGACTACAAAAATTATCAAAAGATTTCTTGGACTAATTCTGAAAAATTAGTTTGGTAAGAAAAAATTTGTTCGACTACAAAATCCTAAAAAAATTTGCTGAGGACCAAAAATTTTTTTTTCTCTTCGAATAAACTTTGAATCATTTTTCCCCTCAAACTTTCTTTAGCACTTCTCATAAAATATTTTTTTACAACATTAAATGCCGTTAATATCTAAAAGGCAATAATAATAAACCTAATTAGAGCATTACAAAAAAAAAATACGCGGGAAGGGAAAAAAAACGGTATTGCTTTGCCCGGAAGCAGAAAGGAGAAACTCGTCTCCATTATAAATTGCAATGAGAAAGTAAAGCGATCATGATAGAACTTATATGTATTAAAAAAAAAACTAAGAAGAACGCTTCTAATTAACTAATATCTCGATCACGATAATTCGTGAGGATGCAAAAATGCAATTGCAGACCTTCGTTATATAGGATTTCTTATTAATTTATTATGAGTCTATCAGCAAGGAGTCAAGAATCTCAGGTTAATAAACTATTTATAATGTACTTTTCTTTCTAAAAGGGGAAAAAGAATGCCAAACTGGCTCTCCTTGTTTTAAAAGGCGTAAAGTTTTTATACCTCTGAATGGGGATATTAAAAATTTTGAAAAGTAGGCCTATGAAAATATAGTAGCGATGTCTTACACGGTTGAGATCACACAAAAATAAACGTAATTAAATTAATAAGTGTTGACAGTGTTAGTTAATATCTTCCTATTTACACGGCGTTTGTGCTACAAATTTGAAATTGATCCTTGGGACCGCTATTATTCTTTTTTTTTTTGTTCTTTTTTATTTTGAGCTAGGCCTGGTTCAGTCGGAATATTTTTAGAGTCGCTACTGCTCTTTAAAACCTTATCCAGATCCATTTCATAGTTAAATCAAATTCAAGGTTGAGCTACAATCGTGGAATTTTCTCGCGCTGCTCTTTTTTTTTTTTATTCATCCCATCTTATCTTTCTTCTGCAAAATAGAATTATATACAACAAAATAGTGATTCATAATGATACCTTTTGTATAATAACCGTGTTGCGTAATATGCCAATAACATCTAAAACTCTCAGTACTTCCCATCATTCATTTCAAGTACACATCACTTGGAAAAAGGAAAAAAAAAATCGTTTCCTCAGATCACGATTTCTTATCCCGTCCGTGTTTTTTTTCTTTTTTTTTTGTTTCGTTGTTGTGGGTGCAGGCTAAAAATATTCTGTTTCCTGTCAAGTTAGATAAAGAAATCAAAAAGAATCTAATCGAATAAAATCTCCTTAAACGCGCGAAACGAGCATTTCCCGTTAGATTTTATAAATAAACTCTAGTCGGTCCGCCCATGCGCGATCACAAATCATAATTGCGATGATGATGGGATCACTGGCCAACGCTTCCTTTCTTTAGTTATCCATTCGAGCCCAAAGGTTCTTTTATTTTTTTTTATTGCATGTTTTCTATGTTTTTTTAATTTGACAGGTTTGGTTTTGTATTTATGGCCGTCCCAGATGTTTTACAGTCTTAATCCCTTTTAGCTATTAGAGTAGAGGTGATACAGGCCCGTAGTGTTCAAAATTATTAATTGAAAAGTGCTAAGTATCATTATTCTTAAAATTATATTAAATTCTGTACTCTGAAGTTGTTAAAGTTCATTTTGGGCTTATGGAAGGCCTTTATTGGCTTCTAGCGTTAATTTTTGGCCAATCAGAGGCTGTTAAGTTTGGTTGCCGAATGTCGTCGGAGTTTACAAATGAAAATTAGAGATGGTTGGAATTTATTATTGGCCTGTTATACAGTAGAAACCGTTGAAGTTCAATATAGGCCTATTTCGAAAGTCATTAGAGTTGGTTGTTTGCCTGTGGAAGGCAGTTAGAGTTTATTGGTAAACACTAGATACTTTCGACGTTCATTGTATGCCGATAAAAGGCCGCTGGAATTTACTGTGGGCTTATTAAAGGCCTTTGGAATTTACTGTGGGCTTATTAAAGGCCGTTGGAATTTACTGTTGGCTTATTAAAGGCCGTTGGAATTTACTGTTGGCTTATTAAAGGCCGTTGGAATTTACTGTTGGCTTATTAAAGGGCTTTGGAATTTATTGTTGGCTTATTAAAGGCCGTTGGAATTTACTGCTGGCCTCGTAAAGGCCGTTGGAATTTATTGTTGGCTTATTAAAGGCCTTTGGAATTTACTATTGGCTTATTAAAGGCCTTTGGAATTTACTATTGGCTTATTAAAGGCCTTTGGAATTTACTGTGGGCTTATTAAAGGCCGTTGGAATTTACTGTTGGCTTATTAAAGGCCGTTGGAATTTACTGTTGGCCTCGTAAAGGCCGTTGGACTTTACTGTTGGCCTCACGGAGACCCTAGGAGTTTATTGTGGATCAATGGAGAGCGTTGAAGTTTATGGTTGTCCTCATAGAGGCCGTTGGAGTTTACTGTTGGCCTCGTAAACACATGGGAGTTTACTGATGGCCTGATGGAGTTTGCATTCGCCTATTGAAGATTGTAGAATTTAATTTTTTGCCAGTTGGAAACCGTTGATGAACACTGGAGATCACTGTTGGCCTAATGGAGGCTTTTGAAATATATTATTGGCTTATAGACGGCTACCTGACTTCATTCTTAAGCACTTGCCACTTTTAGAGTTCATTGTCGGTCTCTTTGAAACCGTTGAAGTTCAATATTGACCTATTAGAGGCCGCTGGAAATCACTGCCTGCCCACTAAGGTCTAAAAATAATTGTCTTATAGGAAGTCCTTTTTATTTTTAGTCTTGTTTGCTTATTAATCTCCATTCATGCAATGCAGTTGCTATGCACTTTTTTATCTCTCTCTTACATCTTTACTTTTTTTTCTATGAAAATAATTATGCAAAACTAGTACGAGCACAGGATGTAACTTGCTGGTTAAAATGTTTACGTATTAAGATTTTTACCACAATTTACACACATTTGAATGTTTCCTTATTGTCTTTTAAAGAATAATTGTGGAATCCAAGTTTAATTAAAAACTAGACCATAAAACTCTGAATTGATCATTTTTAAAAATGAAAATCAAATCCTCTATCTGAATGATTTATAGTCATTATAACTGTTTCTGGAAGTCGCTGTTCCTCTTTAAAATGCCAAAATTCACGTTGTTAAAAATGACTCGTCTGAGCAATTTTTTAGGGGGGATCAACTTTTTTTATATCGACAAGGTCTAATCATCCATGCATTCATCATAATACGTTACGTCATTTCAAATTAATAATAAGGTACGAAACATCATATAAACCTTATTGATCAAAAGAACATGAAAACAGATCATTATCCAATCTATGATAATAACGTTCAATTTGTCCCCTGAGTCAACACATGGGCACGAGATTCCGTGAATCCGAATGGGAAATATAAATGAAAAAAAATTTAAGGTATGTAGTCGGAAACCAATTTACTATTCACGTTCGAACGAACATAACCTTCGAGTCTTCAATTTTTTCCTTTTTCTGTTAATTCCGTTATTTCCTTATAAAATGGTTTTACCTTTCTCTTATTTGCAAAGGACGTTACTAGCATTTTGACCATCTTCGGGTTTTTAAATTTGTTTTACGGTTAAAAGTGATTAGGGAGAATGTATTGGAAGATTTTAAGAGAATATTAATTGGTAGGGCCGAGCTGTGGTCGAGTTTTTGGCGTGTTGGACTATTCCAAGGTGGCTCCATTAAAGTATTTGGTTCTCGCAGAATGTTGCGTTTGGCAATAATTTGGCGTTTTGGTTAATTAAACTTTTGAGCAAAAGTTTCTTCTGTTTTATTTATGGTTAAAAGTATTTTCTGGCCTATATCAATTTTACTTCAAATAAATCTTCAGTCAGAAGTTTCCTCTTAATAAATCGCAGCCTCAGTGTCATAAGGTTCTATCTCCAGTGCGCAGGTTAACACCTGCCCAGGCTAAAGATATGGGCTTGGGTCAATATCCACAATTGAGATGGAACCTTTTTATATTGAGATAGCGAAATGCTTGGCAAAAATATTCCTCCCCTTTCAGTTTTGCCCAAACTTTCCTTTTTGTCTATTTTTGGAAAAAATTCATTAAGAGAAAATTTTTGTCAAAAATTTCTTTCCCATCAATTTTTGTCAAAAATTTCTTTCCCGTCAATTTTTAGTCAAAAATTTATTTCCCATCAATTTTTAGTCAAAAATTTATTTCCCATCAATTTTTAGTAAATAATTTCTTTCCCATCAATTTTTAGTCAAAAATTTATTTCCCAACAATTTTTAGTCAAAAATTTATTTCCCATCAATTTTTAGTCAAAAATTTATTTCCCATCAATTTTTAGTCAAAAATTTATTTCCCATCAATTTTTAGTCAAAAATTTATTTCCCATCAATTTTTAGTCAAAAATTTATTTCCCATCAATTTTTAGTCAAAAGTTTATTTCCCATCAATTTTTAGTCAAAAATTTATTTCCCCGTCAATTTTTATCAAAAATTAAATCCTCGTCAATTTTTCTTCAAAATTTCTTCCTCGTTCATTTTTCTTGAAAATTTCTTCCTCGTCAATTTTTCTTGAAAATTTCTTCCTCGTCAATTTTTCTTGAAAATTTCTTCCTCGTCAATTTTTCTTGAAAATTTCTTCCTCGTCAATTTATCTTAAAAATCAAATCCACGTCAATTTTTGTCGAAAATCAAATCCTCGTCAATTTTTCTGAAAAATTAAATCCTCGTCAATTTTTATCAAAAACTAAATCCTGGTCAATTTTTGTGAAAAATTTCTTCCTCATCAATTTTCGGCAAAAATTATATCCTCGTCTATTTTTGTCAAAAATTAAATCCTCGTCAATTTTTGTCAAAAATTAAATCCTTGTCAATTTTTTGTCAAAAATTATAAATCTTCGTCAATTTTTAGTCAATAATTTCCTCTTAATAAATCTTCGGCAAAAATTTCTCCCTTGTCAGTTTTTAATCAAAAAAATTCCTTCTTACCAATCTAGCTACACATTATTTTTACTCATCGCTCACACAAACCCAACAATATCTCTCCTTGAAATAAATGTCAACAAAAAACACTTCCATCCACCTTCTCCATAATCCCCACCCCCCCCCCCCCCCCCTGTAATGGAAATCGTACTTACGCAAATAATCCGAAGATAAATCAAATATCATATAAACTTAAAGAAAACTCAATTTAAAAAAAACATAACCTCGAAGATAAATAAACATCGCCATTTTTATCAAGAATTCGAACTCGCTGCCAACCTAAGAAATCTCAAGAACGCTAAAACCACGAATTCACAAAGTAGCAACGGAACATCTGAAGATCAAACAAAAGAAGAGCTAATGATGAACGCCATGAACAAAAGAAGAACAATGAAGATAAATGAACAACAATGAAGACATGCGCAGTCCGCAAATGAAGATCAAAGCTCGGGTATAAATTAAGAAGCACAGAAGCGAAGATATCTCATTCTAGTAACCGCGGTCAACGAAGAAGAACTAAATAAGTGATTAAAGTGAAGTAAAAGCCTAATGCTCAAACAACATCATACGATATCATACGACTAATGCAAATCAAGTTATAATAGTGAATATTAAGAATCAATTAAATAAAAAGAATAGTTAAAACGTTATAAAAGCCGTCTCGTTACATATTTTGGCGCCCGAACAGGGACTTTTAGCGCGCCATATTTTTGCGCTCTGAACAAACGGATTTTTTTTCGCAAAGCGAATTTTGGATTAAAATTTTGGATTTGGATTTTTGGAAGTGAATTTTGATTTTATCTTACGGATTTTTGATACGAATTTTGGATTTTGGATTTAATACGAATTTGATACGGATTTAATACGCTTTTACGAATCTAAATATGGATACGAAGCCCAACGCAGAAATACCAGCAGAAATATTTAAACAAATGATGAACTACATGGAAGCAAAGTTTGCTGAACTTAAAAATGACAACGTGATACTTAGAAATAATAATGTGATGCTGAGGCAAGGACAACGGGAAGTTATTGATAAATTAACGAAAATGAATGATAAACTAATGAAGGAAATAAATGGATCGAAAGATATTGTAGAAGTAAAAAGAGAAATGAAAATGGACATTGTAAAATTAGAGAACAATATTAAGGAAGAAACCGAAAATGTGACAATAAACGAAGAAACGAAAAGTGATAGTGATATTTCTGAACAGAACATCGATCAGGAAATAATGCCAAAAGGAAAGAACAGTGAAACTGAGCAACCGACTGCACAAGTAACCGCTCAAGATATTAAAGGACCGGAAGAGGCGGCAATAGACTTGTTAGATGATCTTTTAAAAGCCTCAAAGCAAACTCAGCAGGTTTTGGAGAAGAAACAGAACCTAAAATTTAAACGATTCAATCGGATGAAAAGAAAAAGCAAAATTAAAATGAAAGGAAGCAAAGAAAACATTAGAAATCGAAAGTGGAAAGAGAAGAAAAAGAAGCAGGATTTAAATTCGATCGAAAAAGTGAAAAGGACGACTAGTTATTACTTGAATGAAATAAGAATAAACAGGAGAGCTACACTGATGAAAAAACGGCACAAAAACCTAAGCAACCTCGCGAAGAAAGGGCAAGATATTAATTTTAGTCCCAACAAAGTAAAGAAAAAGGGCATAAGAACAAGTCAGAACCTAAATGCTTGTAAACTGTAACTGGATAGGATGCACAAATTTAAAAAGTCGACGACTTAAGCAATGAAAAAGGATAACGATTGGAAAAAACTGTAGCTGAATAAACAAAAACGAGAAAATCAAATTAATGAGCAGAACTCAAGTAGAGGCAATCACTCAAAATAGTGGCGGGCGAAAAAAAAATGAAATGGCAATACAACGAATTAAGGAGAACCATATACATCAAGTAAAAAGAAAAAAAAAAAATGGAAGAATCTTAAAAGTAAAGGAACATGGAGAAAAGATGAAATCAACTGAACGCAGATTACCGAAGCCGAGGAACCGAAAGTACGGGTTGAAGAAGGAAAATATCAATTATAATAGAAAATTTTAAATTTTATTTGACATACGACCCAGCAATGAGGACTGAGGCAACGTATGAACAAACCCCTACCGCAGCCGTTGATAACCCACAACTAGGGCAACGGTGAGCTATTGAAAAAAAATAAAAGAAGAAGCAAGAAAATATTATAACTGTTGTTAACCCATGGATGGTCCAACAGTGAGAATTTGAAAAATAATATTATAATAATACGAAACTTGAATTGATATCTACTTTGGAAAATCAAGGAAACCGACTCTGAAGCCGAAGATGATTTGTCAGTAATTGAAATAATCCGACCGAAATGTTCTGAAGTTAAGAAACTACCTAGCAACAAACCGGCAAACGACCACAAGACAAGAAATTTCAACTATAATAAACGAAAAAATATAATAAATTAAGGAAGATTTAGTCACATACGACGAAAAAAAAATGAAACGATTGAAAAAATGAAGAAAGAAGAAAAAAAAAAGAAAAATATTGAGACTGTTGTTAACCCATGGTCGGTCCAACAGTGAAAATTTAATTTAACAAAGAAGATATGATAATAATGAAAAATTTTCGAAATTTCTTCGAAAACTATTCCGAAAATTTTTTCTTTTTGCCGGGATAGTGGTCCACTGTGAAACACTGCAAGAAGAAAGGGAATTTAAATAATTTTTCGCCGGGATAATGTAATGGAAATCGTACTTACGCAAATAATCCGAAGATAAATCAAATATCATATAAACTTAAAGAAAACTCAATTTAAAAAAAACATAACCTCGAAGATAAATAAACATCGCCATTTTTATCAAGAATTCGAACTCGCTGCCAACCTAAGAAATCTCAAGAACGCTAAAACCACGAATTCACAAAGTAGCAACGGAACATCTGAAGATCAAACAAAAGAAGAGCTAATGATGAACGCCATGAACAAAAGAAGAACAATGAAGATAAATGAACAACAATGAAGACATGCGCAGTCCGCAAATGAAGATCAAAGCTCGGGTATAAATTAAGAAGCACAGAAGCGAAGATATCTCATTCTAGTAACCGCGGTCAACGAAGAAGAACTAAATAAGTGATTAAAGTGAAGTAAAAGCCTAATGCTCAAACAACATCATACGATATCATACGACTAATGCAAATCAAGTTATAATAGTGAATATTAAGAATCAACTAGCAAAAAGGGCCCCCTACGGGGGCCACCTTTTGCTAGCTAACTCCCAGCTCGGCCTTTGGCCTCGCTTTCTCCGGGTTCCGTACTTATTCCAACCCCCCCAGGAATGGGAGCAGACGATCGGCTAAAGTCGGTTCCGAATGTTTTGAATTGGTGTCTGTTCGACAGTCTTGAAATAAATGGTTTTCTTCGCTCTCGCGGCCCAAGGGCCCCTCGTAGTCCTCGCTCGCTTCGCTCGCTGCGGAAGTTTCTTAGCGCGGCGAAAAGACCGGTCGCCTTCGGCGCCCGGGCTTTCCTGCCGCGCGCATTGCTCTATGTGAAATCCGAGGGCAAGTCACGATCAGTCGAAATGCCTTTCGGGTCGGCTCGGGTCGTTTTCGAATCGAGAGGGAATTTAACGGGCTTGAAAAGGTCTTAAAAGGTCGAACACCCGATTGGGGAACGGGCTTTGCCAAGTAGGAACGACCATGGGCTCGGCCGCTTCGCGACCTCGCTTGGGGGGGTTTAATTTAAAAATCGTTGGCCCGAACAGCTCGGGCTTCGCCCTCGCCTTCCTCGCTCGCTTCGCTCGCTGCGGTAGATTGACGGCGTGGCGGAAATCCCGGTCGCCTTCGGCGCCCGGGCTTTCCAGCCACGCCCCCGTCCCGACCATGTTAATTTAAAAAAACGTCGCACAAACTCGGGAAAATCCTCTTTTACAGTGCCTGGCACCGCCACTGATGCTCCCTCAAAATTTCCTCAAAAGCTGCCGTGATGAAAAAAAATGACGTGCTCCTTTCGAAATTTCTGTTTTTGGATCGCCTAATACAGCCACTGATGCCCCTTTTTAAAATCTCTGCCCTTTGATAAAAAAAAAGCCGGAAAAAAACTAAAAAACTTGGGCTAAAATAGTTAGTTTCATCACCGCCGTTAAACCTTAATAAATCTTTTCCGGCTCTTTAAATTGCTTAACAGATTCTCAAAGGTTCAAAAAAAGAGTAACGTTAATTTTTCCCGGCCCCCAAAACGTCAAAAAATGGAAGAAAAAAATTTTCCGCCCTCAGCTTAGGCCATATAACACGTTAAGACATGCCCTTACATATCGCCCGCACCGTGAAAATGATCGGTATCGGCAAAGGAAGCGACCATCGATGGGTGCCGGTTCACGTACTATACGGTAAAACATGAAATCATCCCTATTTTAAAATGGCCGCCGAGGGGTTTCGGAGGGGGCTAGAAAATTTTTTTTTTAAGAAATATAATCGTCGTGACCTATACTTAAACCCTATGCAGGTTTCGACTTCTAAAATCGTACCTGGAAGCCTGTGGGAACATGAAAAGAAAAGCTTGAATTCGTTTAGCGGGAATTGCCGTGTTTTTCACCCGGCGGATGTTTGGGCCCGTAACTTTGGAACGGGTGGTCGGAAAAAAATTTCGTTTTAAGAAAAATAATCCTCGTTTTTTGTAGATTAATTTAAAAAAAAATTTGGTTCGATTCGACCGATAATAAGGCCGCAGCGAAATTGAAAAGGCAAGAGCGGGCGGGAGCCGAGTAGCAGTGAGGTACCGGTACCGCGCTGCGGACGTTTCTTTTTTTTCTCCAGATGCCACCCTTGTCGTTTTTTAATATTTTGGGGATGAAAAAAAATTTTGAGGGTGGGGGTGAAGATGTTCCCTTAAAGAGAAGAGTCGGGGGAACACGTGGGTGCAAACGGCACGAATTTTGGACAATTTCCTGAATTTATAGGACGTTTTAAAAAATGTCAAAATTCCTCTTACGGGGATTTAACATGGGAAAATGCGAACCCCGGTCTTTTCACCCCCGAAAGGGGTGCAAAAGGACGGTTTCGGATTTCGGCGATAATTTTCCCGGATTCTACAGAGTCGACCCTACGATTTGGTTTTTTCCCCGCCTCGATCCGACAATCGTAGCGTTCTCTAGAAACTTTGAAAAATCGTGTCTACAAACAGACATCCATACGTTCAAACTTTAGTATTATGGATTAAATAAAAAGAATAGTTAAAACGTTATAAAAGCCGTCTCGTTACACCCCCCCCCCCGAATCAAATTACCATTTCTTATTCTCAAAATGTAAATGACAGAAACATAACCATAAACCTCTCTCATCAAGCTTTGCCATCATCTCTCAAGACCAACTCAAGAATAAAAATTAATTTGATCATTTCCATATCTCCCATTTCCAACAACGATTCCCTTGAGCAAAAACTCGAATAAAACGGATCTTTATTTCAAAAGCCAGCACGCTTCCTCTCTCGCCCCACTTTACAAAAACTTACATAACATTTAAACATAGTATGCAGGATCGCTGTAGTGAATAATGATTTCTACATACGAGACAAAGATTTATGCGGAAATTTTTTTTAAAAATATAATTCATTCTCTCCCACAAAGAGCATTGTTTTCCTTTTCGCCACCTGTCTTATTTCTACTTATGACGTCATAAGAATGGGATTAATTGAGATTAGAGAATAAAGTATTTGAAAGAAAAAAAAGGAGCTGACCCGTTACTCCGATAAAAAAAAAATGCGGGAGTTAACTCAGTCGAACGAAAACAACAACAGTAATAAAATAAAGAATAATAAATGGAAATGAAAAAAAAAAAAACTACACTAAGATTCACGAAAGTTAATGATGCGTGCTGAATAAGTTTGTTACAACAATTAGGAAGTTCAAAGAACAGTAAAAAGTGCCAAATAATGACCCGATTTACGTTTTCTATAACATAAAACGCATCTTGTTTTTGTTTTTCTTACGCTTTCCGATTGTTATTTTTTTTGCTACCAGCTAGGGCAAAATTTTTTTGAACATCCTTTACTGTGGCAGTTTGTTTTTTGTACTGCATACAATCGGTTGTTTAAACAAAGATAAATATCAAAAGGGCCACCGTATTTATAAACAAGGCGTTAATTATATTTTACAACCCGGTTTTATTTCGCTTGTACGATAATATCCTAATCGGAAGGAGATTATTCGAAATGAAATTAAAAGGCGATTAAAAGACCAGTTTTTAAAACTGTTAAGGTGACAAAATAATTAGTGCAAGGAAAAAATAAATGCAGAGGATTTTGATTTTTTTAAAAAAAATAAAATACTCGATCGAGGGCGGTGGCCAAATTTTAACTGAACCGTATTCATCTTTTGGCAGAGTTGAAAGATTTGGGAATTCATACGGTTAAAAGAATTTTTTTTTTTTGATTCTGGGAATATTTTCTGTGGAATAGTTGAGGGGTTTGATTTTTTTTTCGTGATAGTAAAAATCATATTTATTGTAGTTTGAGCAAAAATGCTTTCCAGAGTTGTGAAATTTCTTCCATCGTCAATTAATTGAGGAAGAGAAAATTTTGGATAAAAATTTTGGATGAAAGTTGAGGAAAAGAAAATTTTGGATGAAAGTTGAAGAAGAGGAAATTTTGGGTGAGGATTGAGGAAAAAGAAATTTTGGATAAAAATTAACGAAGAAGAAATTTTAAATTAAAATTGAGGAAATAGAAATTTTGGATAAAAGTTGAGGAAAAGAAAATTTTGGGTGAGAAATGAAGAAAAAAAATTTTAGATGAGATTCGAGGAAAAGAAAATTTTGGATGAAAGTCGAAGAAGAGGAAATTTTGGGTGAGGATTGAGGAAAAAGAAATTTTGGGTAAAAATTTTGGATAAAAATTGAGGAATAAGAAAATTTTGGATGAAAGTTGAGGAAAAGAAAATTTTTGGTGAGAATTGAAGAAAAAATTTTAGATGAGATTCGAGGAAAAGAAAATTTTGGATGAAAGTTGAAGAAGAGGAAATTTTGGGTGAGGATTGAGGAAAAAGAAATTTTGGATAAAAATTAACGAAGAAGAAATTTTGAATTGAAATTGAGGAAATAGAAATTTTGGATAAAAGTTGAGGAAAAGAAAATTTTTGGTGAGAATTGAAGAAAAAATTTTAGATGAGATTCGAGGAAAAGAAAATTTTTGATGAAAGTCGAAGAAGAGGAAATTTTGAGTGAGAATTGAGGAAAAAGAAATTTTGGGTAAAAATTAACGAAGAAAAAATTTTGGATAAAAATTGAGGAATAAGAAAATTTTGGATGAAAGTTGAGGAAAAGAAAATTTTTGGTGAGAATTCAAGAAAAAAAAGTTTTAAATGAGATTTGAGGAAAAGAAAATTTTGGATGAAAGTTGAAGAAGAGGAAATTTTGGGTGAGAATTGGTGACAAAGAAATTTTGGATAAAAATTAACGAAGAAGAAATTTTGAATTAAAATTGAGGAAGAGGAAATTTCGGGTGAGAATGGATGAAGAGAATTTTTGGGTGAGAATTGACGAAAAAGAAATTTTGGATAAAAATTGAGGAAGAGGAACTTTCGAACAATAATCAGTGAAAGAAATTTTGTACTACAAATTAATGAAAAAGTAATTTTAAAATCCACAATGTTCAGAAAAATTGATTGACAAGGAGTTTCATCAAGTAACAAAAAAAAATTTGAAATTAGCAGGATTAAAGTTTTTATTAAAAATTAACAAATTTGTGTCAAATTATTGATGGAATGGGAAAAACTACTGATTAATGTAACGGGATAAAAATTTTACAGACATGGTTAAAAAAATTTTAAAACGAAATCGGCTGGTAAGCAGAAATTTCAACAATAATTAAGAGATGAAATTTGACTGAAAATAGTTTCCGGATTGTTTTGATGGAAACTTTAGAGGGAAGAATAAACTTAGAAGTAATGTTTGACTAAAAATATCAGTAGAGTCTTGACATCACAACCAACAACGAAATAAAGTGGAATAAGATTTTTCGGCTCCTCAAAACCATTCAGGCAATCGGTTAGGCTCTTTCACTGGTGCATAAAACATAAACAATTAGCGCGTTTTTTTTTTCAAGTTTTAACCTAATTAATGTCCAGCTAAACATTTTTCAATTATTTTTTTATAAATCGAGGATTTTGAAGAATTTTATTTATTTGGTAAACCACGTGGAAAGCTTTGCCGTTGCCAATTTAAAAATGATCGGGTTTGATAATTATTAATCGTGGGGAATTCCTAACGTTCTCTTGTTTTGCTTCTTTGTCGGCTTGTGTATATGGGTCAATATACGAAGTAGTATTTTTTTTAAAAAATAACTGCTGGTATAAACAATGATAGCTTTAGTATTGTTATAAGGGTGACCCTTATCCAGGGCAATAAACTGTGAGAAAAATCGATCCTGGATTTGTTTTTCTTTTTGTTCATTGGCCAACGGGGAAAAATCTTTCAACTTTTTGTTTGCCTACGTGACTAAATAAATATTTGTCATGAGCTAACCTTTTTCCCGTTAAAAAAGATTTTAAATTTAAATTTCCCTCTATCAATAAATCCTCGATTGATATCACCAGATAGCAATAATCTTTAAAAAAACAGATTATCGAAAAGCAAATAAAAAATAAAGTAAATCACGCGCCAGATTTATTTTATTCAGGATAAGAAAAAAATTTTTTTTGCGCCCATCGAGAAAATTATGATATAATAATAAATTATATTATTACCTTTCATAATTATCTTATTATCAACTTTTCGACGTTTTTTTTTAAAATTTCCTGATATAATAATAACATAGCAATAAATTCACGAAAAAAAATAAACGGATAGTTCTACAACCTTAACCTTTGCAATGGACACAATGAAAGAAAAACCTGACAGTTAAAATTGTATACATTATCCCAGGCCTACTTTCATGTTCTTCCTAAAAAACTAAAAAAAAATCTAATCATTAATCATTGGACGTTTGAAAGAAGACATCTGAAGGACTTGATTCGATTTTTAGTCTAAATTTTTTTAGAAGGTGTATGAGGTGACTTTTTTTAGGCGGGTTATAATAACCGGTTAGGCTAGGAATATATATCGTCCTTGGTTACATCTGCACGTTATAGCGCAATTCATTAACACCCCCTAATTAACATCAGAGAATTTTTTTTCTCTCTCTCTTAACTTTCTATTGTTACATTTCTCTTTCGGAAATTTTTTCAAAAGTAAAATAGAAATAATGATTTTTTTTACTTACGTGCTTAATTTAAAAATTCAGAAAAAATTGACAGGAATTTTTTTTAAAATTAAATTTTGGGTTTGAAGATACCAGACGATGATTTTTTTTTAAAATATCCAAATTGAGAGAAATGTTGAAAAATTTCACGATGATATTGAAAAAAAGTATTGAATTGGTTGTAAAACTTACGAAAGATGGTATTAAAAAATCCACTCCGCACAAAAACAATAAACGAACAACACCGCGGAACAACTTGCAATGCAATAGTGACGGTTTTTACTCTCTAGCCAAAGGAGCTTCCTCGTCATTGTCAGACTGGTGTGATTCATTATTTCACAGAAGCTAGTATTAAATTGTACCTTCTATTAATTTCGTTTTTTTTTTCGTGTCCAGTTATTCAGACAAGGAAAGTCGTTTTTTTTTTTAAATTTGGATTTCCTGGAGAGGCGGGGTTAAATATTCTTGAATGTCTTGTGTAGCATTCACCAATTTTTTTGGTAAGATTCGGTCCAACCCAATTTTTAAATTGTGGTCATTATCCATAAAGAGGAAAATTTGATACAATTTTCCTTTGC
Organism: Liposcelis brunnea; assembly: GCA_023512825.1. Taxonomy (NCBI): domain Eukaryota; kingdom Metazoa; phylum Arthropoda; class Insecta; order Psocodea; family Liposcelididae; genus Liposcelis; species Liposcelis brunnea. The sequence goes on from CM042069.1 coordinate 7,178,801, forward strand.
ACCGTTTTTATGTATAAAAAACATTTTTCTCGGATTTTATTAAAAAAATAATTTTCTATAATTTTTCTTTGACCAAAAAATTTTTTTCTATCGTTTTTCTCTTTCGATTTTACACTTTTTTACCCTTCAGTAAGTTTTACGATTTCTGTCGTTGTCAGTAATCTTCTGGTAATTTAAACTATCGTAAACCAATTTATCGTTGCTTGGATCTCTTTGCCTTAGCACAGAGTAAAAATTCTGAAAATACTGCCATGTTGGTAAATGGTCCCCTAATAGGAAATGAAACATAGAAATATAATATCAATGTGTTTAAAGTGTGTTTAGTTCTAAAATAAAAGTTTTTGTCAAAAAAAAGTTATAGAAAAAAATTTTTGTCAAAGAAAAATTATAGAAAACAATTTTTTTGTCAAAGAAAATTTATTGAAAAAAAATTGTTAGAGAAAAATTATAAAAAACAATTTTTTGTCAAAGAAAATCCATCGAAAAAAAAATTTTGTCAAAGAAAAATTATAAAAAACGATTTTTTGTCAAAGAAAAATTATAGAAAACATTTTTTTGTCAAAGAAAATCCGTTGAAAAAAAAACTTTGTCAAAGAAAAATTATAAAAAACTATTTTTTGTCAAAGAGAAACCACAAAAAAGAATTTTTGTCAAAGAAAAATTACAGAAAACAATTTTTTGTCAAAGAAAATTTATTGAAAAAAAAATTTTTGTCAAAGAAAAATGATAAAAAACGATTTTTTGTCAAAAGAAAACCACAAAAAAGAATTTTTGTCAAAAAACAATTATAGAAAACAATTTTTTTGTCAAAAAAAATGTATGAGAAAAAATTTTGGTCAAAGAAAAATGATAAAAAACAATTTTTTGTCAAAGAAAAACTACAGAAAAATTATAGAAATATTGTTTTTTGACAATCCATGACATGCTAACTGATTTTCTTCTGCCGATCTTGACATGTTTTGATAACAAAAATCAAAACCAGACAACTTAATCTATTTTAAAGTCTAAATTATGACTCACAACTGGATCTTTCATATCAAAAGACTCTTGAACTATCAGAGGAAGCGTCTTTAATTCGATAAATGCAGCTTATTGTAAGCAGCAAGTTTTTTTTTCACTGCAAACTTCCTTTTTTTTTAACCGAAGAGAATAAAAATTTCGAATTTTCGTTTTTCAAAAACCGTTTAACGATTCTCCTTTTTGTTAAATCGAATAATAATAGCATGGATATAAATTTAACGATCGAAATGAAAAACAGCGCCATGACATCCATAAAAAAAAATATTTAATTAAACCAGCCTTTAGATTTCGTAATTTTTTTGAGTTGACCTCTCTGGCACTAAATCCAGAAATTCGTTTCGTATTTTTTTTTTTTTTTCGAAATAGTGACGCGATTTTTGTTATTAGGAAAAAAGGATTATTTACCTGGAAATGTAGTTGACTAGTCTGGAGTGATTATGTGTTTCCCGGTTAATTTCTTAGAAGGAAAAAAAAACACCGATCCAGTTATAATTTTCCTTGTCTGAGTTAGCGAGCGAGAAAAAAAAGTGAATTAATAGGACATGCGATGTATTGGTAATTGTATAATCGTTGAACTAGATGAATCACGGATTCTTGGTTAAGAGTTGTGATGGTTTATTGAATTTGTGGCGAGTTTTTTGTGAATAGTATTTTAGAAATGACGCTAAACAGGCGTGTTGTGTAGGCGCAGAGCGGCTGCAGTCGAAAGTCGGGATTTCAGAGCATCAATCAGATGTAATCGTTAATTTCAGCCGTTGTCTCTGGAAGATAGAAATGGCTGAGATTGACGATTACTCCTGGTTGATACTTAAAAATCCCAACTTTTGACTGTAGCCGCTCTGAAATCACGGAAGTATGAAGAAAACTATTATCGACACCCGAGGTAAAATTTTGAGCTCATTAACAAGTTTCTTCAGTTCACTTATGAAAACGGCAGCTGGCGAGTTCTTCCATTTAAGCTTAAGACTCCAATATTGTTTGTCCAGTAACAGGATATTGTCACATGCCAAATCTCGAGCGGCTACTTTTTCTAAAATGAGTTTTATGGTGCGACTCTCAAGTTTGGCTCCACCTCTCGCATCAATTGTGGTTGGCATCGAAAAGTTATTGGGATTCATCAATTTCACCATTGAGTCTCCAAATATCGTGACAATCTCAGCGAAGCCATAGCAGAGCGGCTGAAGTCGAAAACCAAGATTTCGGAGCATGAACTAGATGTGATCGTCAATCTCAGCCTTTCTCTAGAGATTAAAAAATCTAAAAGGTCTTACCTGTCACGCCCAACTTCTCCGCCACCTCCACCCGCATGCCGCAGCCGTCTTTTCTCGATCTTTGTATTCCCTGCTTAAGGAAATCCCTCCACTTCATCGATCAATCGCCTTTTTTTTTTTATATAAATTATTTTTCTCTAACTATATTTTTTTATGTTTAAAACTGACTATTATTAATTACATATGATTCCTTCGTCATACGATTCAATGTTGCAAAAAATGATTTTACTTAATTAAGAGTGTCCCTGCCTCCGAAAATTTTCGTATTTTTAGTATCTACGTTTTGAGAATCCTTAATTTATTTATTTATTTATTTATTTATTTAATGCGCCGTTCGAGTTCCTTTCGGAACTATTGGCGTGCGTTAACAAAAAAAAAGAATAATTGAAAAAGAATAACAATGAAAAATAATCAAAATAATCAAAATCAGCAAAACGTATTGAAAAAAAAAAAAAAAAAAAAATAGAAATCGAAGCCTTGACATTATAATTTTAATTTTTATTTTTTAACCTCGATTTCTATTTTGGGCAGATGATCCAAGATCTCTCCAAAATCGTAAGGTGCTAAAGCTAGCAATTCCGATCGAATTGTTCTTTTAAAAGATCCGAGTGGTAAGGCCAAAATGGAACGAGGGAGCAGATTATAGAACTTTAAGCCTGCGAAATATGGTAAACGAGCCTTAATTTTTAATCTACATAGATCTGACTGCAAGAGATGTCCCTTTTCTCGCGGCTGTCCATAATTTTTACTTTCGAGCTGTCTAGTTTTTCCTTCCAACGTTATTTTGATTTTGGAAGCAAAATAAACATTCGGAAACATTCGAATGTTTTCACTATTCTTTTTTTACCGCTGGTTCTAAAACACTTGGCTTATGAAAAGCAACCTTTTTTTTTTGTTGATAAATTTTTGTTTTATCCGTTTCTTTTACTTGAAGAATTTTACCCTGGACATCGAATTCAAAGTCTGTCACCATGTTCTCGTTTCCGATTGGCTAAGAGTCATATTTATAGGAGTCCTCTGTCATTTGCGCCACTTAGTCGGTTATAAAATTTAGTTCAAAGGTGAAAATAATTGATCTGTCTTGTTTCTGCAATCGCTTCTGCTTTCTAGAACTTTTGCACGTGGTGTGGTTCCTCAAAGTAGTGACTTGATCGTTATACCCGTTAATGAAGAGAGAAGAAGAATCATATGGAAGTGTCGGCGATACGGGAAATCAAAATAAAATTACTTTAAAAAGTAGAAAAATATTATTGGATTCGAGAACAGAACTTTAAAGGATGATTTGAACACCTAAATAGCTGGAGGCATGATGATTGTGGAACCATGTAGTGTGCAAAAGTTCTAGACAGCAGAAGCTATTGCGGAACCAAAGCAGATCGTTTATTAGGTATTCAATATACAATAATTTGAGTAAACAGACCACCCAAATTCAATTCTTAATGCTGGCAAGTAATTGCAACTTCAAAAATGTGTGGACACTCATATTTTGGAAATAGTGGGTCATCTGATCTTCAGCTGAGGAGATAGAAAAAGCACTGAATACGGATTTATACATTTCGCATAGAGAGTTGTTTCCCTTTGTGGCCGTAAAAGATAGATAATTTGAACACCATAATTGTCAGCTACTCTGTTCGGGGAACCACGTGGTGTGCAAAAGTTCTAGATAGCAGAAGCGATTGCGGAACTAAAGCAGATCGTTAATTTGTCATTCAAAATCAAATTATTTTGGCTGACAAGTCACCCAAATTCAGTTTCTAATGCTTTAAAGTACTCGTAAAGTTTTATAAGGATTGGTTGATCATATTGATGGGACAGAGGCTTACTTCGAATAAATGAAGCCTGTCAGCCTACAAAGAACTCTGAGCTACACTCCACATGATTTCAATGCATTTATGATAATCCAGACAAACCAAATTTAGACTTATAGCGAAATTTGTAAATAGAAAATTTATAGATAGCTCTAATAAACTTGTTATTCTGCGAAAAACTTGATCTTGGGACTTTCTTTCACGAATAAAAAAAAAATGCAAACTTCTTTCCGTAAAAAGAAGTAAGAGGTGTGGTTAATTTCGCAGGTGACTAACGGAAATATGAATTGCAGTAGATGTGTTTTAATCAATTACATAAAATCAAGATGGATTATATCGTGTAGAAAAATTGTTGAGCAGGGCCGGATTCAGATGTTTGAATTTGGTCCTGATTTAATTCTTGATTTATATGTGCAATTAGTGAAGGAAATTGTGATGATGAGCGAAATTTAAAACGAACAAAGGGGGATAAAAGAAACCGAAACAAGATTCTTTTCTTTTTTTTAAATCTTTCGTGGAAATTTGTGTAATGAGCTTAAATGCTCAGTTGTCAGTTTCTTAATTTGTTGTTTTGTAGGAATAACCCACGATGGTTTGTTTTTATACTAGAAGACTTAAATTTGGGAGAGTTGTCCGTTTGAAAATATTATTATTAGAAGTGAAAGAAATGATTTTGATTGTTTCCGCAAGCGCTTCTGCTTTCTAGAGCTTTTGCAGACATGGTTCCCAAAACACGTATACCTGACACATGTCAGATTATTTTTAATTGTATTTATAAATTGGGAAGTATTTTAATTTGATTTTCGATGTTGTTTGTCATCTTTATGCAGTTCTGCGTTCCTTCTGCATGATCAAATAGCAGGCATAATAATGATTTACTGAAGTTCGAGGAACTGCACCGTCTGCAAAAGTTCTAGAAAGCAGAAGCGCTTGCGGAAACAAGTCAGATTTCTTGTTTAGTGCTCGATACTTAATTTTTTGAGTGACTAAAATGCGCAAGTAAAGTAGACGGACAATAAAGTCCTGTTTTGAGGAACCACACCGTCTGCAAAAGTTCTAGAAAGCAGAAGCGCTTGCGGAAACAAGTCAGATTTGTTATTTAATGTTTGATACTTAATTTTTTGAGTGACTAAAATGCGCAAGTAAAGTAGACGGAAAATTAAGTCATGCTCTGAGGAACTACACCATCTGCAAAAGTTCTAGAAAGCAGAAGCGCTTGCGGAAACAAATCAGATTTGTTATCTAGTTCTTGATACTAAATTTTTTGAATGACTAAATCGTGCAAGTTCACATTAGTTAGAACAATCGTCCAAATTAGTGATGAACTTAACCAGGCTGCAGCCATGTTTAGGCAAAGAAAAAGACCGCAACAATACTTTTACTAAAAATTTTTTTTATTCTTTTACTCCTGCACGAAAACGTTCTCACAAAAGAAATTTTTACACGACCTAATAAAGAATCATCAACCTTATTACCATATAATTGCACTCCGCTACCCAACTTACAGTTAAAAAAAAAAAAAAACTCAACCGACTACAATAACTATCAATATCACGGTCATCAGTTTCGTTACAGAGGTTTGAAAAATAATTTGTAAGAAAAATCAAAAATGAAGGACAAGATTAAGGAGCGGCCTTGAAACGTCTTAAAATTGATATTACGTATTCCATTACTCGCAGTAGTCTTTTTGATATATACGTGGGCCGAATTACCTTTGAGCTATGCAATTAAAATATCTACATTGCATTTCGAAAAAAATAATTAAATTCGCGGGAAAATGCGCAAAGAAAAATTTTTTTTTAAAATTCGAATGGCGTCATCGATTTCTGTGAATATCGTTTTTCTTTCCTCTGGCTAATCATAACCAATAATCTGAATCAAATACCGTGAACTATGGCGAGATTTACAAAGATAATCGTGGTTAGTTTGCCCAAAAGAATGAGGAAATTTTTTACACGGTGTAAATTGTTCGTCTGAGGATGAATTAATGTATCGATTGCAATTTTTTGATAGATTAGCTCCTTTAACTTCTTCAGGAGTTTTTTTTTTTTTTTTGGAGGTAAGACGAATGGTTCCAGGGTCAATTTTTGGTGTACGTGCTTTAATTTCTCAATGAGGCGTGGGGGAAATAACAAAGGAAACGGTTGAGGTTTTTTTTTTGTATTTGGGAAGACCCGTTTGGAAAATTATCTGTACCTGAAGATTCTTTTTAAATTATGTCAATGAACCGCGGTTGCCGGTTTTGGTCACGTGGTTTGCTCGTACACGTGGAGGTTTTGATTTCTTTTTTTTTGTTATTTGGTCTTTTGCGGTTAAATGCGTTTATTCTTCTTGTTTTTAATATTTTCCTCAAGGTTGTTTGAAGTCTTCCGAATATTTCTTTGCTTAAGGAAATTGACTGGCAGGGCCCAGAATATAAATTAAAGGCCAAGAGGCTTGTGCAGGACCTGAAGAACCTTTTGGTTGGTTGTCAGTTGTGGCCAGTCTTGATTTGCGGTTGGAGTTAACATTTGTTTGTTGAAAAAAAAAACATTAAAAACCGAAAATTATATTTTTCGGATGTATACATGATGTTTTTAATTTCATTATTTTGCTGATCAACTGCCAATATTTTTATTTTGTTTGAAAATAAATCATGTAAACAAATTTAAATATGACTTTCACTACCGGCGAAAGATGTTAAAATGATTTTTCACATGAATATAATATTAAATGTTTATTTTACATTAATTTATTTTTTTTGCTATTTCATAAAAAAATTCAAAAATGCGTCTGAGGGGTAAAGTTGAAGTCAATACTTACTTTTAAGAAATTTGTTTAAAATGTTAAAATTTTTCTATTCGATCTCTTTGTTGCTAGAATTTTTCTGTGATAAAAATATTTTTAAATATTTTCCTTGAAAAACTACTGCTTACAAGATTTTTTTAAGTTTTTCTTGCTCAAAATTTTTTTCTAGATTTTTTTGGGCAAAATTTTTGTCTTCTACTTTTTTAGATTTTTTTCTAGCTAAAGCTTCTTCTAGAATTTTTCCTGGCCAGATTCTTTTGGTAGTTTCCTTGCCCAAAATGTTTTGAAAATTGCCAAAATTTTTCCCCAGTTTTTCTTGTTATTACTTTCGAGCTCCCTAGAGTGAGGAAGTATTGTGGTCGTGCCAAAAATAAAATTTCGCCAAATTTTGCCGTGAAATAACCGTAAAAAAGGTTTTTGGGCTGAGGTTCGTTCGTTCGTCTGTTCGTGCACTTTCGTTTTTCGCCTGTGTTTCCGAAACCAAAAGAGACAGCGGAACGAAAATTGGCAACCGCCTTCCTCAGGAAGAGGGAAAACCCTTATTCCATCATCAAGACCATTTGGCCAAATTTACGGCTTTGGCAGGGCCAAATAATGGCAAATTTAGAGTTTTTGGGAATTTTCTCGAAAACGGCTCTAACGATTTTTTTCATTTTTTGTGTGGAGATACCTGACCTTATAAGGAACAACTTTTCCCTTTAACATTTTTCCGTGAAAAATCGCCTTCCCCGGAAAATCCGGAAAACCCGAAAATTTCTAAGTTTTACTAACAGCGCCGACATGGGACTCGACTTCAACTGAAAAATGGTGGGGGATTTCAAATTTTCGGTCCATTTTGTGATTTGAAGGCAACCCTGCCGAGTTTACAACTTTGGCAGGGCCAAAAAAGACCAAACAATGAATTTTCAAAGATTTTCTCGAAAACGGCTCTAACGATTTTTATTACTTTTTGTGTGAAGATACCTGACCCTATAAGGAACAACTTTTCCCTTTTCGCAATTTTTCGTAAAAATTCGGCCTTTCCGAAAAATCCTGAAAAACCGAAAATTTTGAAGTTTTACAAATAGCGGTGACATGGGACTCGATTTCGACTAATTAATTGTTAGGGATTTTAAATTTTCGGTCCATTTCCTGATTTTAAGCCACCCCCCGACCTCCCAAGTCCCTAATGATGCCTTAAATTTATCTGTTCCAGATTGTTGACTATTGCTCTGCATTGTAGCCGAATTTCAGATTACAACTTCTTCAAACCGACCGAGTGGACCTAAAACCCCGACTCTATCGCCCCCACTCCTTAAAAATCCCCATTGGCTCTCACAATGGGTTTTCCTCTTTTTCTAAATCATTTTAGCTTGAACATTTAATCATTTTTTAACATCCTCGTATCCTATTTTTTTTTTTCAATCTTAATCGTGGCGTGACTAAAACATAACACAATAAGTGGTGATATAGCTTTATTTATTATTAAGTTTATTTTCATTGCGAATAAGTGCAAGATCATCGTGATGAGTAAAGAAAAAGAAAAGAGAACGTGTTCAGGTTGAACGAGCTCAGGCTATGATTTTTAGTTAGAGATCATTCCAAGTGATGGCGTTAGTAAAACAGAACTAAAAATAATTATTATTTAATACTTGATCGTTGTAGTTTTGATCAATTCCGATAGAGGGAACTTTAATACTGGAAGTTTGTTTTGTCTTTGTCGATAAAGCGGTTATTTTTATGGGAAGAGTATAATTTTGAAGCTTGATTTTTTTTTAACCATGCGGTTGATTCCAGTTAAAATTTTAAAATTTGACTCGCACTGTAAGAAGACGGGGTTAACTATTGATTCGTCCATAAGTGCCTTATCTTCTTAGAATGCGGATGGAATTTTTTTTTATTAAAAACTGAAATTTTCGAAAATTGTCCGAAGAACTGAAGAATTTTATTAACGTTGTTGTGCCAGGTTCGACAGCAAAAACACGTTAAGATTTCTTGAGGCCGTTAATTTTGTTTCTTCGTGTGAAGGGCTGAAAGTTAACAGCCATGAAAATTTTTAACAGAAGCGGCGGTAGAACTTGAGCCCTGAGCCAGGGGAGTATCGCAATCCCAAACTTGCTTACAATGAAAATTTGAATTGTATTCATTTCGCGTGACTTCATTATTAATGATTTTAAATAAATGAATGCCCTTAAGATTCAAAATCGGCTTTTGATGTGCAGTATATCATACGATCCCGCCAGAGGCGCCCTTTTGGTAAATGACAGTACTCGTAATAAAATAACACCCGATCCCCTTCTCCATCTAAGAAGTTTTCTCGACGCCACACCCATTATATATATTTTATAAGGTTAAAAAAAATTAACAGCACGCGCGTTAATTAAAAATAATTTGAAACCGCAAGAGAGAGAGATTCATTTCCCCGGCTAATTTTTCTTTCTTTCTTTTTTTTTTTATTATTTGATGGGCTTGAATAGGAAAGTTGCGCGCTTCATTTATTGCGAACATGACCTAATTATACCATGAGATGATATCATAATAAAAACTGTGAATAGATTGTGACATTCAATCATTATTCTTCAATCCATCGTCGTCAAGGATTCGAACTAGTAATCTTGGTCCTATTAACAGATCATCAACCAAAGTAACAAATCACCTTTTCATTGCTGTTTATATGGATAAAGGCCTGGAGGGGCTGCTTATTATTGTGTCAATATCGTTTGGGTAATTACGTTAGTCGGAGAGCAAAAAATTGTTAATCGTGCGAAAAAAATATTGATGAGGTTTTTGCTCAAGATTTAAAGTTTTCGGATCGGAAAGTTCGGCTGGGGCTTTGATTAATGGCCAGGGTGGCGGTGTGGGGGATTGGAGACCGCTGGAGGGGTATGGCGAGGGCGAGACTTGGAAAATTTGGCTAGGCTCTTGATCAATAACCTGAGAGATGAGGAGGAAGTCGCTAGAGGGACATGGCGAGACCTGAAAAGGTTGGCTAGGGTCTTGATCAATGTCCAGAGAGAGAAGAGGAGACTTGGAGGCCGCAAAAGAGTTGTAAAGAGTCGTGGGGAAGCTCTCTAGTTTTGGTTAATGACCCTAGAGGCGTGGAGGAAGCCTAGAAATCGTTAGAGGGACAGGCAAGATCTGGAAGGCTGGCTAGAGTCTTGATCAATGGCCTGAAAGGCGAAGAGGAAGCTTAGAGGCCGCTGGAGGGGCATGGCGAGATCTTAAAAGGTTGGCTAGGGTTTGATCAATGGCCTGAGAGACGAGGAGGAAGCATAGAGGCCGCCAAACGGACATGGCAAGACCTGGAAGGCTGGCTAGGGTCTTGATCAACGGCCTGAAAGACAAAGAGGAAGCCTAGAGGTCGCTAGAGGGACAATGTGGGAAAACTGGCTAATTTTGGCTAATGACCCTAGAGGCGGGAAGGAAGCCTAGAAATCGTTAGAGGGACAAGGCAAGACCTTGGAAGGCTGGCTAGAGTCTTGATCAATGGCCAGAAAGTGGAGTAGGGGGCTTCGAAGCCGAACTAGGACATAAAGAGACGTGGAAAGATTGGCTAGGGTCTTGAGTAATGGCCACAGAAGCGAGGAGGAAGTTTAGAAGCCGCTAGAGGGACATGGCGAGACCTGGGATGGTTGGCTAGTCTTGATCAATGGCTAAAGAGAGGAGGAGGAGTCTTGGAGGCCGCAAAAAAGACATAAGAAGACGAGCGAAGGTTGGATAGTCTTGGTTAATGACCCGAGAGGCGAGGAGGAAGCCTAGAGGTTGCTAGAGGAACATAGTGAGACCTAGGATGGCTGGCTAGGGTCTTGATCAATGGCCTGACGGACGAGGAGAAAGCCTAGGGGCCGCTAGAGGGACATGACGAAGCCTTGAAAGGGTGGCTAGAGTCTTGATCAATGGCTAGAGAGTGGAGGAGGGGGCTTGGAGGTCGAACTAGGACATAAAGAGACGTGGGGAGATTGACTTAGCTGCCCGAGAAGCAAGGAGGAAGCCCAAAGGTGGATAGAGGGTCATAACGAGACTCGGGAAGGCTGGTTAGAGTCTTGCTCAATGGCCAAAATGAAGAGGATGAGACTTGGAGGCTGCATAAGAGTCTTAAAGAGACGCGGAAAGATTGGATAGTCTTGGCTAAGAACCAAATACGCGAGGAGGAAGCCCAGAGACCGCTGGAGGGACATGGAAAGACTTGGGGAGATCGGTTAGGACCCTAATTAATGGCCAGAGGGAAAAACAGGGAGCTTGGAGTCCAAACAAAGACGTGGAAAGATGGGCCTGGTCCTTACTGATAGTCTGAGACGCCTGGGCCTTTGCTATTAGTCAGAGACATGAAAAGGAAGCATGGAAAACGAAAAATAGACAAGTAATATGCGCCCCTTTTTAATGACGCCTCTGCAAAAATGCTTCACTTATCTTCCTTAAGGCTTAACCTTATTAAAAATTCAAAAAAAAATAGGATTGATGGGTAAAAAAAACATCTCATTAAATCCGACTTGAATGGAAATGGTCATTAATAAAGTTTAAGTAAAGTGACGACGGGTTTCAATAACATAAATGACATCATTAGAACACAGTTTTTAAGTAAAGTAATCACTTCATTTCCGTTTGCGTGAAGGGTGGGTGATATTTCCTTTAGGACGATGGATATCAAATGCTTTGTTTTGTTGGTGATTTTTAATGGGGATTCGATTATGGGGGAAAAGACAGAGTCTGGAAATGTAGATTTTATTATTTCCCTTGCTGAATACTTTAATGCTCGTCAAATAGTTTTAGTCGAGAAAGAAAAGGGTAAGAAAAGTTTTTTTGTCAAAAACATTATTTTGTTGTCTGCCTTGATTTCTTTATATTAGGACTGCACTCTATATTTAAAACTCTGGCAATTTATTTTAATTTCTTCTTTTTCCCTCCTAGAGTTCAACTTGGAAAAAAATTTTAAATTTTGGAAGTCTTTATTATTATATAAAAAGAATTTTTATTTCTCTGTAGTAACTTCTGCAGATATTTTTGAAATTTCACAAAAAAGAAAATTTGTTAGCACTAAAATATTAACTACTTTACAAACAAATCATTTTTCGTCTCTTGAAAATTTTACTCAGGTTTGATATTTTCTTTTTACTAAATTTCTTTGAAATAATTAAAATTAAATTAAAAAAGTTTCTTGTCTAGCTTTTTCAGAATATAGATTTTTCTCTTTTAATATTATCAGTCCTGACTTCTAAATCAAACATTTCTATTTTTGAAAATATTTACGTGCCGTTCGATCGGCAGTTCATAATAGCACAAGGAAACGAATCTTCGGGATTTGAAATAACTGAAATGTACGATACAAGTACGAAAAAATTTAATGAAGATCTTGGAACGTGGACTAGAAAAACTGGCTTAATAGCATCTTCTTTAAATTTAATATCAAGGAGGAAAAATTTCATGGGCTCAGAAATTAAAATTTCTTCTGTTGGAAATGGTAGTTTTAAAATTTTTAGCCAGACTTAAAGAAGACTTCTATTTCAACTATTTTTGGGTTTCAGATTCCTGCATTGAGCCTTATTACTTACTCGATGTAAGAGAAATCGTCAAATGCGTTCATATAAAAGCTTGGGAAGTTATTTCTGAGGTTTTGAATTTAACGTAAGTCGGCGATCTTATTTAATTTTTGGTTTCAGTCACTAAGAAAAATTTATTTTCTTTTTAGCATTATTCATGCTAACGATGAAGATAAATCTTTATCTTTCTCGGAACGAGTTAAAAATTTTAATGTCGAAAGTTCATACGAAAATTGGGCTTTAAAAGTTCAGATAAATGAGGATTTTTCATTTTTATGGCCAACGTGGAAAACCGAGATTGAAATTTACACGGCTTATCAAGGGCAAGCATTCGAATGGAGAACTTTTTTAAGGCCTTACGACACTAAAGTTTGGGCTGCGGTTGTGGCGTCTATTTTGGTTTCAACCGGCGTTATGATTTTCGTCAGGGCTTTGAAAATTTTCGAGGAAGATATAGGAAATTCAGATTATTTTCTTCTTCCTTATTTCGCATTTTGCAATCAAGGTAAAAAATTTATCTTAGTCTGATACTGTTTTAAGAGTTCATTTGCCGCTAACAGTCTCTTGCCGAGTTGAATTTGCCGCTGGCAGTCGTTTGCCCCGTTGAATTTGCTGCTGGCAGTCGCTTGCCGTGTTAAATTTGCCGCTGGCAGTCGCTTGCCGTGATAAATTTGCCGCTGGCAGTCGCTTGCCGTCTTAAATTTGCAGCTGGCAGTCGCTTGCCGAGTTGAATTTGCCGCTGGCAGTCGTTTGTCCCGTTGAATTTGCCGCTGGCAGTCCCTTGCCGCGTTATTTTTGCCGCTGGCAGTCGCTTGCCGCGTTAAATTTGCCGCTGGCAGTCGCTTGCCGTGTTAAATTTGCCGCTGGCAGTCGCTTGCCGTGTTAAATTTGCCGCTAGCAGTCGTCCGCCGCTCAGGCCGTCGCTAGTAAGTATCTTACTTCTCTTGATGACGTCATCATTTCATTTTTTCAGGCGTTGCATCTACTCCGAGGGGTTTTAACTATCGAGCATTATTCCTCTTATCATTCTTGGTCCCTGCGGTAATGGTCCCTGCTTACTCTGCTATTTTAACTTCCTTTCTCACAATCAACGTTCCTCAAATGCCTTTTACCGACGTCAATGGTCTTGCCGCTTCAAAATTCTACAAATTTGGAAGTGTTCGAGATTTTCACATCGTCGAATTTTTGCAGGTAATTTCCTTTTTAAGCCTCAAAAAAAATTTTCTTTTCCTTTTTAATCTCCTGTTCATTTTTTTAGAAAGATCCGAGCCCGGCTGCCCAAAAATTACTAACTTCCAAGCTTGAGTCTCCATTGCCAGTAACGATAAAAGATGGAATCAGAAAAATGTGCAAAGAAAAATTTTCGTTCTTGAACATTGCTGTATCTATGAAATTCAATGGAGTCCCTTGCCGATTTTTTAAATTAGATCGCCCGTTTGTTGTTGATCATTTTGGGATGCCCTTTCGGAAAAATTCGCCTTATAAGAGTTGGGTGAATCGGTGTATGAGGAATATGGCGTTTACTGGAGTTTTTGAAGCTTTGAAAGATCGAGTGACTTCTTATGTTTATAAGATAAAAGTTGAGAAGGAAATTGATATGGAAAGTCCGATTACATTGGAAAATACGGTCGTGCTTTTTGTTTTGGTTTTAGTTGGAGCTTTTTTGGCATTTTTGGTTTATTTGGTGGAGATTTTGTATCAAAGATCTTTTAGCAAAAAAGAAACATTGGAAAATGGTTTAAGATTAAATTAGTTGAAAAAAATTGTAATATTTTGTAGAAAAATGGCAACATGAAAAAATTCTGTAGAAAAACTTGTGATCAAAACAATTCTACAGAAAAAATTTGTGATAAAAGAAATCGACTAAATAAATCTTTAAATTAATACAAAAGAAATTTAAATTTGTGATCAAAGAAATCCTTATAGAGATATCAGTGATCAAAGAATTCTGCCAAAATTCTGCAATTCTCCAGAGAAGAAAAAAATTAGGAGCTCTTGCATTTCATCCAAAAAAATTTGAAACTCTTGCACTTCCTCCAAAAGAAATTTGGAGTCTCGCATTTTCTCCAAAAAAATTTGGAGCTCTCGCACTTCCATCAAAAAAAATTTGGAGCTCTTGATCTTCCACCAAAAAAATTTGGAGCTCTTGCAGTTTCTCCAAAAACATTTGGAACTCTTGCACTTGCACCAAAAAAATTTTGGAGCTCTTGCAGTTTACCCAAAAAAATTTGGAGCTCTTGCACTTCCACCAAAAAATTTGGAGCTCTTGCACTTCCACCAAAAAAATTTTGGAGCTCTTGCATTTCAACCAAAAAAATTTTGGAGCTCTTGCACTTCCTCCAAAAAATTTTTGGAGAAAAGAAATTTGTGATCAATAAAATTCTATAAGCGTCAGGTGATAAAAAACGTTTAAAAAAACAAATCGGATGAGCGACTAGAAACGTTAAATGAACGCAAATCTCTCTGCATGAACCTGTTCTTATTAAGCAACAAATCCATCAATTAAAAATTAAAAAATCATCCGCCTAATCATTAAACTTAATTCAATTAATACCGATAATTAAGTCCAACCTGTTAATTAATACCCCCGCGGTGAGAAAAACCAATCCGCCAAAAATCGTTACATAACCTCAAAGTTTGCTAAAAAAATTTATTTTTATTTACATTTTCCATTTCACAAAATATTCATTTTTTTTTTTTCATCTCTACCAGAAAAAAAAAAAACATTTCACAAATGCGATCCTAGCAATGCCAATGAACTTAACGACTTTCGTAAAAACCATTAAAACGTTAAATAAAGAAATCATTGTGCTCGATTAAAAAGTGCTTTTCAAAGGTGAGACGAAAACATAAAAATCGATTGAAGAAACAAGATTGCATTGATTGAATTTATCTTATATATAGGTCAAGTGTTACGTAAGACAAGAAGCGAGAAAAAATTGTCTTTAGAAAAATTTATTAATTGATGGCTACTTGCTTTTTTTTATTTTAAAAGGCGAAAATAATAAAAAAAAGAACATGAAGGTGGAGATTAACCTGCATATTTAACCTCTTGAAAAATAAAGGAAGACGCCCCATGCACCCTTCTAATCATGACCATGAATTTTTCTTTTTTTTTTTTTAATAAAGATTGCTTCACGACCACAGAGACCTAAAACCATTTCGTGATGAGCAATTACCATCGATTTTGAACCATTTTAACCGATCTAGGCGAAGGAGATTGTTATTTGCATGAGTCATGTTGGCGATCTGCGGTTATGGCCACTTTTTAATTTGTTGACCGTTCGATTTTTTTTTTTGCAGGGATTTAAGTAAAAGGGAATCGTTAGCAATAAAAACGAAATGCGTTGAAATGGTGATTTATCATAAATAATGTCTTTTCATTATTTTGAAAGTTTTCCTGTGTCTATGAATGTTTTTTATACGATTTGACGTCATGACTGGGGGAAAGATCGATTTGTTATGAAAAATGTTTCCCTGTTTGGTGTTAATCGAACGATGTAAGGCTAAATTAACTAGGAAAACGGCCGATAAGGCGTTTAGGAAGCTCAAGTTTTTCGAGAGTTTTTTTCCTCTTTCAAGAATGTTTTTCAGAATTTTTTTATGGTGGAAGATTATTTTAGAATATTTTTCCCTAGGAAAAAACGTTTGGATAAAAGAAATTATTAAATTATTTGTTTAACTACAAAAATTGTCAAAAGATTTGTTCGACTAGAAGAAATCATTAAAAGATTTGTTCGACTAGAAGAAATCATTAAAAGATTTGTTCGACTAGAGGAAATCATCAAAAGATTTGTTCGACTAGAGGAAATCATCAAAAGATTTGTTCGACTAGAGGAAATCATCAAAAGATTTGTTCGACTAGAGGAAATCATCAAAAGAATTGTTTGACTAGAAGAAATCATCAAAAGATTTGTTCGACTTAAAGAAATCATCAAAAGATTTGTTCGACTAGAAGAAATCATCAAAAGATTTGTTCGACTAGAAGAAATCATCAAAAGATTTGTTCGACTAGAAGAAATCATCAAAAGATTTGTTCGACTAGAAGAAATCATCAAAAGATTTGTTCGACTAGAAGAAATTATCAAAAGATTTGTTGGGCAAGCAAAAAGTAAAAAGATTCATTAAACTAAAAAAAATTAAAAAAATTGGTTTAAAAAAAATTCTGAAAAATGAAGTTTTGCTTGTGAAAATGTTTTCCCAAAAAGAAATTTTTTCGTGCCAAAAGAAAAAGATTTTTACTATCCAAAAATCTTTTTTCCAATTTTTTTCTGCTAAAAAAATTTTTTAATCTTAAATTTTTCAGTTGCAAGAAGATTTCCCCAGAATTTCCTCTTTTTTCAAGTCATTTTTCCAGAAATCTTTTGTGAAACATTTACTGGATAGATTTTTGCTTTGAAATAATTATGAAAAAATTTAATGTTGTGAGCCAGGAAAATCCAGGTTAGCCAAACAATTTTTGGTTTCATAAGTTTTTTAAAGTCTATATGCAGAAAGAAATCGAAGTCGATCCCTGTCTTTTCATTACAACTGAAGCGCGAATTAGAGAAAGTCAAACGAAAAAAAATCCATAATTAAAATTCGACGAGAATCGACATTAAATGATTCATTTTTTCCAACCGAATGTCATAAAATTTCTTGTTTTTTTTTTGCACGAAAAAAGAAACTTAGGAAGCAGAATATTTGAAAAAAAAAAAAAAACAATTCATTCAAATCAATTTATAAAATGATTTGCACAAGTGAAGAGCCCCGGAAATTAAAAGAATTAAGTGAACTTCAACCTGTTCTATAAAAAAATAAAAATTACTGCAGCTATTGTCTTTTTGTTAATAAATCTATTAAAAATAATTACCCAAGTTTACTTTCATTTAAAGGAAAAAAAAAAAATTAAATAAATAAAACATTTGTATTTAATTGGAACAGAAACGCGTGTGCAAAAAAAATCACGTTTGCCCACATGAGGCCCACAGACATTGTCTTAATGACAGGCGGCAATACTACAAAAAAGAATCGCCATTTCGCCAAAGGAAGGAAATTTAAAATAAAGCATGAGAATGAGATCAATCCGCCCCAAGGCCAAGCCCGCCACGAGAAAAATAAATTCACCCTTAGCAAGCAATTTAACAAACAAATTATTGTGTATGTAAATAAATTACGTAATTGGAACATGCGTAGCCAATGTGGAGGCGTGCTTAGTGCTAGACTATATACCTTGTTGGTACCTGTCAGTATCGGTTTGGCTAAAAAAAAAAATCGTGACCGTGTAAATAAAAAATTACTCGATGTTTTAATTTAGTAGAGATCAATTAATATAATTCCGAAAGAAAATAAATTTATGAGGAATCGTAAATCGAGCGTAGGAGATTCTTTCAAACACGTTTTTATGATGTTTTAATTTTCTTTAAAATGGGCGGGTTTGAATTTTTTTCGCTTCCAGGATTTTGTTAATTATCAAAGAGTTCATTGTTGAGATTGTCAAGCGGAGAGGAATTTTTGGCAAAGAGATGGATGCGTTCGAGATTGATTAATGGTTTGAAGTTTTTTTTTTTTTTTGAACTAACCTCAAAAAAGAAAGTCGAACTAATCCGATTCTGAATTATGAATCAAGGCGCAACCTTGAAACATGGGTCTTGATACTGCTAAATGGTATTTTGCATCAAGATAACCCGTCATAATTAATAGGCTACCATTTCTCTAGCCACAAATTGAATTCGTAACCTGAATTATGATATCCGGAGACAGCCTCTGTGTAATAATACCTCGAAAAAAAAAAAAAGAAAATTAAGTGAGCCCGATTGCGGAGAGGGAGGGAACGTTTTTATGATTTGTGTCCATATGAGAAAAACTTAAGCTAGGCTTAAAAATGCATTTGGTGGCTTTGTCTAGCTAGGACAACACTTTATTTTCCTTCGAGTCATCCTCCAATTCTCGCTGGCTAAAAAAATAAATCTCCATTCAGAGAAAGAAAAATATTTTCTCGGATATCCGTTTTCTTATTTAAAAAAATCGTGCAAATAAATTCATTCTCAAGTATTTTGTCGATATACACTCGAGTAAGGTACTCATCTTGACCTTGAAATTTTTTTTTTTTAAATAATAAGAATAATTTAGCCTTGCGAGTTTAAGAAAAATTTTTGCTTAAGAACACTCTATTTTGACCGATAAAATCTTATTCTTTTTTAAAAAGAGACATTCGTAGGAATATAAGGACGAAAATTTCCGATTGCGTGTCGTAACCAGTAAACGTGAAAGCCCTATGGCATGCGATTCACAGTTAGTGGTTGTCTTAATCTTTTCTGGTGAAAAATGGCTAACTCGGTGTCAACTATGAATATTTTAAAAAGTTTTATTATAAAAGTGAAATTAATTTTATTAGAACTTGTTTAAATTCCGATTTCAAGAAAGAGTAAAAATTTTTTGACGTAGAAATAGTTCTCAGACGCAGATTGGCCTGTAATAGGCTTAATTCTGATTATGTAGTGACTATAACAGGCTCATTTTTAGACGTTAACGACTAGCAGGTTTGATTTTATCAGGCTAGGACTATGATCCTGAATATTTAGGTCTACAGCAGTTTTATTTTCTATAATCTGGGTCTATAATAAGATCCCTCGATGATCTGGGTTTATAAACAGTTCGATTGCGATGGTCTGGGTCCATAACAGGATCGATCTCCATGATCTGGGCCAAAAACAGGATCAATCCGATGATCTGGGTTTATTAACGGTTCGATTGCGATGGTCTGGGCCCATAACAAGATTGATCACTATAATCTAGGTCCATAACAGGCCATGAGCTGAATTAATAACAGGATCAGTCCAATAATCTGGGTTTATAACAGGATCGATCCGCATAATCTAGGTTCATAACAGGATTGATCTTGATAATATGGGTCTTTACAAGGATCGACCGCTATAATCACGGTCTGAATAAGGTCGATCTCAATGATCTGGGTCCACAAAAGGATCAATTTTGATGATCTGGGTCCATAACAGGATCGATCACTATAATCTAGGCCCATAACAGGATCGATCACTACAATCTCGATCCATAACAGGATCGATCTCCATGATCTGGGCCAAAAACAGGATTAATCCGATGATCTTGGTTTATTAACGGTTCGATTGCGATGGTCTGGGCCCATAACAGGATCGATCACTATAATCTAGGTCTATAACAGGATAGATCTCCATGAGCTTAATCGATAACAGGATCGATCACTATAATCTAGGTCTATAACAGGATAGATCTCGATGAGCTGAATCGATAACAGGATCGATCACTATAATCTAGGTCTATAACAGGATAGATCTCCATGAGCTGAATCGATAACAGGATCAGTCCAATGATTAGGGTTTATAACAGGATCGATCCGTATGATTTGGATCTATAACACGAAAATCCGATGATCTGGATCTATAACAGGATGAATGCAATTGACTGAGTTTGTAACCGGCTCGATCTCGATGATCTGGCTCTATAACAGGATCGATCTTGATTATATGGGTCTTTAAAAGGATTGACCGCGATAATCAGGGTCTGAACAAGGTCGATCTCAATGATCTGGGTTCACAAAAGGATCAATTTTGATGATCTGGGTCCAGAACAGGATCGATCACTATGATCTAGGCCCATAACAGGATCGATCAATATAATCTAGGTCCATAATAGGATAGATCTCCATGATCTGGGTCAATAACAGGATCAGCCCAATGATTCGGGTCTATAACAGGATTGATCTGCATGATCTGTGTCTATAACAAGATTATTGCAATTGTCTGTGTTTATTACACGATCGATCGCTGCAATCTAGATCCATAACAGGATCGATTTCCATGATCTCAGTCTATAACAGGATCAATCCAATGATCTAGGTTTATAACCGGCTCGATCGCGATGATCTGGATCTATAACAGGATCGACGCGATAATCTGGGTGTAAACAGGATCGATCTCAATGATCTGGGTCCACAAAAGGATCCATCTTGATGATTTGGGTCTATAACAGGATAGATTCTGATTAGTTTGATTTCTTACACGCAGAATACTAACTTTTTGGTTCATAACAGGCTCAACATAGGCCATTTACGCCTGTAACAGAATTAATTCTTCATTCCCATGAATTGGATGTATTTAAAATGGTTGAAGATCGGGCTGGAGATTCTTCAACTTGCTGTAAGACGTAATCAATGACAGCTGGGCCTTCAAAAGGTCAGAGAATTAAAGTTTGGGCCCTAAAATGGATATCTTAGGTTTATGTAGCATTTTATCCTTATTGAGATAAAAATTAAATTAAAATGCGTTTTATAATGCATTTTTAAACGCAATGTCACTGCGGCTTCCGTCGGAATCAAGTTCGTAAAACATTAACCGCGATGAGGTAAACATAAGTGTGACATTAATGAGACCTGTCTCGTTTGGTTTTTTAAATTATTATCTACAAGACCTTGACAATGAAAAGATATTCCGTAATTAAGTATCGATGTCATCACACCAATTACAATTTCCTTTTTTTTTTTTTCATTTACATTCTCGATCAGGATATTGGCCCCTAATCCGGAATTTTTTGTTAGGCGGGACACCAATCCTGCTCTAGAAATTTTAGCTTCTCAGTCCGTCCCTGGAGCTTTCCTCTCGAACTTGCAACAAAGATGAATCGCTTACATCGGGATTTTCAATAAAAAATGATAACACTGAATCCAACAGACAGCGCAGAAGATCAACTTTCAAAAGCCTTGAAAACTCGATTGTGTTGACCAATAACGGTCTTGAAATTTTTATCGGAATCCCTATATCATTCCTTGTCTAGATGGCTATGATTCATTCAGTATCATAACTGAAAATTGTACCTAGATTAAATCAAATCTGCCTAATCGATGGAACGCTTGATGATGCCGATTTCATAACCTGATATTATCGGCGTATTAGATCCAAGGATTTCAGGCTACCGATTTTTTTTTTTCTTTTAAATCCGGTCTGGATAGTACAATTGGGGCAATTTTCCACGTTTCTTTTTATTTGTTTTTATATTGATTTATTAAAGTTCATTTCCAGATTTCAGGTATTTTTTTTTTTCGGGCGAAGCCTACACCCGAAGGTACGCGTGGCCATAACCGATATTTTTATTTTTTATTTTTATCCTCCGCAATAAAAAAGTATAAAATAAAAAAATGTAGCTTATCCGAAGGATTTTTCCGCAGCTATAAATAAATCTTGGTTAATTTGAATAAAACTTTTTTTTTTTTCTTCGAAGAGATGGTTTCATAAAACCGTCAAAAAAAAGTTTAAAGGTTAAACGGGGCTTCGATTTTTCGAGGTTTGATATATTTCATTCGGTCGTAAAAACAATGACATGGAAAGTTTAACTTGAAAATTAATATGGGTAACATTTAACGTTTTTTTCGAGTTCCCCCATAAAATAATGGATGATCGTAATTAGTAAATAATCAGTCACGATTAAGAATATTTGAGGGATAAAGCCTTGATCATGGCCTTTGGTGAGATATTTCTCGATAGTTTCCTTTCGCTGCTGAGAAAAATAGCACTAGATCTTTCTTTGACTTTTTAAAGTTTAGCCATTCACGTATTGGTCTGTTCTAGCCTTATCTTTTATGTATTTGAAAATACCTCATAGTAAAAAAAAGCTTCTGAAAAACATGCTTGAGGTTCAACTGAAGAACTGGGTTTAAAGTAGGCTTAATCCAAAGTGATCGATCTATAACAGGGCTCCATCTTTAAACCCTGGACAGTTATCAACTCAGGCCTAGCTAGCTAAATTTTTACTAGACCTAGTGAGTCAAAGTTAAGTCTCTTATAGGCCCAAATGGTCTGTATGGAGCCTGTTATAGACCCAGATCGTCTGGATCGAGCCGGTTATAGGCCCAGATTGTCCGGATCGAGCCGGTTATAGGCCCAGATTGTCCGGATTGAGTCTGCTCTAGGCCCAGATCGAGGCTGCTCTAGGCCCAGATCGTCTACACCGAGCCTGTTATAGACCTAGATTGTCTGGACTGAGCCTGTTATAGACCCAGCTCGTCTGGACTGAGTCTGTTATAGACCCAGCTCGTCTGGACTGAGTCTGTTATAGGCCCAGATCGTCTGGACTGAACCTGTTATAGACCCAGCTCGTCTGAACTGAGCCTGTTATATCCCCAGATCGTCTGGACTGAGCCTGTTATAGACCTAGATCGTCTGGACTGAGCCTGTTTTAGACCTAGATCGTCTGGACTGAACCTGTTATAGACCCAGCTCGTCTGAACTGAGCCTGTTATATCCCCAGATCGTCTGGACTGAGCCTGTTATAGACCTAGATCGCCTGGACTGAACCTGTTATAGACCCAGCTCGTCTGAACTGAGCCTGTTATATCCCCAGATCGTCTGGACCGAGCCTGTTATAGACCTAGATCGTCTGGAATGACCCAGTTATAGACCCAACAATCTTTGCTCAGCAGAAGAGATATTAAGTAATCTCTTTTATGACTCCACTTGAAACAATTATATCTTAAGCAAAAATTATTCGCTATATCAAACGATTTTTTCTTTTAAGGTTAAAAAAGCTACCACGTGGCTGAATCCTTGGATTTTATAATCGCCGTTACAACAAAACTCATTTTCCGTGTTCGCTGATCCCAACAAAGAAAACCATAAAAATTCTTTCGTAACAAAGTGGAAAAATTATCAGATTTCCGAGATATTTAATAATTTTTTCACGTACCTTAAGGCCGTTTTGAGATCATTTGTTTTGTTGTTATCCACGTGTTTCAGCAGGATTTTAACGTCCTTCACGTTCGTTTTTATTTTTCCGTATTAATTACACGAAAAAAATTAATTGTTATTACTAAATCGTTTTAAATGGTTAATTACGTCTTCTTTTTAAAATAATTTATTCATATTCTCTCCGTAATTAGCGATATAACGCATCGTCGTGTTTAACAAAGCAAATAAATCGTTTAGCTTGTTTCCCCGTATGACGCACAAATTATTCGGGGTCCTTTATCTCCATTAATCGGTTTGAGATAAAACATTTTAAAAAAAACTCGTAATAAATTATTAAATAAATTGATCGTGACAAATTTATCTATTAAAATAATCGGGATTGGAAATGGGGTTGTGGCAGTTAAAATTTTCACGCTAGCTACTTGTTTATTTTTTTTTTCTTTTCGGGTTGGTAATAATACCCCTTAGGCGGTGATTTCTCACCGGATTTATTATTAACGATATACAGGGAAATGTTGCAATTTTTTTTTTTTAGTTTCACGGGGAGAAGGAACAGAAGCCCCAAGGACTTACTTTTACTTTTCATGAGTTTTCGGCAAAATGAATATAACTTGTCATCACTACGTGAGTCATTCGTTCTTGTCAAGAGATTCAAGATGCGAAAAATTTGCAACCGTTGTGTAATTCGCATAGATTATTATCATTTTGCCCTGGATTTTTTTTCGCATTGGGGCGCGAAGAAAAATCTACCTGAACTGTGTTTGATTACCAAAAAAAAATCAGAGCTTGGGGGTTGGGGTTAACATTTTGGATTAATTAATCCTGGCTTGCCAAGTTTATAAAAGGCTCGATCCAGACGATCTGCGCCTAGAGCAGACTCAATCTGGACGATCTGGGCCTATAACAGACTCAGTTAGACGATCTGGGCCTATAACAGACTCAGTCCAGACGATCTGGGTCTATAACAGGCTCAGTTTAGACGACCTGGGTCTATAACAGACTCAGTTTAGACGATCTGGGCCTATAACAGACTCAGTCCAGACGATCTAAGCCTATAACAGGCTCAGTTTAGACGATCTGGGTCTATAACAGGCTCAGTTTTAGGCGATCTGGGTCTATAACAGGCTCAGTTTAGACGATCTGGGTCTATAACAGACTCAGTTCAGACGATCTGGGCATATAACAGACTCAGTTAGACGATCTGGGCCTATAACAGACTCAGTCCAGACGATCTAAGCCTATAACAGGCTCAGTTTAGACGATCTGGGTCTATAACAGGCTCAGTTTTAGGCGATTTGGGTCTATAACAGGCTCAGTTTAGACGATCTGGGTCTATAACAGACTCAGTTCAGACGATCTGGGCATATAACAGACTCAGTTAGACGATCTGGGCCTATAACAGACTCAGTCCAGACGATCTGGGTCTATAACAGGCTCAGTTTAGACGATCTGGGCCTATAACAGACTCAGTCCAGACGATCTGGGTCTATAACAGGCTCAGTTTAGACGATCTGGGTCTATAACAGGCTCAGTTTAGACGATCTGGGTCTATAACAGGCTCGGTTTAGACGATCTGGGCCTATAACAGGCTCAATCCAGACGATCTGGGTCTATTACCAGGCCTGTAACCCCTCAGTTTAAACGATCTAGGTCTATAACAGGCTCAGTTCAGACGATCTTCAACAATAACAGGCTCTATCCAGACGCTCTGGCACTAATGTTTTTTTTAATCTTCAGTAGCTTGACTAGTAACTACCAAATTAATGCCGACTAAGCTAATACCTATTTAAAATCTAATGGTGGACATGTCGATTACAGTCAAATCTGTTAAAATCGACCCCTTTAAATCTATAACCGGAAAAGCTTTTCTTTACGGAAATCACAATCACTATAATCCATCAGATGTTCAATGCCACGATAGCTCATCTTCTATATTTTTCATTTTTTTAAAAGTTCATAAACGCAAAAATTATAGTAATCTCATAAAATGTATATCGTCCTCGAGAAAGTCCTCGCCACAGGAACTTCCCAACTCCCAATGTGGAAATGCATTTGAATTTTGAAAAAAAAAACTTTATTTTTTAAAAAAGGAATCACGATTTAATCGTGGTTTCGATCGTTATTGACTTTGATCATGAAGATCAGGGAGGGAAAGAGAACCGATCATCAATTATTTTAAATCTGCTATTATGTTTCGTGAAATGCAAGGTATATGTCATCAGCTATACGATACATTCCTTGAACTTTTATAGACTGGTTCCCTCTTTAGAAACATGATACTTCTTCGATTTTTTCTTATATGTAAAAGGTCAGTGTCAAAGTGCATCGGGAGCAGCCAAACCGATTTTTTTTTTTTGCAACCTCGGGAGCCTATTGTCTTGTTTACCTCATTGCATTATCCTCTTCCGGTATTTTCTTCTTTTTATTATTGTTTTTCTATCGAATCCTCCGATCAACCTTGTCCCAAACCAATTTTGTCGCATGAATCCTAGACCTTCGCTCATTTTCATCGATGACAATAAAATCCGAATCAAGATAATGTTTTTTTTTTTCAAGGTTCGCAGACGAAAACGATGCTTAATATACATGTCATGATTGAACTTCTGTTTTTCGTAAGCATATAAACAAAGAAAGGGTTATTTGAGTAAGTGCAGAAACACGAGATATAATAAAAAAAATTAATGGATACCACTTGAGGTTTAACCTAGTAAAGAGTCATTCCATCAAGGTTATCGTTAAATAAAAACCCTATTTTCAGAGCCAGGGGGCGCATCGGAGATCGCCCGAGGGGCTTTTTCTTTTAAGTTACGCAAATATTTCCTTTATGGTTTTTAGCGGATTTTCGGTAAATTGTCTCTTTTGTTTAATTATAAAGCCTTGAAACAGGATGCAGCAAATACAACCCATTTACTATGCTAATTTACACCTGTTTATTCCTCCTCATAACACACGTCGTGATATTTTTTTTTCTTATTCATTCTTTTCGATAAATGAGCGTAATTATTGTTGTTTTCCAGACCTTTTGCCTTTTCGGTGCCATCTTGAATGTTAAAATCGGTCAAGCGAGAAATTCATGGAGTTTGAAAGGAATGCCGGAAAAGAGATCTGGTCGCAGACGAAAAATTAAGTTAAAAATTTGAATCGAGTCAGAAGGAAACCTGTATAAGCTTAAGAAGTCCGTATGGAGCCTGTTATGGATTTAACTTGTCGAAGCTGAATTTATTCCAGTCAGAATCGATCCTGTTATAGACGCGACCAGCTGGAATCGATCCTGTTACGGGCGCAACCATCCAGAATCGGTCATGTTATAGGCGCAATCAGCCAGGATCGGGCATGTTATAGGCGCAACCAGCCAGGATCGGTCATGTTATAGGCGCAACCAGCTAAAATCGATCCTGTTACGGGTGCGACCAGCTAGAATCGATCCTGTTATAGGCACAACCAGCCAGAATCGCACTTGCTATAGGAGCAACCAGCTAGTATAGATCCTGTTATAGGCGCGACTAGTCAGAATTGATCCTGGTGCAGTCACAGTTAGTTAAAATCGATATTGTTGTAGGAGCAACCAGCCAGAATCGGTCATGTTATAGGCGGAATCAGCCAGGATCGGGCATGTTATAGGCGCAACCAGCCAGAATCGGTCATGTTATAGGCGCAACTAGCTAGAATCGATCCTGTTACGGGTGCTACCAGCTAGAATCGATCCTGTTATAAGCGCATCCAGCCAGAATCGATTGAGTTATAGGCACAACCAGCCAGAATCGCACTTGCTATAGGAGCAACCAGCTAGTATAGATCCTGTTATAGGCGCGACTAGTCAGAATTGATCCTGGTGCAGGCACAGTTAGTCAAAATCGATACTGTTGTAGGAGCAACCAGCCAGAATCGATTGAGTTATAGGCGCAACCAGCCAGGATCGGTCATGTTATAGGCGCAACCAGCCAGGATCGGACATGTTATAGGCGCAACCAGCCAGAATCGATCGAGTTATAGGCGCAACCAGCCAGAATCGATTGAGTTATAGGCGCAACCAGCCAGAATTGGTCATGTTATAGGCGCAACCAGCCAGAATTGGTCATGTTATAGGCGCAACCAGCCATGATCGGGCATGTTATAGGCGCAACCAGCCAGAATCGATTGAGTTATAGGCACAACCAGCCAGAATCACTCTTGTTATAGGAGCAACCAGCTAATATAGATCCTGTTATAGGCGCGAGTAGTCAAAATCAATCCTGGTTCAGGCATAGCTAGTCAAAATCGATCCTGTTATAGGCAAAACTAGTCAGAATCGATTCTGCTTCAGGCACAGTTAGTCAAAATTGATCCTTTTACAGGCGCAACCAGCCAGAATCGATCCTTTTGTAGGCGCAACCAACTAGAATCGATCCTGTTATAGGCAGCACCAGCCAGAGTTGATCCTGTCACAGGCTTAAGCGATCCAAATTAAACTTGTTATAGACCGGAACAGTCACAATCTAGCCTCTTATAGACCTGAGCAGTTATAATCGAGTCTGTCGCAGACCTGGGCAGTCAAAACCGAGCCTACTATAGACCTAAGTATATTTGATCGACCCAACAAGCGCCACAAATCATAATTTGTTGAAATTTAAATTTTTGCTCATCATATTCCAGCGATTAAACACAAGATTCCATAAGAACGGAGACAATGCTCTCATATTTTTGTTTTAAATAAAGAAAGAATTTATAAAATTCTTCACCTTGAGAAATGTGGGAGTTATAGGAAAAGTAGGAAAAAAAAAACAACTGACAAGAGCGAAGGCGTTTTGCTTTTTCAACTACGAAAAACCAATCATGCTTCGAATACGAGGAAGCGCAAGGAAACGTATATTTCTTAAATTACCGCCCCAAGAATAAAGGAAAAAAAATAACAATTTAATTTTTAATGATTTATTGATTTTTTTTTTTCTATACAAAAAAAAACATTTTCGGAGTTATTAAAATGTTTTTATTTAACAATTCCTTGGAAAAAAAGGTTCGGTTTTTAATTAAACGCTAACTCAGCACGATTAAAACCCGAGGGTGAGATAAATAATTCGACCTTAAAAAGTTTCTATGTAAAGAGAATCACGACGCCAGGCCCTCGAGGAAACTCTGGCACCGGCAAACAATTACATTTAATAAGCACGTTTCGATGTGAAAAAAAAAAGATTCGAAAAAGACTTAAATTTTTTTAGTTAAAAAAATGACGGAAGAAGATATAAGTTACAACCCTGACCTTTGCACAAAAACAATTTCCATGAAACCAGTAATCTTAATTTTCTCATAGGCTGTTATTTATTTCGATCTTATAAAAAAGGGGCTTCCAGTCACATTTTTTTTCGTTTCCACCTTTCTTCTGGAAAGGAGAATCGCGTTCAAGGGTACCTATCATTAACTAATCATCAATCTGTCTTGTATAATGACAGTATTACTTTATCCGGTGAATGTCATATTTAAAAATGTTAAATTTCGCAAACATATGTTAAACAGTTTTCCCATGTTAAATTATCATCACCTTCACTTTTTTTTTTTTTCATTTTCGCAAAATGAAAAAAATTGCTTTAGTATCGCTTTGGTTGATTACGAGCGGGTTTTTGAGGTCAGGTTTGATTTTTCTTTGTTTTTTTTTTTTAAAGTCGTATGACTGATTTAAAAAAGGATATTAATCATTATAATTGATGCGGTTATTGTGCCTGATTTGGCTTTTTGTATATTCGGCAAGTAATAACCGGCAAGTTCTACTTAAAATGGCTTCCTTTTTTTAAAAAAAGAAAGGCTTTCTATCCTAAAATGTTCATGAAAACGATATTTCTTTTGCTATTGTACAGTTGATGAAGATGCGATGAAATTTTTTTTGTTTAAAAATCGTATGAATTTGCTTCATCTTCTTTCCTGACTCGGAATAAAAGCCTGTAGACGGCCCCGGCTAAAACAGCGCCTGAGATCGGCCCTGCCCAATAAACCCAGTGATTAGCCCAATTACCGGTGATTACGGCCGGGCCGAATGTCCTGGCTGGATTCATGCTCGATCCCGTGTATTGAATCTGAAAAAATATATTTAAAACTATGAGTTGTGTTTGCCGCGTTTATGAATGGCGGCAAACGGATTTTTAAAAACTTACGGCTGCGAGATGGCAGAGAGATATCGTGAAGCCGATTGCTAACGGGACTGAACCTTTGATATCGTTTCGTTTTTCGTCGCAAACTGCTTGAATCACGAGGATGAGAACGAACGTGATGAGAGCTTCCATCAACATCCCCTGAAGCGGCGTAACTAACTCGGAAACTGACGTCATTCCAAGACTGCCAACCCTGTCGCTGGGCGTGACAACCTGAAAAAAAGAAAATCATCCAATATTTTTTTTAAAAAAATTAAAATTTCGCCTAACAAATAAATTTAACCTTGAAATAATTATCTCCTTTTAATAATAATTATCCCCCGGGCTTATTTACATGCTAATACATGATTTATGCTAAAACATTTTGATAACCATTCGTCCTGCCTCCTATTATCAAAACCCCTAATTAAAAACTTACTTTTAATATGAAAGCTCCACCGACTGCGCCGACGCATTGTACGACTATGTAAAAAATCCCCTTCAAAACGCTTATATCACCGGTAATTAAAAGTCCGCAGGTAACTGCCGGATTAATATGACATCCACTAACGTGACCGAGTGACTGTAACGAAAAAGTGACAAGTATTAATTTTTTAAAAATAATTTTGAGCCTTATTTGGGCGATATTATTGTTGACAGATTGAACAATTATTGAAAAGTCAGTAAGTAATAGCGAGCTTAGAGTTCATGATTCATTGCCCAGGGCAAGTTCGGGCACTTTATAGTGTGTCAATGCCAGCACATCGCACTCTGTGCAAAAAAAAAAAAAAACCTTAATTTACTTTTGCAATGTCATTATATGAAAAATCGTTTTTGATATTTTTAAAACTACCGGCTACTAAATTTTTAGCTCTTCAGAAGAAAAACGTCCGACCTACATGTCAAGTGATGGATTCGAAAAAAAATGCTCGACCTTTTATTAAATCCCCGAAGTTATCCATCTTCCTTCGCCACTTGAGGTATTTATCAAAGTTTTTTTTAAGGTCAATCCTTTCCAAATGATAATTCCTCAGGGCAAAGACTCCCCAAGTTTAGCGAATTGTGATCAGTCCCTCCTATATCTTAATTACTTTTTCCTAGGTCGTCCACTTGTCTGGCGAGTCATTATTGACTGACTTGGATGGGAGAGAGAAAATAAAATTTAAAAAAAGGGACTCGGATTCGATTCCTTTCTTGGTCAAAGGAACGATTTTGGGCTGGATTTTTATATACAGTATAAAATATATAAAAATTAAATATAATTTTCACAAATGCAAAAAAATCCAAGCGCGCGCGGGTAAAATCCGCCGGTAAACAGTGGTCTAGGATTGCGGCACACTCCTCGCTTCGCTCGTCGCTGCCGAGGTTTGAAAAAAATTCTTCGGGCCTGATTTTCTCGCGGCCTAAGGTCTGGGACCTTAGGTCCGGGAGCATGGGGATTAATTTGGGATGGCAGCACGCTCCTCGCTTTGCTTGTCGCTGCCGTGGTGTTAAAAAACCATTCCTCCGGGCCTGAATCTCTCAAGGCCTATGGTCCGGGAGCGTGGGCAGTAATTTGGGATGGCAGCACGCTCCTTGCTTCGCTCTTCGCTGCCGTCGTTTAAAAAAAGTCTTCCGGACCTGAATCTCTCGGGGCCTAAGGTCCGGGAGCGTGGCGATTAATTTGGGATGGCGACATGCTCCTCTCTTCGCTCGTCGCTGCCGAGGGTTTAAAAAAATCCTCCGGGCCTGAATCTCTCGCCGCCTAAGGTCCGGGGCCTTAGGTCCGGAAGCATGGGGATTGATTTGGGATGACGGCAGGCTCCTCGCTTCGCTCGTCGCTGCCGAGGTTTAATAAAAAATCCTCGGGGCCTGATTTTCTCGCGGCCTAAAGTCCGGGAACTTAGGTCCGGGAGCATGGGGATTAATTTGAGATGGCAGCACGCTCCTCGCTTCGCTTGTCGCTGCGTGGTGTTAAAAAACCACTCCTTCGGGCCTGAATCTCTCGAGGCCTATGGTCCGGGAGCGTGGGCAGTAATTTGGGATGGCAGCACGCTCCTTGCTTCCCTCATCGCTGCCGTGGTTTAAAAAAGTCCTCCGGACCTGAATCTCTCGGGGCCTTAGGTCCGGGAGCGTGGCGATTAATTTGGGGTGGCGGCATGCTCCTCTCTTCGCTCGTCGCTGTTGAGGTTTAAAAAAAATCCTCCGGGCCTGAATCTGTCGCAACCTAAGGTCCGGGAGCATTAGGATTAATTTGGGATGGCGGCACGCTCCTCGCTTCGCTCGCCGCTGCCGTGGTTTAAAAGAAAATTCTCTAGGCCTGAATCTCTTGGGGCCTAAAGTCCGGGAGCGTGGGGAGAAATGTGGGATGGTGGCACCCTCCTCGCTTTGCTCGTCGCTGCCGTGATTTTGGAAAAAAATCCTCCGTCAATTTCAACACTAATCGATTATTCGCCATAAATTAGAAAATCAATTGAAGGTATAGATTTGAATCAGTATCACGTTTCCCTCTCTCTCTCTTCTGGCTATTAAAACGGATGAGATATATTTAATAGCTAAAATTAATTAGTCGTAACCGTTAATTCAAAATTAAAAGCCGGATGAACATCTAAAAGGCAGTTAACAAGTTTGGTATATAAAAAATAAACAATTAAAATGAAATATTCATCAAAATGGCGTCTTCAATGTTTCAAGCATTCATTAATAAAACCATTAAATACGATTTATACAATTCCACATCCTTTTTTTATCGAAAATATAAATAAAAACGATGAAAAAATCGGAATGTTGAAGAAAAAAATGGTGCCAACCTTTGAAATGAGAAAAACGTCGTGGCAGCAGAATGGATTGTTTTGAACGAGGCAACAAGACGAATCAATTGTTAAAAACTTCTGCTTCTGCGACGCCATTTCGTTTATTATTATTTAATTCATGTTTTTAATAATTATAACCGAAAAAAATATGATTAATGGCAGAAAATATAAATACAATGTAACGAATTGCATGTGCAAGCTTTAGGCATACGGGATGAGGATTATTATGTGCAGTTTATGTGAAACATGAGATGGGAATCATGCTAAATATTTACAAGATGGGTTTGTATAATAATAACAAGATTAATATATACAGGAACTGGATTGCTGATTAGGAAATAATAAAAAAGGAAGCCGACCTTGGGAATATTACGAATACAGGTTTCGGGATGCGTTTTTATATTGTTTGTGTGCCCATTGGGAAGATCTTATGCAACGTGTTGGTTAATCTAGAGTCATCAGCAACTTTTAATCTATTTTGTACATTTGCCAGAATGTGGAAAGGGCTAAGCAGGAAAAATGTATGATTTTGAAGATTTGAGGAATTATTGACAAGGTTAGGTTAGGAGGAAAATTCAAAGTGTGGTTGACGGAAATATGAAGGATGATTTTGGTTGCCAAGTAAATGCAGTGGCAAGAATTAAGTGAAATGAGGTTTTTAAGACTGGATGAGTCTCTAGCTCTGGTTAGCTTCTTTTATGGCCAAGGACCCCATTTAGAGCTTTAAATCAGCAGAGGCTTGTAGCTCTTCGATACGAAATTTATCAGCGAAAATAACATCAGGAAGTCTTTCTAATTTTTCTTGGCTTTGTTTTAAGTAAATCAATTTGCGAAGTCGAAGCTCTCTAGAGCAAAAGAGAACTGGTCCCTCCATGACCGTGACACTTGCTCAACTAGTCATTCGCTTCAGCTCGACATTGCGCGCAACAAGGAAAAACTCATCTCTAAAAACATTAAGAAATGAATTGAAATGAACAATCCGCTGCAGCGTGTAACAATTAAATGCAAATGAACTATTTACGCGGTATCCTTCAAAAACGATCCGAACTGTGTCACATCAGATCAGGATCAGAGCCGAGTCTGGTTTGAGAGCAACGAGCGGCCTTAACCCCGTCATTTATTTTTCACAATGAAAAGAACCCGATTCGATACCAATATCATATATCAACCATCATCATCTTATATCAGTTTAAATAGGAGTTTGCCTTTTAAAATGACAGAGACTTTAATTCTTAATAAAGCTAAATTTTATGCCTTATTGTATTTCGGGATCTGGAGCACAATAAGTTACGCAATTTCGGGGCGATTGATCTACCCGATCTAGTAATTAATTATTTTGAATACAGTTTTATTACTGTTAAGTATCTTATTACTTTCTTTTATGAGTTTTTTTTTTTCAAAGCTTGTGTGTCGAAGAAATGGTCATGACCGTTACGTGTCTCCGGTCATAAGGCCATATACCGGAATACTGTAATTTTAAAAGGAACTTGTTCGTTTTCCTAATTCACGAGTAAGGGAACTGATTAAAATTAATTAATGCAAAGATTGGTGTTTGGCACCTGATGACATTTATAAGAAAGAAAACATGTGTTAACTTGTGTCGTTTAGATAAAAGTTAAATTAATAATTTTCCCCCTTTTTTTTTTTAAAAGGAAATGGCTAAACGATTTTTTATTTCCTTAAACGAAATCTTTTTAATTTAATAAAACGTTTTTGCCGTGCAGTAGATTATAGTTTGGTGGGATAGGCTAGTACAGTGAAATAATAATTAAAAAATGATTTAATTATTAAGTATTTGATATCAAATTAAATAAACTGTAACGGTCTAATTATAGCAGAGGAGATATGGAGTATTATTAAAAGTTTAGTTGTAATTATTTTAAAAAGGAAAGCGATGGAGCTTAAATTATAGTCTTTTAAAGCTGTGAACAATTTAGCTTGAAATATCTTATTTGCGTAAATGGTTTCATTTAAACTAAGAGAAGGAAATATAGAGAGCAGAAGCTAAAGTTGGATTGTTCGAGAAGTAAAAGAGGAGCTAGCTTGATAATTAACTTGATGAAAAACTAAAGATAGAGTTAAATAGAATTTTGGTTTAGCTTTAGCTTCTTTACAGACCTAATCTTCTTCTTTGGGTGCCATGCTCGTTTTCGAGCATAGGCGATCTCTGTGCATATAGCTGGTTTGTGTGATTTTGAGTTGACACAGCTATATGGGACCTACAGTTTAATGCCGGTTCCGAACGGCTAAGTAGAGAGGCTGTTCTAAGCAAGTTACCACCTGCTGGTTTGCCATTGTCTTGGAGGGGGACAACACACATTAATCGTTTTTCGGAATCCCCAAATCCTCGAATTAAGTTCACATGATGCAGATGACATTGGTCAGAGGTAAAATACGGTCGGGAAAAATCCGAACCGTAGAGTGGAATCAAAAAATTAGAGCCAACGATTCTCTGTTTTTTAAATAAAATTAAAACAGTTTTGTTTTTGGACACATTCTGGAAACTTTGTGTTCCTTTTTTTCCTCCTTTTCCCCTCCTTTTCCTCCTCTTCTCCTCCTCTTCTCCTCCTTTTCCCCTCCTTTTCCTCCTCTTCTCCTCCTTTTCCTCCTCCTCTCCTCCTTTTCCTCCTCTTCTCCTCCTTTTCCTCCTCTTCTCCTCCTTTTCCTCCTCTTCTCCTCCTTTTCTTATTCTCTGTCATTTCTCCTTCTTTTTTTTAAAAAACTTCTTTTTCTCATTTCCTTCTTAAAATACGTTTCCTCCTTCTCTTTTTCAGTTTTTTCTTTGTTTGTCTGTCTGTTAGTTTGTTCAAGAACAAAAGCTCATAAAGCTTAAAGTCTCTTCGAGTTTTTCGACGATCCGGTTACAGAATTTCCTCAACGTTCTTAATATCGATAAAAATTTTCGTTCCTAGATTGGAATTTTTTAAAATTTTTTCCTGTGTTGGTAAATATACATAAAAATTTCCGAAGGAATTTTTAAAATGACACTGCGAGAGCATCTCTCTTTTCTTCTCAGAACAAAAATCCTATCCGGGAAAATAACTCACCAATTAAAATGTCATTTAGAATCTATACCCTTTTTTTTTATCATGATTCAATCCTTCTGGGAATTTTCCAGAAAGCTATTTTCCTCATAAAATAACAAGTATTCTTTCCTCATTTTTTCTCCTGAAAATCACGATTGCATCACCCATCAACCAATCCCAAAAAAATTCCCTTCTTTGGCCACAGTTTCAAACATTAAAAAAAAAAAAATGAAAATCC
Source organism: Liposcelis brunnea (assembly GCA_023512825.1). Lineage (NCBI taxonomy): Eukaryota > Metazoa > Arthropoda > Insecta > Psocodea > Liposcelididae > Liposcelis > Liposcelis brunnea. The sequence goes on from CM042069.1 coordinate 7,214,072, forward strand.
AATACGCGAAATGGTCAATTATGTCGCAGGAGTTTAAACAAAAGAGAAATGAAAAAAAAAACTGATTCATTTCTCACGATATTACGCTAACTTATCATCATTAGAATGCACGGTTGAGTGAGCACAGATTTACTGCTGCGTGCCAGACACTTGTACACCTGCCCATTAAGCCACAGGTGCGATCTCATTCACGTTACAATTTCCCCAAACGGCTTCTTTTAATTTGTCCATTACTCCCTTCAGTTATTTTGCATCTTTATCAAGCAATGGGGTGCTTTCGCACACGATCTCAAAAAAAAATTTTTTTTATAATCGTGATTCTGCATAACCCGTTTAAATAAAGGCGTGAACTTTTCTCTCCTGCACATTGTTACCTTAAAAAGGACTTGTCATGATTTCCCGAGGCGTTCCGTTCCAATTTGTTATGAACGAAAATGGGTGACCGTGCCTCTCTCTCTCCTCAAAATTAAACACTGATGGCTAAAAACTGCGAATTTTATTCACGATAAAATCGTGAACACCTTCTTAACCTCGAAATTTAATTTATGATCGATTCTTATGAGATGATCCTTATGAATTTTTTATTAAATCGGGGTAAAATCGTGTGGAGCCCGAAAAAAAAAAAAATATCAGAAGCTGTTTGCGACACTGGAATTTGCTTGAAAAATTCAAAATGGCGGGAAGTAGGAGTCTGATGAGAAGATTTCCTTGAGTTTTTTTTTGTTCCCCATGTAAAGGGCTAACTGCTGAAAGCTGCAGGCAAAGAGGTTGCTATTTATAGCTAGAAGCTGATCCAGTCAGAATTTTTTTTTTAAAAAAAACCTCGCATTCAGGACCTGGAAAAACCAGCTAAAAATTAAATTGGCGAATCATCCGTAAAATTTTTTTTAAAATAAATTTGCAACGTGGCTTTCGCAACTAATAATTAACAAATCAATCCTACTAAAAAAAAATATTAATAAATAATGAAATAGATCATTGTTGTGTTGGCGTCTACTTGTCTGGCAATTTTTCATAAGTTAAACAAGCTTTTTAAAAAAAATTATCAATAAATCGCTAACATGAATATCGTGGTGCAATGTTCTGTTTAGCCCACGCTGTGAATATTTTAAGATGAAAAATAAAAAATTTTTCAGGTGCGAAAAAAATCTAAAACAAATAAACACTTGATGCTTTTCCAGATAAATAAAAAAAAAATAATTGAAAATGATTCGAGACATTCACTATGGAAGCGACCGCTAACCATTCACCCAAAGTCAAAGTATATTGCGCAGTGTCCATCAATTGTTATGCAATTTGATCCTGATGCACTGATTGTTATTCCTCTTTTTTTTCTGCTCTTGAAGCTTGGGAAATCCGGTTGGCTGTGATTCGTTTCCTTTTTTCTGAGAATCTTTTCTGCGTTCGACTGAGCAATTGGTTTCGGTTTTTGATTAAAATGGCATGTGTTGACTTAGGATGCCTTTCACGGTTTTAACCTTGGATTATGGTTTTTGCCTTTTTCCGATTGTTTTTTTTATTCCTATTGACATTAATGTAGAACGGATTTGTTTCAAGATAATTGGAAGAGATGTAATAAATAGAAGGTATTCAGAATCCCAGTAAAACAGTTTTTATTTACTTAAAAAGAATTTAGCTGACACTTTAAGAAGAAAGGGTGAACTATTGACTAGTCTATAAGTGCCCTGTCTTCTTAAAATTCTTGTGAACATTTTTTTAAGTAAAAAAATGAAATTTTTTGTGGCTCACACACTCCAGGATCAAACTGCTCACCAGGTAAAAGCCTTTTTTTGCTCCTGCAGTTTTTAAAAATAAGACTGAAATATTTGGTTCAGATAATTTTTTTGCCTAAAATTTTTGTGGGAAGCGGCATTGGAAAATTGTTTACAAAAACTGCATTACACTTCTCTAAATTTCATTTTTTAGACAAAAAAATTTTTGACGCGAATTCTAAGAAGACAGGGCACTTATGGACTAGTCAATAGTTCACCCCGTCTTCTTAGATTATGAGCCAAAATTTTTTTAACAATAAAAAACAGTTTGACTTAAATTCTAGTCACCTTAGAGCCAGTCCGGGCCTGTATCCACCGCGATTCATAATAATTTACGCCATACTAAATTAAATTATTAATAAAAACCCGCACAATCTTCAATCATGCGAAACGATCTCGATGAATATATCATAAGGAAATCCGAATTTAATGTCCCCAAGGGGGACAGGAAACTATGATTCTGCCTAAAGTGAAATGAGACGCACACCAAAAAAAATGAAGTCGCAGCTCGACTAACCAGACCCGTTCAAGGATGTCTCTATATACGATTTTCTGACAGGCTCATATTTATCAATCATGAACATGATATCGGGCTGTCATATAGGCCGCGATAATAACTAGAAGCATCTTTTACGATTATTAACCGATTAGACGGGGGAATGAAGCTATTAAAATTTCCTTTTAATTTTTTTAAAATGTGATTGTGAAATAAATAGTTTAAACACGTACGAAACGGAAAATGATCGATTATAAAAACGTTTAAGACGAGTGGTTTATTCATTAAAAACATAAGTAATTATTAGGATTCGCCCGATATGCTCCGAGAATATCAAATGCGGGTTTTTATGGGGGGGAGGCGACTGTTGTGCAATATAACCCGAAGTGCATGGTGATTTTTTAACGGTAGTTTAACCTTGATTAAAATTATTTGCTTTTAATTTGTCGAGTTTGGGCTAAAGAAAAATTTTTAACTATGGTGCCATTTATGAAATTTGGGAAGCTGCCACAGTTATTTCTTTCATTTTTAATCATTCACATGAAAGATGAATTTTTTTTAACCGCAACTGTATCAATACACAATACCCTAACTATTAAAACACTATGTAAATATCTCGAAATACCGTCCTAATTTAAACATGAATTACAAATTATTTATAGCTATTTGTTCGCAGGCGTCAGTAGTTCCCGATAACGTCTACAAAGCTTCCTCATGTGATCCTGAATCTTATCAAATGCGAATTCTATATGCAAGCTCATGCACCTCCCGACATAATTACAACAGGGAAAAACTAGACTACTAAATCCTGGTTCACGACCTAAACTTAAAAAGTCACGACAAAAATCATTTTTTTTAAAATAAGTAGCTATTGGCGGAATAAAATAATGACTTAAATACTGAAAATCGTCCAGGAAACACGAAAGGGTGTGCCAGAGTGTATTATTTACAGCGAAATACAGTAAAAACTGTAAGGTCGGACACTCTGGTAACCGGGACACCCGCCCAAATCGGACACTTTTCCGTGGAACGGAATTCTTATATGGAGTTTCTTAATAAAGGCCACTTGATAAGCAGGACACCTGTCTAACTCAGTATGTCGGACAGTTAAATTACCTTATTTCGGTTTTATAACCTGTGTACTCCTGCCAAATTAGTATTACAACAATACTTTTTTCGTATTAGGTTAATTATTCAGAAAAATTGGCTCGGTGCGACACTTTTTTTCCCCTTAAAAAGTTAGCGGAAAAAAATACTTCTTGTTTTTTCCCCTTTTTACGTTGCTCTTGCTCGTCCCATCATCCTTTTTTTTGTCAGGATGGATTTGAGAGGATTTATTTCATTGTCAATCTTCATTTTTGATTCAATTTGTGTATTAATTTTTATGTTAAGAAGATCAATGACTAGACAATCGAAAAAATATTAAGTTTTTGGTAATGCAGAGGAAGGAATGTCGTGTAAAGAAAGATTTCGCGAAAAAATTGTACATTTTGAAAATGACTGACTCCTTGATAAACGGGACACCTTTGTAAGTCGGACGATTTTTTTGGAACCGAAGGTGTCCGACATAGACAGTTTTTACTGTATTCTTAACATTTTTTCCTTTTGAAAGTATTTTATCCAGAACCCGGTAAATAAGATTTATTGCAAAGTAACGTGTGCCTTGAACTACAAAAGCAATAGACCTCTCTTAATATTGCACCTGACTTTGAATCAACGTAATTTATTTGAAGATTACATTCGGGGCTCCCAATTATTATTTTTTATTTCAAGTTTGTCCCATTTCAAGAATTTTTTTTTTGTCCTTTCAAAAGGGGGAAATTAAAAAGACTTTTCCACGACGAGAAAAATTAAAACCACGCGCGTGAGGATTACTCAAACCTGATTCAGAAAAAAAAAATAGCTTTGACCATGAGAAATTACTAGGACATCGATTACCATCGATAATGATGATAAGTCGCAGACTGGAAGAAATTTATCTTCCTGTAGCAGACTATGTAATTTTCTTATTTTTATTTATTGATAACTATGTGTATAAAGAGTCAAAAAGATTCATCGTGAAAAATAGTAATTTTTTTTTAACATCCGTATGGCGATTTATATTATGGTTCATGGAAAAATCATTCGCCACGATATTTTCCACGGTGCTTCGAAATAAATGATTCATATTTTGCCTGGAGTTTGCAAAAGGGGGAAAATGGTTATGCTACTAATTTTCTCGTGAATTATATTATTCTCACGTAGAAAATTTAATTACGTACCTGGAACTTATTGCTTATCGACGGATATTACGATTCATATATTTTATAATTTTATCGCTTCTGATTATGATCAATGATCATAGTCGTCGGGGAAAAAGGATCTAATGCAGGATGTAATGTACTGGGCAGTTAGGAACGAGGCTTTTAGTTTAAATCTAGTTGTAATCAGATGGTAGAACGATTTTTTATGAAAGGTAGCAACGGTACAACGATCTGTGATGAAGAGTAACAATGGTACCACGATCTGTGATGAAGAGTAACAATGGTACCACGATCTGTGATGAAGAGTAACAATGATACCGCGATCTGTGATGAAGAGTAACAATGGTACCACGATTTTCGATCAAGAGTAACAATGGTACCGCGATTTGCGATGAAGAGTAACAATGGTACCGCGATCTGTGATGAAGAGTAACAATGGTACCGCGATCTGTGATGAAGAGTAACAATGGTACTGCGATCTGTGATGAAGAGTAACAATGGTACCGCGATCTGTGATGAAGAGTAACAATGGTACCACGATCTGTGACCAATTTCGATGTCATAATTCCCGAAATTTCTCGCTTCCGATCCTCTGCCCACATTTTGCTAACTGCAAATCCCTGAAACTTTAAACAAAAATCTTCTTAAGCTCCTAAACCGTTGGCCTAACCTTCCACTATAAAATTCATAAGCCCATTTAAAATCCACCCATATCCCTTTCACCAAATTGCACTAGAAACGAACGCTCTTAAAAAAAACTGCATCAAAAAGAAGATGAGTCACCATTCAAGGTATGACATTGTAAAAAAATACTAGTTTCGATATCCTCACCTCAAAAAGCATACGGCATGACCTGACTACCATTAACGAACAAGATGCATCAAAAATACTCAACTTGATTTAAAACAAACAAAAAATATAAATGACATAATTCTATTAAAAATGGCAATCGACCTTTACTAGTAGCTAAATACAAAAACTGGAACTCCTATCCATTAACAGTATATGAATGTGTGGGGCCCAAACCATGTGTGTATCTAACCCCATAACCAAGCCCTTTAGGAGATTCCATTTAAAAGATGAGACTAATAAAGCGAGAAATAATTTACTAGAAAATGATTGAGGCAACCGAGCTCGAAGCGATGCAACTTTGCAACTGAACTTGAACTTAACTGTACGTGGACCTGATAGCCCAGCTATTGCCAAACACGGTCTCTTTCTCGTTGTATATATTTTTTTTTATTTCGTTTTTTTATTAAGAGCACTCGATTTAAATTACTTTCGAAGTATATTACCTATGATTTGTGTCTCATTATAACACGACTCGAATGATTATTCGGGTACCTTGTTTTCATAACACGGGTAACACCGCAGTGTCAGTGATAACTAAAATATAATAAATCACGAATTGTAAAAGATGAATTGTCTGGTAATAATTACAGGTTTCTTTGCGGCGTGATTTCCAATTTATTAATTGATTCTTTTCTTTTTTTTCAAGCGGTTTGACCAGTGGCGGGCTGGGAGTCCTTCGTCGGATGGGTAAATTGGGCTGTTGGGCTGTTCAGATTCCAGATGAGTTTGTTAGAGCCCAAGTTAATCAATCACCTTTGGCCCAGTTCACTTAGCCACAGCAATATTATCGCTACTCCTTTCACCGCAGCTAGATGTACCATCGCTTCTCTCCACCACAGATCGCGGAAGTCTCAAAGGTAAGTGCACATAATTCCGACAGGTTAACTTCATGAATTTTTTTTACTTATTTAGGAACCATTGAGAGAGAAAGGGGGTATGCTATTATAAGTAGGGACTTATTAGGTATCTAACAGCCCAGTGATAAAAATTTGTTCCTCTAAAGATAAGAAGAAAACATAGGTTTCGATTTCAGTCGGATTGCAGACATTAGGCAAGAACGCAACAATGGCATATTTTTTTTAGAAACCGAATTTTGTGCCTAGGGAAAATTTAATAACATTTCGAAAAAAACTTAATGCGCTCATAGGACCCTTCTAATGTTGTCTTAAGGATACAGAAGAGTCTGGGACCTGAAACTTTTATCTTAGATCGCTGTACCATTGTTACTCTTCATCTTAGATCGCTGTACCATTGTTACTCTTCACCTTAGATCGCTGTACCATTGTTACTCTTCATCTTAGATCGCTGTACCATTGTTACTCTTCATAACAAATCGATGTACCATTGTTACTCTTCATCGCAGATCGATGTAACATTGCTACTCTTCATCACAGACTGATGTAACTATTGTTCTTCTTCACCACAGATCGATTAACCATCTCTCCTCTTCATCACCGATCGATATACCATTACAACTATTTATTTATCACTCGAATTTCGTGACAGAACTATCATTGTTCGAACCACGTGATCCAAATATTTATCCAAATACTTCGCCTAAATTTCTTCCCTTCCACAACTACTTGGCCCTCATGGCCATTTTTCTCAATCGCACTTCTCCGGGCAAATTTCCTCACCAAATCCAAAAACCCTTTTAGCACTAATACAACCGATCCGCCACTGGTTGGGTCAGTTGATTATTTAGCTGCGATGCCCTGAGAAAATTTCAATATCAGTAGTTGCAATTTTCCCCGGAGGTGATTTTCTTTCTTTCATTTTTTTTTTACAGGTTCGTCGAGGTCGCTAATTGACTTCGTCGGTGTGTCTACCTCCCTTTTTTGTTTATTATCATTGTCTTTTATCTAAGCTACACCTTCAATACCCATCCTATGTTCATCTCTATTTCTCCGTCCTTCGCATTTCGATATAACCGAATTAAATTAGGTTCAATGTCGTGGCAAAATATATTTTTTAAAAAAAAGTTGTCACGATAAAAAAATTTAGAACTTTTTTTTAAACGTTATTGTCGAATGACATTCACGCGTCTATTCTTTCTTTTTAAACTGATATATGAGAGATGAATGGGTCGAATCGTGGTTTCGTGGATTTGCAAGGTCAGCATGATTTGATAGGACCACACCACCTTTTTCGAAAAAGAAAAGCGGAATCGATTGGGAGTCATTTTTCATAATTAAATTGTCATGCAAAACTGTATTGTCGAGGCTGGTTTTTCAGGTGAAGACTGCTTTATTGTATCAAACCTGTCAACTTTTAAATAAATGAATAAAAGTTTAATTTATGTGTGGAATTAAGCATTGTGTGTCGGGGATATGCATTGTGAATAGGATAACATTTCTTAAAAGATTTTTTTTTTTATTATTTCGGTGCAAGAATAATTTTTTTTTAGAGAGTGCCAATTATTTAAAAGGACAGATATGGTTATTGTCTCGTAATTTTTTCCACGCCCACAAAATTGGCGGGAAGCCAGAGTGAAGTTTTTGAAGTAGGGGAGAATGGGAATTAAAGGGTACGGTCATTATCTTTTTGTTGGCTAATTGGGTTTTTATGCATTTTAAGCCCAAGCCTCACTCTGCTGGATCAATTCTTCCACACAGATAGATGGATCATTGCTGTTATTCATCACAGATCGAGGGACCGTTGCTACTTTTCATCACAGATCGATGTACCATTGTTACTCTTCACCACAGATGATGTACCATTGTTCTTCTTCGTCACAGATCGTAGTCCATCCTTACTCTTCATCACAGATCGATGTACCATTGGTCCTCTTCATCACAGATCGATGTACCATTGGTTTTCTTCATCACAAATCGATGTACCATTGGTCTTCTTCATCACAGATCTTGGTCCATCCTTACTCTTCATCACAGATCGATGTACCATTGGTCTTCTTCATCACAGATCTATGCTTAATTGTTACTCTTCATCACAGATGATGTATCATTACTCTTCTTCATCGCAGAACGATGTAAAGTTGCTACTTTTGATCACAGATCGATGTACTATTGCTCTTCTTCATTACAAATCAATGTGCCATTACTGTCCTTCATCAAAGATTATGTACTACTGCTGCTTTCTTTATCCTAAAGGTTCTGATAGCTATTTTATTCAATCCGAGTGCATAGATTGCCAGGACCGGCATGAGGTTGAATCGAATAGGCGACCGCTTCACGTGGCAAATCCTCCAAGGCGGCCAAATTGGTCGCCAGTTTTTGATAAATGCCAAAGCCAGAGTGTTAATAAATGAAAAATGCGTTACAATTAAAAGATACTATTCTGTTGATTGGCTACACGTTGAGGAAATCTTGTTCACTTCTAAAAGGCCCAAATTCTTTTCAAAAATCATCCCGAGAAAGCCCCGAAAAAAATAAAATGATTCTGGAGCTTACTGATATGCCCTACGATGCTGAACTCTTGCTGAAACTCTTGCTTGCTCTTGCGGAATTTTTCACTCGGCCTTCAGCTTCGCTTATAATCATAATATCGAGAGAGTTTCTGGCCCCTCGAATGACTATGGATTTAAATTAACTCACATTAGGTGCCAAAAAAACTCTAGCCAGCCTTAAAATTGATCTAGAAAAAGTTCCAAAAAGAATAAAAATTGATAAAAAATTTCAGGTGGTCTTTGGCCTCACGCCGACCCTGTAGATTGTCACTACTTTGCCTGGAACAAGTGCCATATTTTTATCATTTCAAAACCAGTAAACTATATTTGATCATTTCCATTCATTTAAAAAGAAAAACAACCTCCCATTATAACCCACATAAGGAGAAAAATTCACAAAGACACTATAATACAGACGTCACCGACTCCATTCCCTTAAAGAATTTTAAAACGAATGACTTATTAATATCCTCGAATTCTGACAGGCCAACTATTGTTACCAATGCTCTACATAATTTTCCCAAACTGTCATTTACATTTCCCAATACCCGACACGCTCAAAGGATTCATATTTAAAATTCGTCGAAAATCCCGCGCCAAAAAAGGACGAAAAAACCCAAGGAGGACGGCCCAATACCGTTCATCCAATAATTTAACCTACTTCCACCTAAAATGGTGTTAAAAACAAAATAGGTGGGAAGCTCCGTCTTTAAAAAAAAAAAAAAAAGACGACGAAAGTATCATTTAAAGGTTGTTAAATAATCATTGATGATAGTGTCTTTCACAGACGGTAGGTGTAAGAGCAACCTTGAAGGTGCTATGTTTGTGAAGACGAGTTCTGAATGTAAAGTAGCAATAATCTTTCATTTAATAAAAAAAAAAAACGATACATTGCTCGTAGGTGGGTTTTTTAGTGTTGTTGACTTCTTCACCAAACACACAACGACACTCTCGAGGGATTATATGCGAGTAGTAGGATCATTCTCATTGTTTGCACTAGTTATTTGATTAACGAGTTTGGTTGCTTCTGTTTATTTAAAAAAAAAAATAGGTAGGCCGTGTTTCAACAAACCGTTAACCCATTAACGCTCCTGAACCAAATCAAGTTACGATCCCTTCTGATTTTTTTTTACTGAGCGAGTCAACCCTGACATAGCCGACCCGATTTCTTTGCCGCGGTCACAACATAATACCTTATGATAATCAACTAGCCTGCACCAATCATAGCATTATGTATCTTTCGCCTTACGATAGAGGTCGTCTATGTTAGCTTATGTAGGATCGGTCCAACGTGTTAAACACCTCGGGGTTCAGGCCACTTATGTTCCAAGTCCCACCCAAAATCCATTGTATCCAAACGTATAGTTTCTTATTTTATATCATTAATCGATCATTATCGATCGACAATGTTATTCAACTCTTCCCCGAGAGTAGGCATATTGTCTCACGCTAAAAAGATGTCATATTTCAATTATGATGATGTGTCGTCATTACAGGGTGGGGAGAGTCAATCGCGAACTTTGTTACAAATCAGTGGATTAGGTTGGGAAATGTGTGTGCGTTGTCTTTTATTGATCTGATTATCGCCTGGGCTAAAGAGGTCTACAAGGGCTAGGATTTTTTTTTATAAGATAAGAGCTAGGCCTAATATTATCGCACAATGAAGGTTGAAACGTGAATAAATGTCAAACGGTATAAAGCCATGCATGAAAAGGAATATTTAAGTATGACGGGTGGTTCGGTAAATGGGAATTTTCAAGTTGGCTAAGAACTCTAATTGTGAAGTAGATATTTTGAGATTAGATTAAACTAGCTACGATACACAGATGTTGAATTCAAAGGAAAAACCGAAGAGAAATTATTTTATTCTATGTCTTGAAAATTTTTTTAGAAAATTATATTGCTTCAGCTGTATTCAGCTGTTCCATTGCTTGCAAATTTTCATCACAAATCGTGGTACTATCGCTATTCTTCATCACGGATTGCTGTACCATTGTTACTCTTCATCACACATCGCTGTACCATTGTTACTCTTCATCACGGATCGCTGTACCATTGTTACTCTTCATCACGGATCGCTGTACCCTTGTTACTCTTCATCACGGATCGCTGTACCATTGTTGCTCTTCATCACGGATCGCTGTACCATTGTTACTCTTCATCACGGATCGCTGTACCATTGTTACTCTTCATCACGGATCGCTGTACCATTGTTACTCTTCATCACGGATCGCTGTACCATTGTTACTCTTCATCACGGATCGCTGTACCATTGTTACTCTTCATCACGGATCGCTGTACCATTGTTACTCTTCATCACGGATCGCTGTACCATTGTTACTCTTCATCACGGATCGCTGTACCATTGTTACTCTTCATCACACATCGCTGTACCATTGTTACTCTTCACCACAGATTGCTGTAACATTGTTGCTCTTCATCACGGATCATTATACCATCGCTATTCTTCATCACAGATCGAAATATCACTGCTACTCTTATTACAGATCGTGGTGCCATTGTCACTCATCATCAAAATTCATTATAACATTGCTACTCATCAAAAATCGAACCCGCTACATCCAGCACGCCTTTTAATACTCTTTTCCTCACTTACCTGAACCATAGTAGCTACAGCCAATCCGAACGTAAGTGAAATATGAACCATACTCGGACTATAATCCGGCCAAGCCATCGTACTTCCGCATCCCAAAAACACCAAAAAGAATGTTCCAAGACATTCTGCGAATAACTGTCTCCATATAACGCTGTTGTCTGTAATGTCTTTTATCCCGACAACTCCACTAACACCTGAAAACAAAAAAAAAATAAAGATATAGCAAAACGCATGATCGCGATGAACATCTATCCGGTTCTTCAACATTAACTTTTATCACCTAAAACAATTCCCAAAGGCAACATCATAGAAGATTATATCGTTTAAACAAAAAAAAAAAAGAATATTGATTTATTAAATATTTAATTTCAACAATATACACATTTTTCTTAAGGTCGCCCACTGTTAATAAAGAATGGAGAAAAAGTGATTGATATGATATAACCGAAGCGATATACATTTCAAATTGATGAATCTAAATGTGCACAGGCTAATTTATTCATCTGTATTATTCTAATTTTAGTGCCGTGGCTCCATTGAATACTAATGGATGAATATAAACCATAAAAAAAAAGGAGCATTTTTATTTAGTCGAATTTACAAGTTATAAAAATAAATCTCTAAAGTATATACGGTTTTTGTAAGAAAGTAAATTAAGCCTAATGGCCGTAATGATGTTGTATAAAATGTAAATTAAACCATTCATAATTGTGGCTTAAATATCACGATGATATTTTAATAAGCGGTGTAACATTAGTTGGATTTATTCGGGATTAGAATGGTTTTGAAATGGCAGATGAAGTTTAGTTAAATGGTTTAGTGGCGGGTCGCCGGGATAAGCCGGTTGAGGACCCAGATTTTTGGTTACTACTTGAGTGCCAAATTTGAACCATAAGTTTGCTTGGCCCTGATACCCACAGGGTAAAGATGCCCCGGTGTTTGCGAATAAAAAAAAACCGATACCCATTAAGCAATTCACACGTTTTAGAAGGGGAGCCTGATCTGGGGTCAAGTAAAAGTTGAAGAATTTATTGAGGTGACACAATCCAAGAACAAGGTCGAAAGATGACAAGCAGAAGATGAAGAGAATGGGAAATGTTTTGATGAACTTTCATATCCGCATCATTTCGGACTTTCATTTTCTTTTCTTCCTTTAAAAACTCTATTTCTTTAATGATGTCCATCCATCCGCCCCGTACTCTTCTTCTTATCGCAGCAAAAAAAAAAAAAAATTGCGTTGATCGTTTCCCTTTCTCCCATAAACAGTTCAGTAAGGTTTTTTTTTCGTGAGATGTGAAGTTGGCTTGATGTGTTTATGTTCTTTGAACTGTATGTCGAATTCTACTGTTAAAGGTGATTAGCATCTTCCTTTCATTTTTTTGTTCCTTATCATAACCTCACTTATGTTCTTCAAAAATATTTCTTTTCTTTTAATTCTATTATGTTCCTTTTAAAAAAAATTTATTTCCTTCCGTAAATATCTTGGCTAGCACTTAGGAGACGACGAATAAAATGAAAGTGAATTTTTAACTTTTGGCCAAAACCTTGAAAACGGGGAGATGAAATGTAGTGCATGACTGAATTTCCCTTGGATCGTAATTCTTGATTCTTCAAATTGCTATATTGAGAGAGTTTGAATATATATCAAGTGAGATGTATCGATAGATAAGGAAAAGTTGAATGGAAAGGTTATTCATATGGGAAATTAATGCTCAGTTGGATTTTAGTAAAATCAATTAGATGGGTTGTGTTCAGCAAATTCTATTGAATGACACGTGTTCAGCAAATTATATTGGACGACGCATGTTCAGCAAAATTCTGTACAATGACACATGTTCAGCAAATTCTGTACAATGACACATGTTCAGCAAATTCTGTACAATGACACATGTTCAGCAAATCCTGTACAATGACACATGTTCAGCAAATTCTGAACAATGACAAATGTTCAGCAAATTCTGTACAATGACACATGTTCAGCAAATTCTGTACAATGACACATGTTCAGCAAATTCTGAACAATGACAAATGTTCAGCAAATTCTGTACAATGACACATGTTCAGCAAATTCTGTACAATGACTCATGTTCAGCAAATTCTGTACAATGACTCATGTTCAGCAAATTCTACAGAATGACACATGTTCAGTAGAATTTACTGGTCGATATATGTTCAGCAAATTCTATTACATGACTCATGTTCAGAAAATTCTTTCTAAGTGTCATGTCACATGTTCAGCAAATTCTATTGGATGACATTCAGCAAAGTTACTTGCCCAAAAATGGCTTCAAGCAAACTAAGCCGGGTTACTGTTCAGCTTCTGCTCATAACTCCGTGCTCGATAATTTCTAATAAATCGACCTTTGAAGGCCGGTTATGTCCGCGCATATTCTCCAACCGTAATATTATGAGTTTTTTTTCATTCTTTTACATGGCCAATGGCACCGATTGTTATCTTAATCGTAAATCAGTTATCGCAAATACATACAAACATTTTACGGCTACTTTCCCTAATGATATCAGTTGAGGTAATTAGTTACGGGTTAAAGGATTGGATGTCTATATAATTGTAAGGTGAATCGTGTTTATTTAGTCATATTAACAATATCAGCTAAAATAATTAAAATCGCATGAAATTTTTTTATACTACAGCTGGCTTATCTGGCAACGGCCCAAAACAACTCCAAGCCCAAGCATAAAAACTTTACCCATCGATTTTTTCTTGCCAGAATAAACACATGACGATATAATCCAACCTTTTAATCTTCACGGAGAATTAAAAAAAATTAACGATATAAGGCGAACGAATTTGATAACCGTTTTAAATGAGTATATCAAATCGCATACATTTAAAATAAGATTTTTTTCCTAACTGCCTTGAGAAACAAAAATAAATTAGCCACCTATTTGACGAAAAAAAAAAAAAATAAAAATGACAGATAATTGTTATGAAGACATTTATCCGAATATGAGATCCTCATAATTGCGACTTCATACTATTAATTTTATTTAAACATGAAAAACATTCCCATTCTCATTGCCTGGAAGTTTTTTAAAATTACCGGTAATGATTCTATTTTTTCGATAGTTCCGTGAAGTCTCATAACACGCGAAAGAAGTTCAAAGGTTCGTCAATTATTAATTATGTCCTTACAGCACTCCTCAGTTTAATTTTTGTATTTTTAAAATGATTTCCCGCACCTGTATAATTGCAAAATGTTTCGTGTGTATGCAAAAAGCATTAACAGGGACCACCGTGCGCATGAGAAAGAAGAGATTTGAAGATGTTAAAATGCGGTGTTGTTGTAATAGTTTTCGTGGGTGCTTTATGGTATTTTCAATGGGCAACTTTCCAATTAGTAATAAATATTGAAAATTATTTGCTCGGCAAGAAAAAATTCTCAAATGATTTGTTAGACAAGAAAAAATTCTTAAAAATTTGTTTCACAAGAGAATCTCTCGAAAATTTGTTAAAGAAAAAATGATTCAAAATTTGTTTCACAAGAAAAAATTCTCCAAAATTTGTTTTACAAGAAAAAATTCTCCAAAATTTATTTCACAAGAAAAATTTCTCAAAAAATGTTTCACAAGAAAATTTCTCCAAAAAATTTTTCTCAAGAAAATTCCTCCAAAAAATGTTTCTCAAGAAAATTTTTCCAAAATTTGTTTCACAAGAAAATTTCTCCAAACAAGAAAATTTTTCCAGAATTCGTTTCACAAGAAAATTTCTCCAGAATTAGTTTCACAAGAAAATTTTTCCAAAATTTGCTCTTAAATTGTGATTATAACACTCACTTCTCGCCAAGTAAATAATCATAAAAAATAATTTCCGAACCTTCAAACGCCCAAGGTAGTTCACACCATCGATTTTAAGGGTAAATACCTAACCCAAAATAATCCCCCTTGGCGCCTTAAAAATTATTTGGAGACATATAATTACAGCCGAGCACACGTAACCCTAATTAGACTTTAAAAACCTTAATCTAACAATAATCACATTCCAATGAAATAATTTCGAACCATTTTTCAATCCCCTAACACTTTTAAAACCTAATTAATCTAACTCATAATTTAAAATTAATCGAAGGAAATCGCGAACGATTAGTCATCATTAACAACGAGCGAAACAAATGGATTAGATGAGCTGATTAGTTAAAAAATATTAGTTCCCATCAAATCTCACGGTTTATTAATTACAATATCGATTTATAAATCTTTTTTTTAAAAAAAAATAATAATTCCTGACGATTTAATCGATCAAATCATCAAAATTATTCGCATGATTAATTACGTCAAATTAACGAAATAAATATCTCATGAGAATAAAAATAATCCTTGAAATGAATATTCATTCAAGGTAAATAAATAACAAAATCCAGACTAATCAATCCCACTAAAAAAAAAAATTTCTTTTTATAATTCAACCGAATCAATTAAATTATTTAAATTAGTTTATTTAATTCTGTGTTTACGTCTTTCCCATAACGAAAACAAATGGTTCAACCTTAATCCGCCCTGCAAAAAGAAAAAGGTGACTCATAGTGCAGGATAAAATAAATTTTTTTTAATTTCGAAATAAATGACCGTGTCGCGAATCTCGGTACCGTACACGCATTTAAACAGTCAAGTTCAGTACCTACGGACACCTTGTTGGCCGCAATAATGTCTAATATGAAGTACCATGTCAAGGCTAATAGTCGAAACTAGATGGGAAACACTGATGACATTTTAAGGGTTAGGTTACATGCAGTAACCGTGAACCCGATCTTGTTTTTTTTTTTTTTTAGAATGTTGCCAAACTTTTTTTTATTAATAATTTGTAACATTTCCTTAAAGTCGATAATTGACTGGTAGTTTGTTGCATCGGATTTGAATATCCTAGCACACCTACTCGTGTCTGGGCTATAATTCACTGCGGATGTTTGTTGTAGGACAGTCGGCGCCCTTTGCGCTGCTTGGTTTTGACACTACGACTCTGTTACTTAACCGAACCTAACCGAATGTCTGTTTGTTGGTTTGGTTAGGTATAAAAAGTTTTGCTAGAGATTTTTGACGTAGGACTACGTCTAAAGGCCCAACCTGGGCAATTTTATCAGTTCGGTTAGGTATATAAAGTATGAGAGGATTATGCTAGAAGTTTTTGACGTAGGACTACGTCTAAAGGCGCAACCTGGAGAATTTAACTGTTCGGTTAGGTTTGGTTAGGTGTAAGAAGTATAAGAGGGTTATGCTGGAAGTTTTTGACGTAGGACTACGTCTAAAAGGCGCAACCTGGGGAATTTAACTGTTCGGTTAGGTTCGGTTAGGTGTAAAAAGTATAAGAGGGTTATGCTAGACGTTTTTGACGTAGGACTACGTCTAAGGGCGCAACCTGGAGAATTTTATCTGCTCGGTTAGGTTCGGTTAGGTGTAAAAAGTATAAGAGGATTATGCTAGAAGTTTTTGACGTAGGACTACGTCTAAGGGCGCAACCTGGGGAATTTTATCTGCTCGGTTAGGTTCGGTTAGGTATAAGAAGTATAAGAGGGTTATGCTAAAAGTTTTTGACGTAGGACTACGTCTAATGGCGCAACCTGAGGAATTTAACTGTTCGGTTAGGTGTAAAAATTATAAGAGGGTTATGCTTTAAGTTTTTGACGTAGGACTACGTCTAAGGGCGCAACCTGGTGAATTTTATCTGCTCGGTTAGGTTCGGTTAGGTGTAAGAAGTATAAGAGGGTTATACTAGAAATTTTTGACGTAGGACTACGTCTAAGGGCGCAACCTGGGGAATCTCGTCTGTTCTGTTAGGTATAAAAAATATACGAGATTATGCTAGAAATTTTTGACATCAAAAATTTTTAGATCACGATTTTGACGACGAAAATTTCTAGCATAACTCTCTTATACTTCTTCAATTTCGTAAGGTGTCCAAACATGACCTCTTCCTTTCATTCTCTTTTATATATCTTCTAATTTTACCTTCTACAACGACCAAGGTAGCGATACAATTTAATCAACGAAGAAAAGACAATAATAATAAAGTATAAAAGAATAAAAAAAAAAAATCCTTTCTTTCAATATAATACCTATCTGTTACTTTGTACTCAATTAACGTAATTAATCAACCTTGATGATTACAATATTCTAGTAACTGCAAAATGTCAAAGGGCACACATGCAAATAAATTATACCGATCCGCATTCTGCACATCCTTTTTCTTTTACTTTAATTATTTCCACGCCTTATCGGAAGTAGCAAGGACTCTTAGTGCTATAATTTTCTTTTCGATATAATTGAAGAGTTAAAAACTGGAAGTTTGTGCTAAACTCAGGATGGATGATAATTAGAACTCTGATTAGAGCCGGATCAAGGCCCGAAGACCTGCCCAGACTGAGCCGGCCACAAGAACCTCATATGAAGATCATTTTTCGATTGAGTTTACGGCCGCAAAGGGATTCCCCTATTTTTAAAATAGAATTCAAACGTCATTTAATTTAGTAAAAGTAATTAAAATCGTGCGTGACCGTTGACATTTCATCCTGCAGCTTCCAAAAACAAAAATCTTGTCCGGACTTGTCATGGGATTAATTAAATGTTTGAAGTGTTAATGATTCGGGGAATGATAAAAAAAAATACAGGACCGTATGAGGGTCATGTATGACGTTGCATGTTCATTTAGATTAACTTTAAACAAGCTGACGGGCGGAACAGCTGTCAGCTTACAGGACTTGAATCGCTTCTGCTTTCTAGAACTTTTACAGATGGTATGTTTCCTTTTTGTATGGATTCCTCATGATTCCTAGATTTTGCATTGCTTAGTCGATCATAATATTTAGATTTTAATAGTAAATAATAGAACTGACTTGTTTCTGCTTTCGCTTCTGCTTTCTAGAACTTTTAAACAAAGTATGGTTCCTCGATTTTATGTGAAATCATCATTGCTCCTGATATTTGCACCACTTAGTCGTTCATAAAATTTAGTTATAAAAACTGAATAACAGGTCTGATTTGTTTCCGCAATCGCATCTGCTTTCTAGAACTTTTGCAGGCGGTATCGTTTCACAATTTCATGTGAATTCATTATTGTTCCTCAAATTTGCTTCTTTGAGAAAAAAATAATTAAGACATTATGAAAAATAACAATAAAAATTTGAAAGCATTTTAAAATAACTTCTAGAGGATAATCTAGAACACTAAAATGGCCAGAAGCACATGTTGGAGGAACCATGAGTTCCGCAAAAGTTCTAAATCGCAGAAGCGATTCCGGAATTAAAGCAGATCGTTTCTTTAGCATTCAATATCAAGTTATTTTTGTGAACAAGTCACCCAAATTTATTTTTTTATGCTTAAAAATAATCCTAAAATCCTTTTAACGTTTGGACACTTCTGTTTTCGGAATGATGTTGTCTGTAAAAGCTTGAGGTAGCTGAAGCACAGGAAAAACAAACGGAACCATTCGACCGAAAAAGATGGTTGTTTTGAACACAGAAATGGTCAGCAATACATGGCTGTGGAACTATGTGGTGCGCAAAAGTTCTAGAATGCAGAAGCAATCGCGGAACCAACGCAGATCATTTATTTAATATTCGATGTCAACTAATTTCGACGAACATGTCACCCAAACTTAATCATTATCGTGAAGTTCTAAAATACATAATTGAAACATTTAAAAAAATTTCATGAATTTTTTCCCTTATCTTTAAAATTCAACCTACATCTTATTCCAACTTAATCAAGACCTATTTACATTAAATTCGCCTAGACCTATTCTCAATTTAATTTACTCCGTAGGTCGTCTTCAAATCGAAGACCAAATTAAGTTAATAAAGCCATTAATTAACAATTTCAATGTTATCCTCAATAACCATAAGTTACTTAAAAAAAATTTTTTTCCTGATAGAAACTTTAAAAAAAATTATTAATCAATATATCTCCAAAACGGCAACGACCCTTGAGCCCTCACGTAATTGCCCTAATGAATTTTTTCTAATAGATCAATCTATATTTTTTAATAAACTAGAAAAATCGGGTCCGAAAATATAAAAACAAAAGGGCAAGAAAGGGCGGGCGTTGTAAATTGCAAAAAGAAATTAGCATATTATTAAAAGAAAAATTGGTTATTTTAATCTGAAAATCATTACCAGCGTATAATTAGCGCATATTAATGATGTGAGGGTTATTAAACGGATCCGCACTCAATCAAAGGGAATGAAAAAAAAAAAAACCTTTCATCAAGGTAACGTTTCATTCTTTAAAATAAAAGGTGTTCAATTTCACAGGTCGTGAGATAGTAGCGTTAAATAGTGATTAAAATCCGGAGAATTCAATTATTTATTACATAAGTTCGGGTTCGGATTCCTGAAGATATTGGATATGCACCGCAAGATCACAAATCGGAGTATTATTGACCCTTTCAAATTGTGGATGAATTTCTTTTTCTTTATCTGTAGGTCAAGGTTGCAATTTTTTTTTTATTTTGAGAAGAACAGGGGCGGACTGGACATAAGCACAGAGTGGTTTGTGCGCCATAAGTGCTTATGAGTCAGGACTGAAAATCCTTGCTATAAGTCAAACAGACTGAATAACTTGACCATAAGTCAGGAGAGCTAAAAATCTTGGCCATAAGCTCGCTAAGCAAAGATTTTGGTCATAAGGAGCAAATAAAGATTCTTTGCCATAAGTCACAAATTAAGGATCTTGGCCATAAGTCGCCGATCAAGGATCTTGGCCATAAGTCGGAGATCAAGAATCTTGGCCATAAGTTACAAGTTAAAAATCTTAGCCATAAGCTACGAGTTAAAAATCTTGGCCATAAGCTACGAGTTAAAATCTTGGCCATAAGCTACGAGTTAAAAATCTTGGCCATAAGCTACGAGTTAAAAATCTTGGCCATAAGCTACGAGTTAAAAATCTTGGCCATAAGCTACGAGCTAAAAATCTTGGCCATAAGCTACGAGTTAAAAAGCTTGGCCATAAGTTACAAGTAAGAAATCTTGGTAAATCTTGGTACATATGTCGCAGACCAAGAACCTTGGCCATAATTCGCAGACCAAGAATCTTGGCCATAAGTCACAGATTAACAATTTTGGTCATAAGTCGCAAATAAAGATTCTTGGCCATAAGTTACAGATTAACGATTTTGGCCATAAGTCGCAGACCAAGAATCTGGACCATAAGTCACAGATTAACAATCTTGGCCATAAGTCTCAAATTAAAAATCTTAGCTATAAGTCGCAGACCAAGAATTTTGGCCATAAGTCACAGATTAAGGATCTTGGCCATAAGTCGCAAATAAAGATTCTTGGCCATAAGTCACCATAAATCAAGCTGACTAGTAGGTCAAATTTTTCAGATAATCACAAAAAAGAATAAATTCGGACCAAACAAGAACTTCCCGTTCTAAGAAAGTTATAAAACCGCCTCTTGGTCGCTAGATGAAAATGGCGCTAGCGAATCTCAGCCTGCGCCTATATCCCTGTGCAAATATTTCGCTAATAAAAAAATGGAAGCGAATTAATTGCACATTATCCTACACATAATTAACATTTTAAAATAAAAAAAAATACATTTCACTTTCTTTCGCTTTTTTTGTTATGGTAGCAAATTAAACAAACAAAGCACAACTAATTGCAGGGAGATAATTATACTTCAATTTTATTCAATAGGCTAGTAAGAATCAAACAAACTATTGCTTTTGTTTAAAAAAAAGAAATAAATATTAAAAAAAATTTCTTTCTTGAAATTTTTTAAAAGTGATCCGAGGTTGCGAGTTTGATAATTTTCCAGTTGATTAATTATGGTCAATGTTTGTTATGAATGATTAGTGACGAAAATTTTTTGGTTATGATTAATAAGATGATTAAATGAAAGCTGAAGGGTGACGATAGTTTTAGCCACAGGGTTTTAGTTTTTCGCGCTTAGGCTCTTGCGGCGATTTGAGTGACAAGCAAGCTGATTTTTTTTATCAAGTTTAAGTCTTAGTTTTGACTATTTGTTCCAAGAGTCTATTTAAATTTTAGCATGCTAAATATTTTTACCTATTAATAATTTCACTAGTTTTCACCAACCTTTTTTCCATCCCAAGAATAATGTACATTGGTTTCCGACAACCCTAGTATCCTCTTCACCAGTCCCTGCAATTTCAGCGTATTTATAATTGCCTATTTTTCCTATTGTTGACTTAATTACCGTTTTATGAAAATCGAATTATGCAATAATAGTATTTAATTTTCTTCAGCTGTTTAAAATTTTAAATTTTAAATTTTTGCTGAGTCTAAGGTTTTTTTTTGAATCTAAAATATTAGTCTTAGATCTTTTCTAGGCTTAAATTTTCCTCGAATAATTTTTTGAGTCTACGAATTTCTCCTCTCTTCTTCCATATCTTTTCTTAGGTTCCAAGATTTTATCTGAGCTTAAAAATTTTAACTAGATTCTTTTTGGACAGAGTAAAAGTTTTTAAAA
This sequence comes from Liposcelis brunnea, assembly GCA_023512825.1. NCBI lineage: Eukaryota > Metazoa > Arthropoda > Insecta > Psocodea > Liposcelididae > Liposcelis > Liposcelis brunnea. Next base: position 7,235,901 of record CM042069.1, read on the forward strand.
AAAAATTTCTGAGTCTAAAAATTTTTTCTGGAGTCTATGATTTTCTTCGAAGGCTTTTTTTTTGGTGTCTAAAATTTTTTTTAAAGTCTAAAAATTTTTCTGAATTTTTATCTGAAGTCCTGATTTTTTTTTAAAAATCATGTTCTAGTGTCTGGAAATTTTATTCTGAGATCTAGAGTCTTCTTTATCTTTTCTCTTGTGTGAGAAATTTTTGGTGATGTCTAAGATTTTGTTTAAAGTCTAAAATTTTTACTGAATTTTTCTGGGAAGAATACTTGTTTTTTTGAATGATATTCCGGGTCTACTAATTTTTTCTAAGTTCCAGGATTTTCTTCCACATTTTTTCTTCGGTGTCTAAGATTTTTCCAAGATCTAAAAATCTTTTTTTGGGGTCTACAAAATGTTTTCTAAAGTTTAGGATTTTTGTCTAAAGTCTCCGAATTTTTGTCTAAGCTTTAGAAAGTTTCTTAAAATATTTTCCTGATAACTAAGGCCGGATTTAGCTTTTAAATTTAGCACAGAGATCATTTCCTCAGCTTATACTGAAATTTTTTTAAAACTCAGGCGCGTGCTTAATATTTCTAATCCAAGCCAAAAATTCCCCTTCATAACCTTCTTTCTCCACCCAATCCTTCTCAAACAATATCATTCTAATGAAAGTTTTCCTACAAACACACGAGGGCGTTAATCTCTTATTTAATGTCACAACCTAACAATAAAATATCGTAATTCCAAGCTACCGCCGATACTAATCATGACTTTAATCGACAAATTAAAAACCCCTACTTATCAAATCACTCAAACAAGCGAATTGTAATTTATCTAGCAAAAAATACCGAAAAAAAACTATTAAATTGCTATATAATAAACGGCGCGGAAAATGGGAATCCTAACCAATAACATTTCATTTTTTTCAAATCTCTATGCATTGTTGAGCACACAATGACGCCGCAAAAAAAAAAAAAAAATCGATCTTTGTGCCCGTGGTTGCCTGACACTTACCGGTAGCTTTCCCCATCGTGTTAGATCCCCAAAAAAAATAATAATTTTAACGCTTCACTAATTCCAATTCGTTTTGAAATATTTTAGACACTTCACAGAATATGTCACTGGAAATAAATACAAAAATAATAATAATTCACGATTTGGCCACTAGAAAACTAATTACCAATCAAAATTTCACGATGCTTTAAAAAACAATCGATGCTTTAATTTTTTTAATATAAAAAAATTTTAATTTACATAATTATTTTGATGGGGAGGGGAAATTAGCGGGTGGGATTCCCTACAGCGATCGAAAAAAAAATTTATTCATATTGCAAAATAATAAAAATAACTGTCAATTAAAAAAAACAAATGACAATTGATTATTTTATTTAATCATGAATTTTTAATTGATAATTTTTTTTTTTTCAAGCTCGGTTTTTGACTCCTTTAACTAATTTTCATTATTGTCTTGCTAATTATTTCTGAAAAATTATGTAACTGAGACTAAAAGAATATGTCAAAGGATTGATCGATGATTTGAATTTTAAAAAAAAAATTTCAGGCACGAATCCCTCCAGGAATTTTTTTTTTTTTCAAGAAAATAAAGCATCGATTGTTAAAATTTGAACACTGATCGAACCTTTAAAAAATTTTAAACCCCGCGCGCACGAAACTCACGGAAATTTTAAATGAAATTCAAATACCCGCGAAATAGTATCGGACATCCGACGCGGCGAACTAGTGCAAAGGTAATGCGGCTAAACAACGACCTGATAAGCATTGCAAAGACATGAATGAAACTCGAAGAATTTTATGTTTAGCTTATGGGTGCAACGCCTGAGATGTGTTACTGTTATGTTTAGCAAGTACAGGTTCCACAGTCATAGTATGCTATTGGTAATTACATTATTTTTACGCTAGGAAAGGATATCTTTTTATTTTGTTTTTTTCTTAGAGGTTAACTCGTTTTGGTTATTGAGTTCCACCGCACGCTCAGCTGATTTATCATTTGGGTATCATCTTCAACCGAGGTCTAAATTGTCAATTCTTTTAAGTGTATCAGTGGAAGGGAAATGGCAGTAGCGGATTGGGCGTTTAGGAGCTGAGAGGCTTTGGTGGATGGCTAGTAGGAGATAAAACTGATCGGGACTATTAAAATAAGTTCTTCCGGCTTGAGGCTTAAGCTCCCGTCACTCTTTCTTATACAGAATTTTTTTTGCGACTGCCATAAATTAAAGCCGGATCGATTAAGAATTGAAGTAATGAGTTAGACAGACAAAAAATCTTGGCTATAAGTCAAGAACCAAGAATTTTGACCATAAGTGAAGAGGACTTACAATCTTGGTAATAAGTCAAAAGGACCTTAGACTGCTGGCAGTAAGTCAAGAGTATCAATAATCTTGGCCGTAAGTCAAGAGGAACAAGAATCTAGGCCATAAATTAAGAGGACCAAGAATCTTGGTCATAAGTTAAAGATGGCCAAGAATCTTGGTAATAAGTCAAGCGGACCAAAAATCTTGGTAGTAAAAAGAGGGCCAAGACTGCTGGCCATAAGTCAAGAGGACCAAAAATCGTGGCAGTTAAAAGAGGACCAAGACAGCTGGCCATAAGTCAAGCGGACCAAAAATCTTGGCAGTAAGAAGGGGACCAAGACAGCTAAGTCAAGCGGGCCAAAAATCTTGGCAGTAAGAAGAGGGCCAAGACTGCTGGCCAAGGCAAGAGGACCAAGAATCTTGGTTATAAGTCAAGAGGACCAAAAATCTTGGCAGTAAAAAGAGGGCCAAGACTGCTGGCCATAAGGCAAGCGGACCAAAAATCTTGGCAGTAAGAAGAGGGCCAAGACTGCTGGCCATAAGTCAAGAGGACCAAGAATCTTGTCCATAAGTCAAGATGACAAAGAATCTTGGTAATAAGTCAAAAGAACCTAGAATCTTGGTAATAACTCAAAAGGACCAGGACAGCTGGCCATAAGTCAAGAGTATTAAGAATCTTGGCCGTAAATCAAGAGGACCAAAAATCTTTGCCATAAGTTTAAAGAACCAAGACTGCTGGCTTTAAGTCAAAAAGATCAAGAATCTTAACCATAAATCAAGATGACTAAGAATCTTGGTAATCAGTCAAGAGGACCTAGAATCTTGGTAATAAGTCAAAAGGACCAAGACTGCTTGCCGTAAGTCAAGCGTGTTAAGAATCTTGGCCGTAAATCAAGAGGACCAAGAATCTTTGCCATAAGTTAAAGATGACCAAGAATCTTGGTAATTAGTCAAAAGGACCAAGACTACTAGCCATAAGTTAAGAGGACCAAAAGTCTCGGCAGTAAAAAGAGGACTAAGTGTAACGTTTCGAAAGGTTCTTTATCGATATAATAGGAAGAAAATAGGCTAAAAGTAAAAGATGGTTGGATAATTTTATTTATTGAATCCAAAGGTTACTCTAATACTAAAGGACAAATAGGATTCTTTCTTGATCGTTTTCACCGCTTTCCCTACGGGTACGGCAACACAACAAAGACCCGAAGTCTCAAGACCTGGAAGACCGTGGTTTATCCTGTACCAAATTTATTAATGAAAACGTTTTAATGTTAAGATATGATAGGCTTTTGATATTAATAATTTAATTTAGCAATATTTTCTTTCCTTTCAGGTAAGTTCTGCGATCGAGTTCTATCGGTTCAATACACTAAGACTGCTGGCCATAAGTCAAGAGGACCAAAAAGACCAAGAATCTTTGCCATAAGTTTAAGGAACCAAGACTGCTGGCCGTAAGTAAAAAGGACCAAGAATCTTGGTCATAAGTCAAGAGGACCAAGAATCTTGGTCATAAGTCAAGAGGACCAAGAATCTTGGTCATAAGTCAAGAGGACCAAGAATCTTGGTCATAAGTCAAGAGGACCAAGAATCTTGGTCATAAGTCAAGAGGACCAAGAATCTTGGTCATAAGTTAAAGATGGCCAAGAATCTTGGTAATAAGTCAAAAGGACTAAGAATCTTGGTTATAAGTTAAAATCACAGCCACCTTAATGGCTCCGCACCTATTCCACCGCGCATTGTAAGATCTCATCTTTTCGCCAGAATTCTCGTTTTTGACTCCATTATTTTGGGCTTCCATCTCTAGATCTGAATAGAATAAAATTCTCTTAAACATTTTCGCCTCTTCTCGAAGCTCTTAGTTTTTGCTTGAAGTTGCATCTTAGATAGGGAAAAAATACTTATATTGAAAATAATCTGATATGAATTAGTTTCTTTTTATAATAATGGGTATGTAAGTAATTTAAATAACAATATAGGTTTCAAGGTTCATCAACGACACGGTAGGAATTAATCATCTTCATATCTTAGGGAGTCCATTTTTGATATTGTTGATTATACAAATTATCCGTGACTTCGAAAGCCTCGAGTACCCAAAAAACGTCGGAAATCGTTATGATTAATTGCTCAATCTGCCCGTTTTTCCGCGGAAAAAAATACCCTTGCAGATACGTAATATATTTTTTTTTGTGTGAGTCCTGGGTCAAATTGAAAACAATAGAAGGGCTTTTTAATATTATATAACAATAAATCAACTAACGCCTAATGGGTATCATTTTCCTTTAATTGAAAAGCATTATAGAAAAATAATAATAAGAGTGGAATTATAATTTTTTTAAGGAAGTTGGTTGGTCAGCGACCGTGGTGAACTTTTAGGGAAGCTCCTTGCACTTGCATTATTCACGGACGGAAAGAAATAATTTTCTTATTATGAATTCTTAGCGACACCATGTCGAATGATATATCGTTTCGAAACGTGACATCTTATTGACGTGTAATGCATATAACGCATGTAAACTTCAAGGTATCGCGGTATTGTAAAAAGATTTATATTTGAAATCATGTAGCGATTAACATGTCAAATCAATTATGGGCCTTGCGGGGGAAAATTCACATGTATCGCGTTTAATAATCGTAATGTTGTCTGTGGATAATTTCTGTTATAAATCAACATCTTGTTAGAGAAGATTTTCATGCTCACGTCAAGCTTGTGTGAGAAGGACCAAAAAAGGTGAATGAGTTTCTGCAAAGAAAAATTGTTAATGGTTTTTTCAAGCTAATTTTTTAAAAATTCCTTGTCGAGCAATTTTTTTCAAAAGTCCTTGCCGAGCAATTTTTTTAAAAGTTCCTTGTCGAGCAATTTTTTTAAAAGTTCCTTGTCGAGCAATTTTTTTAAAAGTTCCTTGTCGAGTAATTTTTTTAAAAGTTCCTTGTCGAGCAATTTTTTTAAAAGTTCCTTGTCGAGCAATTTTTTTAAAAATTCCTTATCTAGCAATTTTTTTAAAAACTTTTTTAAAAAATTGCTCGACAAGAAAAATTGGTTTGACAAAACGAATTGAATTTTTAAATTAGGTTTAAGGCCCTAACCTTTGTAAACAACTGTTTCCTTCAAACAAAAACTCACAGCCTAAAGAAGTCTAAAATTTCAAAGAGCAATTTTGAGAAATTAGAACTTGAAAAAATTCGCGGGCTTAATTTTTATTTGACGTGGAATAATTCAACCGCCTTCTCAATTGAAATTTTAAAAACAATGAAACGGAAAAAACTCGAGTGATTGTTTTTATTATTTGTTTATTTAAAATTTTCGGATTTTTTATTATTTATCGCTTAAATTCAAAATTTTCCACGCACAAATGTAGTGATTTTCGGGCAAGAATATTTACTCAAAACAATTAGGTTTTCATTTAAGTCGGAAAAATGAGTTCAGGTACGTTGTCGAATTTTTTTAATGGAACTCAAACTTTTTTTTGCAATGATTTTTAATTTTTCGTTTCAGGTTCTGCGCTAGACTCGCGAACCTATTCAAACCTTCAAAAAAAATCGACGCTGATCCCTAAAATCGATCAAAAACTTTCCGGCAAAACAAAATTCACATTACAGAATAAAAATTCAAATCAAGTTAAACAGGAAAATAAATCAGATGTTCCGCCTAAAGCTTTACCAAGCAAATCTAAAGTTCCTCCGCCGCCGAAAACAAACAAACCCGTTGAGAACGTTAAAAAATTAGATGTGGTGAATGTGAAAAAGGATAAAATACCAGTAGCGACGACGGCAAGTGCGTATAAAAAAACGAAAGTGACAAATTCTGATAATGTTACTAATGCTAATGCGAAATCGGCCTTAAAAAAGCCCCAAGAAAAATCAGCGCCGAGTATTAGCGTCAAAGATCAAGTTCCTCTTGTTAAAACTATCAAAATGACGAAAATTCCTGATAATACAAGTAAGAAAAAAATAAGTTTGCCTCAGAAGAAAGTTTTTCCAGCGAAATCGGATAATGTTAAAAAAATGGAAGAGAAGGAGGTTCCTTTGTTGGATCGAAAGGAATCATTAGCAAATATTCCAAAAGGGTTAGAAAGGCCAGAAAGTAAGATTAAAACTTTCGCGGAAATGCATAAGAAAGAAAAAAGTCAAAATAGCATCGAAAGTGCTCCTGAAACTCGAATTGCTAAATTAACTGAAGTGACCAAGAAACCTGCAAGCACTGAAAAAATTTCTAAAATCGCGAGAAGTCCCCGATCGACTCCTACTAGAATCCCAACTAGACCTAGTTCCATCGAGAGAAAATTATTTCAATCTAAAGTCAGTTTAAAAGATGAAAAATCGACGGAAAATAAAGAGAATATAATCGAGAGTAAGAAAAGCGTTAGTAGAAGTTCGTCTGCTAGGAGCACCCCAACAACTGAGAAATTAATTCCTTCTGCTGGCGATAAAAAACCGAATATCGAAATTAGTTCATCACGCGGAGCTAGCCCTAAAAGTCAGAGAATGCAATCGATGGAAAGCATCCCGGAAATCCGACCGAAAACTCCGGTTAAAGTCGAAACTCCTGAAAATAAACAAAAGAGTCAGGAAAAAGTACGTGGCACTAGTCAAAATTCTCAAAGGAAAACTAGCATTGAAGGGATTTCTGAACGCGTTCAAAAAATGACTCGACCTGTAACTTCGATTGATTTACCTCCAAGAAAATATATCGGGAATGAGAAACCGAAGCAAGTCAGCATGGAAACCGTTTCGGAAACTGCTTGTCCGAAAACACCGAAACCCGCAGTTTATACAAAAGATCGAAACATAACCACATCACAACCGGATGTTTCTTTTTTTACCAGAAAATTAACGAAGAATTTAAGTAAAGACTTCATTAACGTAAAAGGGATGATCGCTCAGAAAATAGCAAGCTCGTTATCGGTTAAATCGAAATCATCAGCGGAAACCATAATGGCACAGCAGAAGAAAATGAATTTGAGCAATGCGTCGCAAGCTTTCTCTTTTGATTTTCATAAAAGATTTAAATATGTCGCGTTTATTGGGCAAATCGATGAAGATGAGGGAGCTTTGATGAATAATTTTGTATTTTATCAACCACCGGAAGAGGAATTATTGCTTTACGACGCTGCGAATTGTGCTGCAACACAGGTATTTAATTTTGAGGTTAGGAAAATCAAGATGGCGTCTAAATAAAGGATCGGTTTTTCGTTTTAGGCTTTTATGAGATTCTGCGGGGTGAATTTTACAGTTGAGTATAGAAAAAACGCAGAACAGATGTCGCCATCAGGCAAGGTTCCTTTTATTCGTTGCGGATCTCTTTTAATATCAGAATTCGAACCGATTTGTGCATTTATTGGGTCGAAGACTATCGATTCGAGTAACAACAAAGATCCTGAAGAAGCAACCATGAAAGCGTTTTTGTCGATGGTTAGCGGAATGATGGAAAATGCGGAAAGGTATTGAATAAAACAAAAATTAATTTATGTAAATAATTAATTACTCATTCATGTTTTTTTCTTATTAGATTCGTTTGCTGGTATGATGAGACAACACTTAAAGAACACTCGTATCCAAGATATGGAGCCAAATACCCATTCCCATTAGCTTACATATTAAATCTTAAGAAGAAAAGCGAAGAAAGGAGATACTTAGCAGCTCAAGGTCGCTCAGGAAAAACATTCGAGGAGATTTTCAGGGATGTAGACACCTGCTGCAAACATTTAGCTCAACGTCTTGGGAATAATAAATGTTTCTTTGGGAAAAAACACTCTGAAATAGATGCCCTTGTCTATGGGCACATCTACGCACTTGCCAATTATAAATTATCAGGTCCAGCTAAAAGATTAGAAAGAATCGTTAGGAATAATCCAAATTTAGTAACGTTCGCTAAACTCATAGATGATTTTTATAATTTGAAGAAATTCAGACCGGATTGTTTGGCAGAAGTTTATCAAAGGAAAAAAGAAATTGAACCAATTGTTATTGATTTAAATTTTAGAGAAGCAGGACTTGTATTTTAAATTTTTTCTATTGAAATATATACATTTTTACATTTTATAATGATTGTAGAAATTTGTCGAAATCCTCTAAATCATCCTGTTCTATACTATCTGGTAATATGTTTACTTGACTTAAACTATTTAAATATTCATCCAAGTTTGATTCGATATCAAATTCAGGTGTGTTATTGTTTTGAGATTGAGTTCCATTTATTTGTTGAGTAGGATGTGCTAATTCTTTGTAGTCTCTTTTAATTATTTCCAGTTTCTGATTTTGATCATTGAGAGGATAAACACACTGAAAAGAAAACAATAAAATATTAGTCAAATTATTTTTTTTTTTTTTTTTTTATATTTATATGACTATCGGCTTTCACCTTTTGCCAACATACAACGTATTTATCATTTGTCAAAGTTTCAATCGTAATCCATATCATGTACCTTTTTCTTTGCTAAATCGTAGTTTTCCATGTCATTTCGGACAGATTACTTCGTATTATTTCTTTATCAATTGTAAGATTCGAGCTAGATGTTGACAATTTTTTTTGTCAGCTCTCTGGACTCGAACCAGGGTCTCACGGATTCTGAGTCAAACACTCTAGGCACCACGCCACCGCCCACCCCTTAGTCAAATTATTAATGAATTTGAATTCGAAATTCTTAGCTAACCTAACTTGGTTAATGGGTTTTAAAAGAGCAAAACGCAGCTTTTCTTAAATTATTTAAAACGTAATTATTAAAGTTAAATAAATATTTTACCTTTTCATTAACACACAAATACGTTGCTTCTGTAAAATTAATTTGAATTAAACGAATTTCACTCCTACAAAGCGGACAATATGCCGGTGCCATCTTTTTCTCTCAAACGTAAACAAAGAACGTGTACGCAGATTCCAAAACCACGACGTTAAAATTTCAAGTGAAAAAATCTCACAAAAATCTTTTTTAAAAAATGGGAATTTTGATTCGTTAGCTAACTGAAAATTAAATAAAATGTTAATCAAAATAATCTGTGATAATGAATCTTACCGCGAAAGAAATTTTATCTGTTATTAATTTAAAATTTATTCGATTACCGCTTATTAAAATACAAGCCTCATCATGTTCAACGAAAGCTGCAAAAATTCAGCCTCAACCGTCGAATATCCCGCCTGTTGGGAAAAATTTAAGCGCTGGGAAAACGTTCGGCCAACCGGTTAATATAACTCATCCATATAGGTTAAAGGAAGGTGAGGTGTGTAATGATTTATATCGTAATCACTTTTTTCAAAACAACATAACCTAATCTTGTTGACTTTTATTTAAAAAGGTTACTCCTGGAATACGGGTTGAAGAATTCAAAGCACGACGACATAGATTACTTGAAAAGGTGGAAACATTTTCTAATAGGCGTGATATAAAAGCCAAATCACATTTAATCGTCATACCTTCATCGCAGAAGAAATACATGACAGAAAAAATTCCTTATGTATTTCGACAAAACTCTGATTTTTTATATCTAACCGGATGTTTGGAACCGGATTGTGTTTTGGTTATAACATCAAGCAATAATAATCCCCAGAGTACACTTTTTGTAAGGGGAAAGGATCCTCATGCTGAATTGTGGGATGGACCGAGAACTGGTGTAGATCAGGCGATTGATTTATTCGGTGTTGAAAAAGCTCTTCCATTAAATGATTTTGATGTTTTCTTAAGTTCTTTTATTAAGGAGAATAGAGATTGTATGTTATGGTATGATTATATGAATGAAATCCATCCAAAGGTACATAAGACAATGAATGAATTTTTGTCGCTGGTTTGGAGTAAGGTAAATAATTTTTTTTCTTGTGTGATTTGATTTTTTGAATTTTTTTAATGGAATATGAATTTTGCAGATTTGGGAATCACCACGGGGGCTAATACATTTATTAAGATTGTATAAATCACCAGCAGAGCAAGAATTAATGAGGAAAACATGCCAGGTTGCCTGTAAAGCTATTAAATCGACTATTAGGAATAGCAAACCAGGAGATAATGAATCACAAATCTTTGCTAGAGTTGATTTTGAATGCAGAATGAATGGTGCTGATTATTTAGCATATCCACCTGTTGTTGCAGGAGGAAATAGGGCAAATATTATTCATTATATTAATAACGATCAGGTTGTTAGAGATGGGGAAATGGTATTAATGGATGCAGGTGAGCATCATAAAATTTTTGAATTGTTAAATTTTAGTAAGGAGTTTTTAATTTTTTTCAGGCTGTGAATATCATTGCTATACAAGTGACATAACAAGAACTTGGCCGATTTCCGGAAAATTTACACCAGCTCAAAGGGAATTGTATGAAGTTGTTTATTCAGTGCAGACTGAACTCATAAGAATGTGCGGTTCCTTTCCTTCCTTAGATCATCTTCTTAATTCTATGTACAAGCTTTTAGGTGATAGACTGAAAGAAGCAGGAGTGTATTCAAGTAAATATAAGTGGACTATTGAGCCATCAAAAGTAAGTTCGAGTTATTTTTAAAGTCAAAAAAAAAATTTGTTCTTTATTAGAATAATTTTTCTTAAAATTTTTTATTAGGCTGCGTATGCTTTCTGCCCTCATCATGTTAGTCATTACCTAGGAATGGATGTTCATGACACAGGAACAGTGCCAAGAAATATTTCCTTAGAACCTGGAATGGTAGTTACAATTGAACCAGGTAAGGTTTTAAAATTTTTAAGAATTTGAAACCTGATTTCTTGGTTGACAATTAAATTATTCTATTTCAGGCATCTACATTTCTCCAACAAACGCCTTAGCGAACCCCAAATTCCACGGATTAGGAATTCGAATAGAAGACGACATCCTTATGGCAAACAACGGCCCATTAGTCCTAACCCTAGACTGTCCTAAACATCCCGATGATATTGAAAAATTAATGAGCGGTAATAATCATTAGTCATTTGTAAATTGAAATCAAAATGTAGATAAAATTTGCCAAAAAAATATTTTTTATTATTTATAATAAATCGTTGTTTTTTCCATTTAATTTCCTTTTACAAAATGGAGAACGCAAAGGAAACGAAGCAGACGATTTTTCAGTTTTCAATTGGATTCCCGCCGCGTCGTGTGTTTTTTTCAATAATTATTTAAGAAAGCGCTTGGTATAATCCTATAAACGACGAAATGGATCCTAAAGCACCGACTTGCCATTTCTTAAGCTTCCCGGACCATAAAATTCCATCTGGTAAGTAATGAATAGCGAATATTAAATCGGAAGAGTATTTTAACGCTGACAAGATTAGGTTAGTTTGTTGTTGGGATAATTTTTTTCTAGTTTCCCTGAAAATTAAAGAAAAAATTAGATATTTTTTATGTGTTCAAGCAAGAAGATGATAAACCAACCTGATTTCAGTTGCATCTCCAGTCAGTTCAAATTTGTGCTCTGTTATAGTCTGTAACTGTCTCGTTGCTTTGAAAATACTTAAATATAATGAAATTATCCAACATACTGTGCTTGCAGTCCCCCATCTCGTATCATTAGAAACTATTATTTGATGATCGATTGCCCAAGATATATGATCAATTGGATAAAATAACAAATCGACTAAATTACTCACAATATTTGCAGCTCGTATATAGGGATCTTTTTCCTAGAAAAAAAAATTGCAAGATAAATAATTTTAATAATTATTCAGTCATAGTCTTACATACCTTTTGGCCTAATCCATACTCCAGTACATACGCTATCATAGGAATATCATCTAACAGCCTTAACGCAGCTCTGCAAGCGCTTAACTGACTACTAAAATTATCTAATTGTTTTGCTGTTTTCTGATTTTTGTGTAGACCAGCCACACATTTTGAAACATAGCATAACGTCCTTAAAATTTTATCCCTTCCTCTATACGTATCTAGGAACTCTGTAGTTTTTTCTAAAGCCATCTGGAAAAAAAATCAAGCAACACTTTTATGAAAGCTAACCTGAGTAGGAACTAAACAGATAATTGTATTAAAATTTTGACCTTCGATCGACAGACTTTTGACAATGTATATCAACTTATAAAAAGTGAAAGTCATGTGTATTTAAATAATCGACGTTGACATTGCTCACGGCTTGTTTTAAGGTTATCACACATTGTCATCTATTTTGGGCGTTGAAAATTGGCAGGAAATATATCACTGGTTGATTTTTTATGAAAATAATAACGGATAACTCGTTCAGTGTAAATGTCATACGGAAAATCAACTTTTTTTTTCAGAACTGAAACGTATTTACGGAAGTCACTTTTATCACTGTTTATTACGTTTAATTTCGTCTGCTAAAGTCATGTGGTTTAAATGTTTTGTTTTTGTAGACGGTAACGGGATTTACCAGGTTAGGTTATGTATTACGGATTTTAAATTTTTAAAAAAAGGATGTTTTTTTAATGAAAGTTGTTGCATTGTAATTTTTTATGAGTTTTGAAGTGTTATTAAAAAGGTAAGAATAACAATAATTAAATTTTTATCAAGGTTAGGTTAGGTGCAATCGATAACTATTTGTCGCTTTCAGTTAAATTTCTTCTCTTTAGTGGGAAAAATTAGTGATCGTTTAGGTGGAGCTCAGTACAAAAATTTCTCAAGACTAAACTCAGTTTTAAAAAAGCAGAATTCATGCTTTTGAAACTAAATTCTCCAGCTACAATAATTGAAAATTTACAATGAAAAAAAGTGACGGGGCAAATTGGGAGCGCCTAATTTTTTTTTTAATTCTGTAAAGGACTCAATGAATTTCCTTAGATTGTCAATGTAAGACAATTATTTTATCCTTTAATGTTAAGCTGCCAACACCTTTTTAGCTAAATTTAAGGTGTGGACATCAAAAAAAGTGATTTTAGTGGGGTGTGTGTATTTTTAAAGGTTTAAATGTTCTTTCTTTTTGCTACAGGAATCCTGCAACTTTTTTATTCATGAAAATGAAATCGAGAAGAATAGGAGACAAACACGAATTGAAAATGCTGCCAGTTGTTCTTCTTAAGGTATGTAACCTTACAAATTTTAACATCCTTTTTTTTCTAATGATGATTAGGTCAGTAAATTCATGTAGTGATCCATTAATCAAAAAGTTGAATTGAAAACATGTTTATTAATCACTTAAAATATTTACAACTCAGTACCACTAAAAATCATTTTGTTTTCTCACAAACGTCCAAACCATATGATACTCATGATGTGAATTACTCGTTATTAGTTCATATCCCATCCTTCTAAGTTCTTCGAAAACCATATGAGGAAATGCTTCTACTTTAACAGCATCTTGCAGTTTATCATTTAAAGGACCCGACTTTTTTTTGCAATTAAACTCTTGTGGAAATCTAGACATTGCTACTTCTTCTGGTATGCCCACGATAATACATTTTTTCGAAGGAGTTTCAAAGGTAAAACGATTAATGACTAAAACGTATGACATTTTGATTCTGAAAATTGAAATAGAAACTCCTTAAACTTAATTTTGAATAGATTATTAATCAGCGATTTAATTTATAAAAAAAAATGATTAGACATTTCCTAGCTATTAGCTATTCTATGTAATTACCTAAATACTCTTATTTTTGGAATTTTATTTTAGCACCGTGCTAGTAAGTAAGTCTGTTTCACTTGATCTGTGAGAAATGACTCTGACTGAAACTATGATAAGAAAAGATTAGATAAAATTGAATGATACTTTTATCTAACTGATTTTCTCTTCTCTCGACTGTTTCCGGTTATTGTCGACAATTTTTTGGTTACATGCGACTGTTTTTTGTCAATTTTTTACCTTTTCTAATTAGTTTCGATGCGTAAATCAATTATAGTAATCAAAATTCTAATTCGCATTCACTGCGCCATCTACCAACCGCCATAGGAACTAACACGATTCGCCACCTGGTGGTAGAAATTGTAACTACTTGATTTGTTAATTTATTTTTGCGAGGTTGGCAGCATTTTTTTCTCATTTTTTTCCGTTATGGCCGGGTGTTTTTCGTGTGTCAATTTTAAAACGAAAATATTAGTATTTAAAGAGCATAAAAATTGATTCATGTGGAATAAATAAGTTCTACATTAACAATAGTAATCGTTTAATACACTAATAAGGATCCCGGCCATAGTTTAATGTGATAAATAATGAAGTGAAAAATGGCGTCGGTTGACGAGGTATGTCGTTTGACTGTTAATTTCGATTTAATTTCAATTAAATCATATTTTTTGGTAATCTTATCTTATAATTCATACATTCAACTTATTTAAAAGTGTCGGCCGCTTATACCATATTATTTTTTTGTTTGTTTACCATAAGGGACTCATCCATGAAACCGTTAATTGGTTAATACTTCTGGGTGGGCATTAAGCTGGAGTTAATGATTGAAATGTGCTTTCACATAGCAATTTAGCTGCATTTAAAATTACTTGTTTCTGTTTAATTAAAATGTTCCAAAAAGAAGCTATGATAAATAAGTGAAACATCAAATTCAGTTGCATTTTTTTTTGCTTTGTCGATTTCAAAATTGTGCAGAATTAAATTTTTTACATTTCTGGTTCAAAGGGCAAACAAGTCTGATGCTTATTTTTTTGTCTTTTCAGGTCATTCTTGGTAACGTCAGTGATCTTCAACCTACTGGCAGGACATATCCAATAGAGACTAAGCAATGAGGAGGATTTCGTCAATGGTAAGTTTTTCAAGTATCATTTGAAAATTACTCAAATTCCAAAAATAATTCTATTTGAAGGTTTCGGTTTAAGCATTCATTCCCTTACATGACCATTTTGTGTGTAAATGAGATTTATAAAGAAGATTGTTTAAGGCCTCATTTGACTGAGCTAGCAGTCTCGCATGTAGCAATCCAGCCTTTAGGATCAAAATTACGTTTGAAATGTTTTAGATGATTTTCGATTTCAAGTTCATGCTTACAAATTGTGTCCCTGGTGATATGTACGTTGTAAAGGGTTGATCAATTGTCTCATAGGAAATTTTGATCTGTGATGAATAAATCCTTTCATTTTTTTGGTTGTCAGAAGAAAAAAAACACCGATAATAGTCGCTGCAATTTTTCTACATCGTACATAAGAGCCTTGTCGTGAGCGTTTAATCAAACATAACATTGGTATAAAAATCGGAATCCAGGATCCCCTTCCAGCTGGACCCATTTTTTTTAGCCTCATTAGGTTTTTGTGAGTGAGTTATATCGAGCGAATCGAATGGCCTTGAAAACATGTGCTGAAAAAGGGTTGCGCCCATGTTTAACTTTCTACCTGAACAAGGGAGGGGCCTCCTTATTAAATAATCGCAAAACGAAAACCGAAATGTTTGTTTTTAGTCTTGCAGGAGAGGAAATCAGAAGAAAAACTAATCGGCCTCTCAAATCTTATTTTATTTATTTTATTTTGAGGTTAGTGACTTTTTTTTCGCTATTTTTTGGTATGATGTGATTAAAATTTGCAATGCCGCTTTAAAATCAACATATCGGGTAAGAGTTTTTTGTTCAATTTTTTTTTCCTAAAGCAGACGTCCATTTTGTTGAGTGCTTCAAGGAAGCCATTTTGATTTCGTTCAATCGCTTGGGTGGCATTCACCGATAAACGTCGCTTAAAAAATAAAATAACGTTTTTGTTTGTGATGAAATTTGATGAAAAATTACGAATATACGGACTAAAATAGACGGGTATGTTTGTAAAAGGGTTTTATTGTCCTCTTGTTTAATTTTTACCTGCAGCAACCGAATTACAGTAAAAGGAAGCCATTTTGATTTAATATGTGTGAAAACGTTTTTTTTCCCCCCGATTTTTAATTACGAGGTTAATAATTTTGAAAGGATTTCTGCGAAATTTTGTGGTACTTTCGTGATAATTAAGAGGAAAATACATTATTGGTTTTGAATTGCAGGTGCTGGGCCTGTTGCACGGACATTTTGTTTGGTGATGACCGTTTTCAATGTGTTTGAATAATCTGATTGAAGCCATGGAAGCTCAAAGTCACACTATAGCAGTGGTGTTTAATTGAAAATTCCGAATTGCTATTTGAGAGGGAACGAGCAGTGTGATGGTAAGTCATAATTTTATCGTTTTTCAAATTAAATTGTTTGGAAGTTGAATTTAGCCAGGAGATCAGATGTGGGAATTTTTAATTGTACAATTTTGTATTTAATTTGTGTTTTTTTCTCAATAGGAAGGGCTTGTCATATGTTACAGTTGCTTCCTACATGACTTGCTTGTAAAAAAAATGCTTCCGGAATTATGTTGCATTTTTTTTTTAAAATTCGAAACATTCAATCAGTTATCAGAAATTGAACTGCTTTTGTTCATCTATAATTATTAATATTTGCTTACGACTTTAAGAAATGATGCAGAGAAACCATTGAAAAACATCTTCACAGTCAGGAGCTCAGATTTTTTAGTTCATTTAATTATTGCATTGAAATTTCTCGATTTTGAAACTCTTCTTTAAAACGGTTTTCAATTTTTTCCCCTAGAAAGAGTCGTTAATAATATTAACTGATTTTATACAATACTTTTGGGTGTTTTTATAATGCAGAAAATAATAAGTTATTTTTTTTTAATTTCAGGTGCGGCCCTTGTTCTGTTCAACATGGACCTCATTTGATGGACATGCATGTCTAACAGCTAAAGTTCTCAAACCTATTGAGAACCTGTGCAAACCAATGGAAGCTGTGGAAGTTCGAGACCCACAGTCGTCAATGGCCTCCTATGCTGCAAGGAATAGTATAATGGTAAGTTTGTTTTTTTATTTTAAAATTAAAATTTTGTAACTGAAGAGATTATTAATTTAAGCTAAAGTTAACGATTGGGAGATGCATCTTTGTTTTTTCCTTAAAAGAACCTGCGAGCCTCAAAAATTCAGACACAGAGTTTCGCTACTAAAAACACAAAACAATCATTACAATTAATCCAATAAAATTTTCTGTTATAATTTTTTCTCATTACTTTTTTTTTCGAACGTGAAGTTCTAAAAAATGATCAAAAGATTTGTTCGTCAAGAAATAGTTATGGAGAAATTTGTTCGACAACAGATAAAATATGAAGATTTGTTCGACACCAGAAAATTATCAGGCTAATTGGTTGAGTTACTGAAATTTTGGTTCAACTTTGCAAAAAATTTCCTTGAGAACAGAAAATTATGAAAACATTTGTTCGACAACAGAAAATTATGTAACTATTTGGTTAACTACACAAATTTTTGTTCGACTACAAAAATTTTTCAAAAAAAAAATTCTTTTTCTGTCATGTACTTAACTGTTTTTGTTCTCGTTCCAGGAAGAGTCCAACGTCGAAAAGCCACCGGGGGAGAAGCAGAGAAGACCGCTGCGGCGGCAAGAAGAAGAGGCCCGCTGTGTTTATCAAACGAAAAGATTCGCGGGGGCGCGGTCTGGGCGCGATTTTTGGGTAGGGGGTGCGGGAGCGTGGGTCACCATAAAATTATGGTGAGCCCGGCATTACCTGACGCAAGTGAGGTAACTGCGGTCTCGCGTCGACCTCGAGTGCATGGCCATAGGGGATGCACGAACCACCGGGCGTGGCTGGTGTGCCTTTCAGAGAGGCGGCTTATGGCGAAGCTCTTTCTCCATCCTCAACCCGTTCCTAAGCCTTTTAACCCATCCCCCCAACATTTTATCGGAAATCAACCGTATACCTGGCTAACCCACATACCCGTAGGTACGGTAGTCTTGGTGCGGGCGAATTTCCGATACGGTGTCTCCTTCATCCATTTTCCTTTAGTAAAGAGTTAGTCGAGGATCCTGCGCCAAGTACAGGTGACCTCTGACGAGGATCCTCAAGGTGGAGTCCGTCGCCGTGTCTTTTGAACGACGGAGTCAACGTAGCCTGGGTTCGACACGTGTCGGATTCCGAGGCGGCTCCCGATTGGGTCAGTCAGGGCTGTCCGGCCGTCATTCGGCTGGACTATAGCTGCATGAGGATGGAGGCGTAATGCCTGCGAAGTTGCTCGCAACTGACGGACACGACATGACGACTCCACGCTCCGTTGGAAATTTCCCCTCGACACTGCAACTTATTTATTTTTTATAGAATCCATTAATGGTCCAAATCCGGATTCTTTAAAAAATAATTTATATTTTGCAATGTTGTGCGCAAAAGTTCATCGGGGCCGGGGGGCGGCCTGCGGTAGTTAAGGTTCGCTTTTAATATCGTCGAAAGGGGAAATTCGAAATTAATCTTTTCGGTTGGTGGCATCGTGGGAATCTTATTCTTTCAACTACGCAGTTCGTCCAACAAGAGGAAAGGAGAGATTTTATTTTTTATTCGGTTAGTATGATCCTTTTATTTCTTTTTTTACAAACTTAAATTAAAAATAGATTGATCTCTAATTTTATTTTTTTATTTTTTTTTCATGACCTGTTTGATTCTTCAATTCGACGTGGGACCACTCACCATCTAAAATGTTTTCAAGTTCCACCTGGAAAACAAGTCAGCGAAGAATTTTCCAGGTGGGAAGCATGTTTTATTATTAATTTTTTATTTTTAAATTGGGTGACTACACTTTTAAGGGAAACGAACTTGGTTTTTTTGTTAAAGAATCCTTTTATTACTTGAACTCAGTAAAAGCCCCTGAATTTTTCAAAATTCCTAGTCAAGCTATCTGAAAATTAAGTTTTTTATAAACCACTGAATATAATTGCAATGGGTTGAATCCTGAAAAGCAAATAAATTTTCTCATCAATTTTTTTTTCCACCATCGTTTTGTAGATTTGCATTTTGCTGAAAAAAATAATCTCCCTATAAAAAGCTTTGAGAAAGTAATTTAGATCTTAAATTAAATTAAATGACAAAATCTTAAATTAAAAAAAATTTTGATCTCGAAAAGGTTTTCATAAAATCCCCCCCTTCCTCCCTTCAACTCTCTAGATTGAGGAAAGAAATCAAGTTCGATCTCTGCAAACTTTATTCTTAATTATTTTTATAAATCTCATAATTTTGTCTAACATTGGATCGTTTTCCTAATTCTTAAATCTTAAAAGGAAAAAAATGAGTGCTTTTTGTTTTCGAACACAACAAATTTAATGAAATGACATAAAATTTTTTTCTCAGATAATTTTTTAATTTTTCACCTTAAAATTTATAAAATGTTTTTAAACTTTTTATGACTAAGAATCTATTTAGAATTTTTTTGTTTTTTATAAAAAACGAAATAACATTTTGTTTGAGCTTTGTTTGAATAGTTTAGCTTTTTTTTACTTAAGCTCAATTTGATTTTGCTTTAAATGCTTATTTTTGTAATTTTTTGAAAAAGGCAACTGTGCAGTCACCCTCTTGTTGGGATTTTGGAAAATTTTTACCGTCTGATAAATGCTCTTTAAAGTCTGATTAGAATCTTATTTCGATTAGTTTAAAAATTTCGTGTTCTTGAGAAAGTAGTAAAAAATAATTAAGTTTTTTTTCATGCTCTGTTTAGGTTTCGATTAATTTTTAAAACTTACAAGAAGTAATTTTTACTTTTGGCTGAAGAGAACAGCCTGGAGCTAACTTTTTGGTCTTTTTATTACGTTTTTTCATTTGAATAGTACTAAAGGAGCAATGTACAGGTTTCGGGTTATTCCTGAAAGTTTTGTTGTCTTGATGGTGAATCTTGGCAGTTTTTCCTATTTCCGACTTTCAATTTTCTAAAAAATTTTTACTTCAAATTTTTTAAAATTAAAGAGCATTTATCGCTTTGTACTGGAATTTTGTTTTATATGAGGGTACTAACTTTTAGCATCATCATGCTATTCAAACGAGATATGTTCATGAGTCCTCTTACTGTAAATTGATAGATTTTTTATTTTCAATTTTCGGTGCTTTTCCAGAGATCAAACTGCGTTTTTATTTTTAATGATAGTTTTTTTTTTTAACTAAACCGTAATAGGTTATTATTTTTAAGCCATGAGATAATACTTTTTTAGCTAGAAGTTTTATTCGCTTTGTTTTGCCCGTCATAATACTTTGTAGAAGTTTCTTTCCAGAAATTTTTTCAGAACTTTTTCGTGCTTATGAAACTTTCTAGATTTTTTCCCCAAAAATTGCTTTAATTTTTTTTACTTCATTTTGAGAATTATTTGAGCAAGTATTTTCCTTTGAAAAATCGGTTTGACAGAAAAAAATTATTGACAGATTTGTTCGACAGGATAAAATTATTGAAAGATTTGTTCGACAGGATGAAATTATTAAAAGATTTGTTCGACAGGATAAAACTATTGAAAGATTTGTTCGACAAGAAAAAATTATCTCTTGACATGAAAAAGTTCTGAGATAGAGGGGGAATTTAAAGGGGTTTGACTGTAATTGTAATGAAATTTTCCCATACTAAAAAAATTAAAATTGGCCAGATGTGTCTGATTCATAAGTCTCTGGAAAAGTACTTTTTTTTTTTTCGTTAAAAGACGTTTAAGTTCAGGAAGGGATCGGGTTCAATCACTGCTTTTGTTTTGGCAAATGCTTTCTAATTACAGATAAAATTCATAAGCTAAGAATATGTTGCAAATAGTTTTTATTCTTGATTTCTTTGAATTTATTTCATGCCTCACATTTTTTACTTTTAATAGAAAAAAATTCTTACCTTTTCAATTTTAATAATCAAACCGAATTAACTGTTGTTTTTAAAAAAAAAGTTAGTACCTTCAAGTGTATGATTTTTTATTCATTATTTTTTGCTCGTCACACAATTTATTTGAATGTCATTCATACTTCCGTCGTTCATCATTTTAAGAAGATTTGGAATAAAAATCGAAAAATCCTCCTAAAAACTCTATAAAGCAAGCATATTAAAAATGAGAATTTATGATTTTGGCTCAAAAAATACAAGAAATCTGATACTATGTTTTCTTTTTTTTTCCCCGCCCATTTTTGATGAAATTTAAAAATTTTAAAAATTAACTGGAGGCAGGGGGGTTCTTTTAGGCCGAAGTACTCAGCTCTTACCTTAATAGTAGAAATTTGTAGTTGCGCTAATCTCTTCAAATTTTTTTTATGGTTCACACCCTTTGCAGTTCAAATTTCAGCCCATTGCGAGCCTATTTTATAGATTAAAAAAAAGTCATTTTTCGCGTACTTACCTGGTTTTCTTGCTCTTTCTCATTGTTTCAATTTTGACCTCGTTGATGTGGATAATCAAACTTAATTACGTGTTATTTAAGAAAAAGATAGAACCTTTAAGTAAATGATTTTTTTTCCAACATTTAATGTGCTCATATTGCTCGTCAGTGAATTTAGATGAATGGCATTCATATTTCCAGCGTTCATCATTTCAAATTTTTGGAATTTTTTGGCTTTTTTTTTCATTTGTTTTAAACAACAAAAAAAACTTTTTATCAGTTTTGCTACAATCAAGGAATTCTGTCGGACTTCCATTAAAAACCAGAAAATCCCCGGAAGTATCTTGAACAAGTTTATTTTTAGCCTTTTTTTTATAACGAAAGAAATGCTCATTTTTCATGTTTTTTTAAAAAGTTATGGCTTTTCAGTTTTGGCACAAATAAAATAAAAAAAGTTGTTAGGTAGTACCTTTGATTTTTTTGCCAATGTTCGATGAAATTTTAAAAACTGCCCATTTTTTCGAGTTTCCTTTTTTTTGCAACTGTAGGACATATTCCACAAGGATTTGTATTAAGTCTAAAAAATTCCAAAAATGTTTATGAATATGTTGAATTGTTACCTTTTTTTTTTTTAAATCGTTTATGTATTTTTGATTTTGATTGAAAAAATTTTGCACAACTTTTTGTATAGCATTAAGCCGGAATATTTAAAGAAACACAGGCGTATCCACTTCTTTCAGACTAGGGAGAAATAATCTTCCCTTTCATAATATTTAAAAATATTTTTTCCAAACAAAGAATTTCAAAATCGTTTTACTACTTCCTCCGTTTTCTTCGACCCTTTTTTTTGTAGGAAAGTAAATTCCAAAATAATTTAGCTTCTAAAGAAATCCTACTTAAATAGTGGATTCCAAAACCCCTACTTGGACTTTCTGAACATCTAAAAACTCATATTGAAGCAGGATATTTCAAAACGCCTAATTGGGCATTCTGAACATTTAAAAAATTCAATTATATTTTTCTTTTGTTCTTGACTAGAAGTTGCTTTATGATCCCTCCTTTGTAGATCCCAAAATCTGACTGGTGGATACGCCCATGTAAATAAAAAATCATCTCTGCCTCTTTCATTTTAATAGAAATTCAAATAAATATTGCAGTGGCAATATTTAAATATTCCGGCTTTAAAATTGTAAATTTTTAAAAAATCTGAACTTTTTCGTTTACAACGTTCATCAAGTTCAGATTGATTTGCCTTTAAGGGGATTTTTTAGCGTTGCAAGTAACTTAAAATCAATCACTGAAAATCCAAGAGAATATACTGCTTGCACCGTTTAAAAAATCCTCACTAATTAAAGGCAAATCAGTTAAAAAAAAATCAAATTAATCTGAACTTGATGAAACGTTGTAAAAGAAAAAGTTCAGATTAAAGGAAAAAAAGGAATAAAATAAAATAGAACTTGTAAAAACTTTATTAAATAAAATAAAATATATTATATACAATGCATTACTGTCTATCATTTTTTTCGAGACGACAAGTGATACACCCCCCTCCAGAAGCGGGCACCTCCCCCTTTTCCCTGTACCCCTTTCCCCATCTCCCATTCCCATATAGGAAACAAGAGACGAGTCAGGGGCAGGGAAGGTGCCCGCACGCGACCGCGAGTTATGTTTTATTAGATAGCACAAGTCGAATTGGCAACTTGCAGACATCAAAAGATGACTTAGAAAACTACCAAAGTCTTTCTGTAAAGTCCCAAGCTAAAAAAATCCCTTAAAAGGAATTTTTTTTCGCAAGTTACTTTACAGGCATTGATAGTTTTCCAAGTCATCTTTTTTTTTCGATGTCGCAAGTTGCCAATCTTCTTGTGCTACCTGTTAGCAAGTTTGAAGGATGAGCCGTAATTATTTGAAAATATATCATTCAACTTTCATTAATTTTTTTTATCTCCTTATTGGTTTTTTAATTTCTTTTTTTTTTTTTTAAAGTACGACTCATCCTTTTTTAATGCAAGGAGAGAGTTAAATTTATTTTCATCTTAATAAAAATTTTAAAGATAAAATTTTTACTCTCTCCTTGCATTTCCTTTCTCCCGAAGGATTTATTATTTCCAAGAATGCAGCCATAATATTTTTTTTATCATTATATTTTTTTAAAACATTTATTTCTTTAAAGTTTTTTTTTTCAAATTTATTTTTTTTATTTTTGTTAAATGCATGGCTGCATTCTTATAAAAAGCAGGGAAAAAGGTAAGTTCGCTGTACCGTATTTTTTAAATTTTATTCAAAGTATTTTTTAAAAGTTGCTAATAAGTCTCCTTTCATTTTAAATTTTTTTCCCCCGAAGTCTTTTTCCCTGCTTTTTTACCTCCGCCCCCACGTCTCATCCAAGAGTAGGGCCGTCTTGGACTCATTGACCTCCGCCCCCCGTCTCATCCAGAAGGAGTGGGGCACTCCTGGAATCGCAGACCTCTCCGCCTCGCAACCAAACCCACAAGTAGAGGCACCCCATGGGCTCTGGCGTGCTCTTGCCTCTAAATACTACACCGGGTGCGAGGCAACTCCCTTCCCCGGTGAGGGGGCCTAGCGTCCAACAAGCCTGGATGAGTGCTCTTATTACCCTAGCTGTCCTTTGTAATTTTACCACCGAGTTATTGGCTACTACTATAACTGATCCTTAATTCTGATTTAGCTCTATTCTAATCCTTAATTTCGAAAAATAATGCCACCAATGAAATCTTTATATCAACCAAACCTTCCTGAAACCATCTTACAGAAAAAAAATCAACAAATATATGTATAGAAGAAACTAAAAATTTGTGTTTTCAATTTCGACATCCTTTAAAAGACACATAAAAAAGATCCCCTTACTCCTGAGCTGAATATTCCTGGCAAGAACAATATGAGAAAATAGTAAGACAAGCTAAACTTGCAAAATATTTACAAAGACAAAGAAAAGGAAATGAAATGACATTTTGGCCTAAAAAATATTTAACGCAAAAAAGGAAGAAAAATTGCTTAATTCGCACTACTGAATACATAAAAAAATGCCCAAAGCCATAAATTTTCGCTGTGAATATTCCCAAGGATTATTTTAACCTCACAGAGCATTTACCAAAAAAGAAAAAATGACACCTTAAAAAATTATATTAAGTCGAAAATGACCCAGCAAAGCATAAGCAAAAATTTTTTTTAAGAAGATTAGATCAATATATGAAATTATTAAGAATCTCTTACAGCTCAGTAGTGAATTTTAAAAATATATCATTTTGCAGCCTCATAAATCCATTTGCAGAAAATCTTAAAAATAATGCCCAGAATGAGAAATATCTCTTTCACCTAACGAATATTTACAGCCCAAACCAGAAACAGAAAAAAAATCAGATCCTGTCTTTCCACCAAGAAGTGATGAGAAATGTTAAGCTCACAGAATATTTACCAAAAAAAAAAAAAAAAAATGACACCTGAAAAAATATTTAGCACAATTAAAAAATAAGGAAAAATTTAATCTATTACAGCTCAGTTACGAATCTCTAAAACATGTCATTTTCCAGCCTCATAAAATACATCTGCACAAAATACCTCTTTCACCTAAGTGAATATTTACAAAACAAAACAGAAACAGAAAAAAAATAAGATCTCGTTATTCCTAAGCTGAATATTCCCAAGAATTATTTTAACCTTGCAGAGCATTTACCAAAAAAGAAAAAATGACACCTTAAAAAATATGTACTGCACAAATAAAAGGTAAGGAAAAAATTTAAAAGCTCACACTCATTTAGCTCTTAAGTCATAACGCTGAAATAACTCTTTCACTTAAAATATTTAAAAGACTAACGAGAACTACAAAAAAATAAGAAGACATTATTCCTAAGCTGAATATTTCCAAAGCATTGAATTTGAAGCCTACAAACCATTTACAAAAAAATAAATACCGCCTAAAAAATATTTAGCACAAAAGGCCTGTGAGAAATTTAGCCAATCCCCCAATGGTAAAATAAGAGAGCTTTATAGGTTTCAGAGCACACCCCTAGTCCAAGTGTTCAGTAAACGGACAATGCTTAATACTATTTACCAATATATTCATACTGATGAACAATGTAAACATATTCGAAAATAGTAGAGCATTGTCAATTTACTGATCAATTTGACTAAAGACACCCAGGAGGTAACCGTTCACATAGTCATACGTCCCGGCCAAACGGGCAACCTATGCTTGCGGCCCTCCCATGACAAGACGAACTAACCAGGACCCGTACGGCTAAGCCGTGGCAAAACACCACCCTTCCCCCCACCCCCTACCCGCCCAATTAAAGGTCTGGGTGGACCTATAGTTTGCACTTGTAACAAGATAATAGCTATAGTAGCTATCAGTCGCACAAAGTGCCCAATCCCCATTCCCCAAGACTCTTAGCACTTGTGACAAGATAATGGCTATAGTAGCCAAAATCAGTCGCACAAAGTACCTAATCCCCATTCCCCAAGACTTTCCGCACTTGTGACAAGATAATAGCTATAGTAGCCAATATCAGTTGCACAAAGTGCCTAATTTATATATATATTTACATAATAAAATAAACTTACAACTATCCAAATCCATGAATATGTTCCTCTTCTGATTTTTCTTCTTCGTCACTTTCAATGATACTTGGAGAAATCTGATGGAAGAAGTTAGGCGCACTGGTGAAGAACATGTTGTAACCGAGTCTGTTGGAGTGACAATCCTCTACCTGAAAAAACAAAAAAAAAATTAAGATTAATTGTTCCAACCAAAAATATTTGATACTTTGTCTCAAAAAAAAAAATAGTAAGCAAAATTTCCAGCACAGAAAAATATGAGCAAAAATTTCTCTACCAATACGGTAAATAAATAAATCTGATGCAACCAGTTAAGAAAACGATTGCATGCAGAAAATTAAAGGAAACACTTTTTAAATATATCGATATTAATCCTTACCTTAATATTAATCCATGAGCATGAGTCCTCCTCTGTGGATACTCTTCAGCAGATCATCATGGCAATGTCTTGTAGTGAGCAATCAGCGACGCATAAAACTAACCTGGAATTAAAAACAAAAAAAAATTAAAACACTTGAAAAAGTGCATCAACACTATGAAAAAAAGAAGACCTTACGATCAAAAGTCAAAACATAATTCATGAATGAAGAACCTTTTTTTTGTGATTATACTCTTTTAATTCCTTTTCTTAGATCCACTAAGGCAAATAATCTCTAATGAAATCGTCAAATGAGAAGCGAAGCTAACCTTAAAATTCGACTAGAAAAAAAATAACTCAATCCAAATAAACTCCCGATTTTAGGTAAATCTTTAACTGAAATAAGCATTAAACTTGGCACTGTTTTTATTTCATTTACTTACTCTTAAGAAGAAAAATATTTATCGAATTATGAACAGAGCCAAAAAAAAATTCACGAAGAAAAAATGATTGGCCTTCCACTACATACCTATCACCAGCGATACGACTTTTAAGCATAAACTTGAAATCGAAAATCATCAAAAATATTTCAAACTTGACTTTGATCCTCAATGATCTTCACTAAAATTTCAATTTACAAACAACATGATTACGTAAGGGGATGATAAATGGTTAAACCAAAACCTCCGATAGGATTTTTTGCCATTTGAGTAATTTTCCAATGATACTGAAAAAAAAAATTAGATGGACTTACCCTTATAATTACAATTGGTCGTTCCAGATATTTCTACCAAAAAATCCTTTACTGAAGATCTACAAATCCAAATTGTTTTATTTTACGTTGAATCCTTCCGTTATTTTGATATTATTTTTCACAAGATTCATGTGGGACACCGTTAGAATTCCGTTGAGTTGATTTCACTGTTGCGTGTGACGTCACATTAATCCTCATTTGTTCATTTAAAAATAACGGCACATTACATTTTCTTTTTTCATAAAAAATTCATGTCACAAAGGGCTGTTCATAAAAAGTATATTTCTCGTAAAATAAATCACCAAAATGATCGGTTAACAACACAAAATGTAACGGCCATTTTGTAATAAAAAATGCTTACACATCCCGTTCGACTGATTATTTTCTGATGAACTCTGCGCATCAATCCCTCGATTTCCGGGTGTAATTTTTGTCAAATATAAAACTTTAACTGTCGAACTACTACACCATAGATAAACAACATCGATTATTTGATTTTTCACATGATTTTATTGATAATATTTAATTACTGACGCCATCCGTCCGTCGAACGAGTACAACATGGCCGCCTCGCCTGGCTGGATCAAAGATGGCGTGATGGCGATCGTGGCACTAGTCAGTCATAAAAAGTCGGTGCTGCCATCTAGAATGTTTTCTAATCTCCATGAGTTAATTTCAAGATTTTACGACAGATAGCGCTGCAATCAACTTTTTTGATAGAATTTTTATTTCTGATTTTTTTCTCGAATTTTTATGAACCTTAAATATCCTTATAGCCAGTAATTTAAATCAGGGGAAAAAATACACAGAAGAGAAAACATTAAAAATTAAATTTTTGTCCAAATCAATGGAATGGGCATTATTTCGTTTCATCCGATTAACCTAATCTGGTTGTGATTGACATTACCTTGCATTACAAGTACTTACTTTTTTCATTTCTGCTTCTTTACAGAGTGATAACTAAAGACAGTATCCTCATTCCAGAAGAAATTACATAGATTTGATTCTCTTAGTCCTAATCCTCATAAATAAAAACGATATTGATAAATTGTTGAATCAATTCCTCCTAATCGTTGGCAATGTTAAAGTCATGACCAAAAGTATTATCATTGATTTTAAATGTTTGTAGCTCAGCCTAAACAGGTCCTGAGGACTAGACAATCACTGCATGATTTTATATCAAACCATGTATTCTGCAATCATACTTTCGACTGGATAGGAAAAACAGGAAAAAAATGACGTCTTATTTCTCAAAACATGTTTATTCAGCAAAATTCTATTTACCTAAAATGAAATATAATTTACATTGAAAAAGATTTTTGCAATAAAGAAAGCTGATAAATGCTTATCAAAGTCATAATATACACCAGCTCGATATCAACAGTTCCTAACCTAAAATTCTAGAAACTTCTAACCATCCCCGTTTGCTTTGTTCTATTGGTCCCCCAAAAAAAAAGCTGAATAAAAAACATATCACATAAATTTGATTTTTTTGAAAAAAGCAATTATAAAAAATAGATTAACCATCGCAGGAAAAAAAAGTAATATGATTGTGAACCCGATTCTGAACTGTTGACAACCGAGCCTTAATAAATAAAATTTTAGGCTATAGCATTTAAGAACATTAAAGTTTTAATAAGGCAACATCAAAATCATTACACACAGTTTTAAGGTGAAACCCTGATAACATGCATTTTTTTCTTCCATCCAATTAATACTGATTTTCCGATTCTAAAGTAAACTACAGCTACTCTTCTCCCTGAATGGATTCGCCTTTTGAGAACTAAATCCGACGATCAAGCAATCGTCCCTTTGATGTTCCGATATAAATTTAATCATATCCTGTACCGCTTGTGATACGGCGATCCTTTTAACAGCAGCTTCCCGACGTAGTTGTTCTGTAACTTGCCTTTGCTGCTGCAAGTTGGAAATCATCATGTCCATAATAGCTGTATCGGAGAGGCCTATTGTTGGGCGTGGTTTTTAACTGGTACCGACGAAAAAACTCACCACAAACGTGGTTATTATCGATGAATCGTTATTAATAATCAAAATTCGTTGATTGAATAATTGATATGATTCGTTTTTATCACTGTAAATGATCGATTTTTAAATACGTAAGACAGACAAAATGTCGCAAGATTGTGTTTGTTGTTTAATTCGCGTTGCCTCCTGGATCCACTTACGATCATTAAAATAGTTTTCCTGATGGAAAAAAAATGAATGATGGACACTAAAACCGATTACACGATTTAATATTACGAGATTTTATAAAATTAAACCGAAATTTTCATTAACTCTGCGAAAAATCCTGTAATTTTTATACATTCAGCGAAACTTTAAGTGTTATGGTGGATTAATATCCGGAAGGCAGTGTCAAGAAAATTTTAATAAACTCACGCTGCCTCCTGGACTTTCTACCGATCGTAAAAATCCTTAAAATAAAGAGAAAAAATTTATAAATTTCTGTTTAACCGACTCAGAGCATTAAATTTAATAATTTTTTTAAATTTGTCGACGATTTTCACTAACTAAACGAGTACATTCGGTCAATATAAATTTTGGACTGTCATGGCGGATTGCTATCCGAACTCCGGAAGGCAGCGCCGTAAAAATTTTGTTTAACGAAAAAAAATCGTCGCACATGGAGATTGTCATTTGGCGGCCTAACAGATTTATTTATTACATAATAAACAGTTGACGTCTATTATAAAAGCTGTGATTTAATCGCTTTTCATATTTTTACTGAAAAATATTATCGATTAAGGGGCACACAATGACGAATTACAAGGTAAGCATTCGCCATCCTATTTTTTCTCTTCATTAATCGTCATTTTCATGTAATAATTTAAATTTCAGCCTATTGATTCTAAACGAGAAGAATTCCGGAAATATTTAGAGCGATCTGGGGTTATGGACGCGTTAACAAAAGTCCTTGTAACTTTATATGAAGAACCTGAAAAACCATCAAACGCAATGGAGTATCCTTTTATGTTAACATGATTCAACACGTTTTTAACTTGCTTCAAATTTTTTATCTGACTGACTTGTTTTCCTTAATTAAATCATTCAGCTATGTTCGTAAATGTCTAGGAGATGACAGGCCAGAGAGATGCGAATTAGATGCTGCGTTAAATGAACTGGACCAAGCAAAAACTAAAATTGCCTTTTTAGAGGAGGAACTATCAGAGCTTAAAGGGAAGCTTGACGACATTAAAATTAAGGACGAGACTCCTCCAAATCAAGAATAATTTATTTATACTGATTTTTGTTTTACTTATATGATCTCAATCAAAAAGATTATGGGTTTCTTAAGTCAAATTTTGAGTAGAAAAAGCTGAGAGCTTTAAAATAGAGTATTTTTATTGATGTTGAGTTTTGTTTTTTTTTTAAAATCATGTTAGAAGGATTTTTATTTTTAATTATGTGATGGAGAAGCATCACAATTTTTTTTAATGTTTAAAATCAAAGTTAGATGAAATTGTAAATTTTTTGAAGAATTGAAGGGGATTCAATATTTTTTTTTTTGATTAAATGATCTCAATGTTTTGATTTATATCACTTTAAAATAAAGTGAATGAATAAAGTTCTAAGTAATTGTTGAATTAACTTACATTATTTTGAATTTGTATCCTGTTCGTTGTTACTTTTCGGTGAAAAGTCTAAGTAGCACCTTCAAGAGAACTGGCAGAGCGCAGAAGATATCACAGTTTCTTCATCCTGAAAGTAAAATGAATTTTAAGTGACCTTGGACAAATGTTGTGTACAATAGAGAGCCTCTGATTGGATTTACAATTTAACTTTTGTTCTGGTTGCATAATCAACCTCTTCAGCTTAAAGATGCACAGTCAACATAACGTAACTTTAGCTGTTTGCCCTATTACGGCCATTGTTTTCAACGTTCTCTAGTATTGTCAAGACGATATAATGAAGCTGAAAAATACAATTCATGAGAAATCTGTGTCATGGCTATCAAATATTAATTTTCAAACCAGTTCACGGTTCAGATTGGTTTTACTGTTGCTGTGATTTTATCTACTGCTTCCAATTAATTCACGTTTCTGGTACTTCGTTCTAATTACAATTTTCGAGAAAATCTGGCTTGATTAGTCGCTTTAAAAGGGGTTTTTGGTAAATAGGGCTCTAGGAAAAAAAAGATTTTGAATCTGCTGCCACATTTAAAAAATTCAAGATGGCCGATCCATTTGGAAACTACAGAAAACTTGGCTTTAAGAAAAAAAATGGATGGGAATTTCTTTTTTTTGATTTCAAGTCACGATCATTGATTGTTTTTGTCATGATTGGCATTTGAAATGAAGAAGTAGGAAGTTTTAAAGATGACGACGATATCTCATAAAAGGAACAGCAAGACATTTCCTTAAAGTTGAAATCTAGGTTACCATGGGTGGAAAAAACCCACGGAAAGTTTTTGATTGTAAAATCATTTGGCATAATTTTTAATGTATTCAGTCAAAGATAAATCTAGTTATAGATGATCGTTTCCTCATTCCTCTGCCTTAAAATTTTGGGCTTTTTCGATTGGGAATCAACTAGTTTTTTGAAAATGGCGAGTGCAAAGAATTTTTTGGTCGGCTGCAGGCTGATTTAAAAATAAAATCATGCAAGCTTTAAGATTAAAGGCAACCTTTTTAAAACGATTTTTATGATTTTGAAGCTGGAGTAAAACTTGTAAATTTTTAATTTAAGATGCCACACCTGCTAAATGAAATGTTGCTAAATTGAAGCGGTTTATGTCACATGTTTAAACATGTTTTTCCACAGGGCCAGCGTGAGACCAAAGGCCGCCTGAAGCAAAAGCAAAAATGCCGCCTGGCATCAATTTTTATTCTTTTTTGGGATGACTTTTCATGGACCGTTTTCAGGGCTGGCTCCAGCCTTTTTGGCGCTCCAATTTGATTTAATTTAAATCCACCGTCATTCAAGGGCCAGAAACTTCCTTTATATTATAATAAGCGAGGCCGGAGGCCGAGCAAAAATTTTTTAATTCAAACATAAAGAAATCAATCAATTAATATTTCATTTTCAAATATTGAGCTCCTCTTAAAAGGTGCCCTGATGCAATGCATTGTTTGCTTACAGAGAGTTGAGGTGGCCCTGATGGTTTTTGAAAAAAGATTTGGGTTTTAAACTATTTTTTACGGAGAGTGCATACTAATCCGGCTTAGTCAGCAAGATTTCAGCGGCGTTTAGCTTAAAAATATTTTGAGGGTTTTTATGTGAAAAATCTTTGCTAAATAAAAAAATAATATTCCTACTTTTTTTGACAAAAGGAACACGAATTTGAGTTGGCCAGCAAGAGTTCAGCATCGTTGGGCATATGAGTAAGCTCCAAAATCATTTTTTTCCGAGGATGATTTTTGAAACCATTTTGGGTCTTTTAGACTCTTTTTCAAGAGAGGAACAAGAATAGAAGGCCAGTAAACAAGATTTTCGCAACACGTTTAGCCAATCAGCAGATTGGTATATTTTACTTGTAAAAGGCATTTTTCATTTATCGGCAATTTGAAAAAACTGGCGACCAATTTGGCCGCCTGAAGCGGTCGCCTCATCGATTCAGCCTCACGCCGGCGCTGTTTTTTACGTAGTCAAATCGGTCAGTGAACTCAGCTCGATCAAAAAAAATATTTGCCTTACATTGCAATAAAATATATTTGAGTTCACAGAGCTATGTTTACTATATTTATTTTGCACATTTATTTTTGAGATAGATAAAACCTTGAGTTTGACGTAACAAATGAAATCGTTTAACGAATTCCTGACCCCGCCCTGTAGCCAAGTGGGAAGGGCAAAGGAGGGGGAGAACAATCGACCTAAGATTCAACCTCATTTTATTTAGTTTCAGTTATTTTAGGCTGCACCCTAATCAACTTTAAGGGTAGGGCAACCCTGGCTAGGACCCTTAAAGTCTAAGCGGAACTAAATTGGATTTTAAAATGATCCGTCCTCCGATTCCCCCAGAATCCTTCTTCTGCCTCTTCATAAATTTTCAAATTTTTTTCTTAAGCTTCTTCAGGTAGATTTGCCATCCATGAGAATGATAGTTTTTAATTCTCTTGGGCAATAACCGAATTATAACAGCATCGCCTAAACTTTTTTCTTTAAAAAAAAAATTTAAGTGAGTTATGAAATATTCTAAACGGCTGTCCCTTCCTTACTACAACATACACGACTTCACCAATAGAAATCAAGCACTTTAAACCATTTATAATGATTTGCCAGTTGCATGTTTCCATAAGCTCATAATATTCTTTTTTACGCCTTCATTTTAACAGTTCAGAAAAGTAGCATGTTAGATAATCGGTAAAAAGTCCAAAGAGCAATTACATCAAGCGAAGATCTAACACCGTTAACTTGACTTTGTAATATGGCTCCATTTTTTATTATTATTTCTTTTTATTTGTTTGGTAAGTTCAATTATTATTAAAATTTTCTTAAGGTGACTTGGTGCTCATTATAATACAAAAATTCAACATTTTCAGGGGTGTTAAGCGAAAAAAGTGTGTCAAAACCCCGTTTTACTTTTGCTGAAAATTACCCGAGAACCTCCGAATATGCATTGGGAGACGATATTACTTTAAACTGCTATATCACTGATTTAGGTAAGTTTTTAAAAATTATTTTTACTAAATTAAGAGAAGTTTATTTTTTTCCTGGAAAAGGTGATATCTTTTGTGCTGATGACAAAGTAACAAGTTGCCTTATTTACGGAGGATTTGTTCTGAAATGTCTTCTACTTGTACTGATTCCACTTAAAAATGCGAAGGTGGAGAAGGGGTGGGCGGTGGCGCGGTGTCTAGAGTCGTTGACTCCGAATCCAGAGAGCTGGCTAAAATAAGTCAACATCTGGTCGGTAAAATGACCGAAATGTCAAAAATAAACTAACTGAGGTAAAAAATAATAATATTAGTGAGTGGAGTATGGTTATACCCAAATCCACGGTCCTCAAATCAAAATAAACAAAAAAAAAAGCAGAAGACTTAGAAGACATTCTAGAACAAAGCCTCAAAAAATACGCCGACTTGGTTACAGTTTTCTGAATTCAGATGGCCACTTACACTTTCATTGCTACCAATTTTTCCCCTTCCTACGTACTTCGTTTATGTTGCTAAAAATGGCGTTCAAATTTTTTAATGGACGACAGTTTGCCAGTCTCTTTTAATTTAGCGCCTCTATAAATTTGATTATTCTCAAAAATGTTCTGGGTTGCAGGAGATTATAGCGTAACATGGAGGAAAGGCGAGGATGGAATCACTCCCAATGATCGACATGAATTTAAATTAGATGAAGACGAAGGCGAACCAGATGAAGAGGGAGGGTGCATGAAGAATTTAATTATTAAAAACTTGCAAGCAGAAGACGCTGGGAACTACATTTGCCAGATAGATACAGATCCCCCTCAAGCGATTACACACATTCTTAAAATCGTCAGTAAGTATTTTTACTAAAGTCATCATTTTTTAAAAAAGCGAAATTGGGCGTATTTTTACTTTCGAGCTCCCTAGAGTGAGGAAGTATTGCGGTCGTGTCAAAAATGAGATTTTGCCGTGAAACGGCGAGAAATAACCGTAAAAATGGTTTTGGTGCTGACATCCGTCCGTTTGTCTGTTCGTGCACTTTCGTTTTCACCTGTGTTTCCGAAACCGAAAAAGCCAGCGCAACGAAAATTGGTAACCGCCTTCCTCAGGAAGAGGGAAAACTGTTATTCCATCATCAAGACCATCCGGCCAAATTTACGGCTATGGCGGAGCCAAATAAGGCCAAATTAAGAGTTTTCGGGAATATTCTCGAAAACGGCTCGAACGATTTTTTTTCATTTTTTGTGTGCAGATACCTGACCCTATAATGAACAATTTTTCTCTTTGCCATTTTTCCGTGAAAAATCGCCCTCCCCTGATAATCCGGAAAAACTGAAAATTTTCAAGTTTTACCGACATGGGACTCGATTTCGACTAAAAAATGGTCGGGGAATTCAAATTTTCGGTCCATTTTGGGTGCTTTCCATCTAGTGGCATATGCCGGCACATGCCACGCTAGGGCGCATGCGCTATTAGAAAACGAGTAAAGTAGAGAACAAGAAAATCTTTTCTGACAAATGAGAAGCTGCTTTACCTTTGTCAAAGGAGTGGCATATGCCGGCACATGCCACTAGATGGAAAGCACCCTTTGTGATTTGAAGGCAACCCTGCCAAGTTTAGAACTTTGACAGGGCCAAAAAAGGCCAAACAATGAATCTTTGAAGATTTTGTCGAAAACGGCTCGAACGATTTTTCTTATTTTTTGTGTGAAGATATCTGACCCTATAAAGAACAACTTTTCCCTTTGGCAATTTTTTGTTAAAATTCGACTTCCCCGAAAAATTCGGAAAAAAAAGAAATTCTGAAATTTTACAAATACCGGTGGTGACATAGGACTCGATTTCGACTAATTAATAGTTAGGGATTTTAAATTTTTGGTTTATTTCCTGATTTCAAGTCGCCCCCCCGACCTCCTAAGTATCCAATGAATGATGCCTTAATCGAATGAAGCTAGACCCCGACTGAGGAAGAAAGTGAGTAGTCCTCCCCGGACTGCTGGTCCCCTAGTTTTAAAAAAGAAAACTAGTTTTTGCATTTTAAAAAAAAGTTCACTCGAATTCTAAGATGACAGAGCACTTATGGAGAAATCAATACTTCGCCCGGTCTTCTTAAAAGTAAAAACATCTTTTCTCGAATTCCTAAGTCACCCTTTGAAGTCATATTGCCATTTTGGGTAAATTTTAAATTTACAAATCCTTTTCTATTTTCAGATAGCGAAATAATATCAACCAATCAAACGTTTAAAGCAAACGTCGGGGACACGGTAATTTTACCATGTGACGTTAAGGATGTCGGTAATTATCCTGATATTTATTTTTACAAAGATTTTAGCCGCCATGTTTCGGCGAAAAAAATAAAACTAATTTTTTTCCCTTCATTTTATCCCGAAACAGGTTCTTATAAGGTCGTTTGGTTAAAGAAAAACCCGAAAGATGATCAATATTCAGATATTAATGGAGACGAAGAAATCTCACTAAGTGATGATGATGATGATGATAAAAAAGTGGTGATAATCCAAAGACACAAAGTGACAATTGCCTTGGGCACCGGAAAATGTGATGATCCATATACACACATCGCTACAGATAAAGAGATTGCGTTTGGGCTTGGTAATGATAACATGGAGATTGTCGATGGATACAATCTGAAAATTAGCAACTTAAACACCGACAACTCTGGAACTTACTACTGCTCTCTGAGAAATGTTGATCGAAATAAAAGCTTCCGGGTAATTTCACACGAATTAGAGGTTGATAGTAAGTATTCATTTTTTAAATATAGTATTTTAGGGGATAGAGATTTCAAACTAGTGTAATCCTCTTTTCAGGAGCTGTTATACAAATACCTCCAACGGGTGAACCAACTTTTTTATCATATGGCTACAAGCATCAATTTGCAGTAAGGGACAATATTCGAATGCCATGTGCAATTGCTAATTTAGGCAAGTTTTTCATTTTTCTCAAGAGAAAAAAAGAAGACAGCTATAATCAATTTTTTTTTATTAATTCAGGCAACCATTCCGTTACTTGGAAAAAGGGGGACGAAGTCATCACGTTCAACGATAGACTCTTTCTACACGAATACCAAGATATCAAAAAAGAAAAATACGATTTAAACATTGGTCCGCTAAGTGTAGAAGACTCCGGTAATTATACTTGCGAGATAAATACGGAGCCACCCAAAACCCTCACGCATACTTTGATGGTTCTCGGTAAGTAATTCACATTTTGATGATGAATTCATGTTTGAAACATTCCAAAAGCTAAAACTTCTTTTTCAGAACCCCGAATCCTGACAACCAATCAGACATTTAAAGTAGCCGTTGGAGAAACTGTAGTCTTACCCTGTGATACAAAAGATTTAGGTGGTAAGTATTTTTATTTGTACAAACCCAATTCGTGCCATTTTAATTTTGGTCGTAGCTCTCATTGATATCATTTTTATTAATTTTTAGAAACTTCTTACGTCGTGTGGAAAAAAGAAGACGGCACGTTTGTTGCAATAATGTTGCCTGAACCTGTGATTCCGCCGGAATTCCTATTGGAACCAATGGAACCAGTCAATAAGGATTCGAAAAGCTTAGAACTTAGAAACGTAACGTTCAAACATGCTGGTTTATATATTTGCTCGATCGTTAAAATTGATGCTAGTTTTCCACCCAACGCATTAATCGGTCATAAATTAGAAGTTGTCGGTAAGTAATACATGCTTCAAGCAATATTTTCAAATTACCGAAGTAAAATAGCTGAGTTAATGTTTTGTTTTGTTTTAGATAAGAAAAATACTGTATTAGAGATTACTGAGGAGGTATTTCACAACGTGCTTTGAAATCGCTTAAACCTGTGATTGATTTAAATAAATGTTATGAAGTTGTTTTACATCCTGAATCTTTTTTTAAAATCCTAGCTATATCACAAGCTATGCACAAATCATAGCTATTTAAAGTCCAACTGACAATCTAACCTAGTTGGGGGAAACAAGCTCATGAACGACACATACAAGGAAGAGAAGCATAAAATTCAACTCACCACAAAAAAAATTTGATAGCTTATTCCTTCTTCCTCCAAGTGCTGAGTATAAGATCCTTTCATTTTTTGCCTTGGGGACTATCCGATTTTTAATAAAGATATCCTGTAAAAAAAATACACAAAAAATTAGTAAAATTAAGAGAGATGGAACTTGGTCTTTCTTTCCTGTAAAAGTCCCTTTTTGCACGAACTTAAAATTTGGTGCTGATGGCCTTTTTCTTTGCAAGGAAAATTTATTGATATTTTTTTTTAGCTGTCTAAATATTTTCTTTTTAAAAAATAGTTTAAAACTTTTTTGTTGGAGGTTTTGGGTAATTTTTTTGAAATATTTTTTCTTGAAAAAATTGATTTGACAGCAAATAATGATGAAAAGATTTTGGTTGACAAGAAAAATCTAACCAAAGATTTGGTCGACAAGACAGAATTCTAAAAAAACTTGTTCGACTATTAAAATTCTTGAAAAACTGGTTTGACAATTCTGGAGCTCCGAGGTAAAGGAAGACTAGTATCTTTTGTTTACATAAGGTAAACACCGAAACAAAAGTCAACTAAGAACCCTTTACCTCGGAGCTCCAGAATTAAAATTCTTGAAAAACTTGTTCGACTCTTAAAATTCTTGAAAAACTTGTTCGATTCTTAAAATTCTTGAAAAACTTGTTCGATTATTAAAATTCTTGAAAAACTTGTTTGACTATTAAATTCTTGAAAACCTTGTTCGACTATTAAAATTCTTGAAAACCTTGTTTGACTATTTGAAATTCTTGAAAACCTTGTTCAACTATTAAAATTCTGAAAAATTTACTTAGAGCAAGAACATCTAAAAAATTAGAATCTGGTCAGAAAATTTTTCTGTATTTTTAAGTCCCTGAAAAGTCCTTTTTTCTTCCCTCAGAAGACCTTAAAGTCCCTAAAATTTTGGAGAAATCGAGTTTGAACACTGAATTAACTGAATTACATTTTTTATTTACAAGAATGATGTTAGAAGAATGATGAACAACTAAGAAGCTAAAAAAAATAACAGCTTAGTAGATGTTGAAATAATAAAAATAACAACTTCATTTCATCATCAGCATGGTGTCGAGCCTGCAGTCTAGTAAGCTTTAAGGGTAGTGCAGCCCTGGCTAGAACCTTTAAAGTCTAAGCTGAACTAAATTGGATTTTAATATATAATCCGTTCTCCGATTTCCCTAGAATCTTTCTTTTATCCTCCAAAAAATTTTTGAATTGTTTATATAATATGCAACAATTGTTAATTGATTTCTTGTTCCTAATTCAATTTAATTGGTTTGCTTTTCGGGATGAGGAACTGAATAAAGTAAACTATGTTTCGTTGCCAACTAGTTTCGACATTTTAATTTTGTCAGTATCAAGGCTATAAAAAACAAAAATGACACAGATTATATAATCTAATTGACAGTTCAAAGCTTCACAACCAAAACCTCTTACAAAGACTAACCTGGGAACAAAAACGCGATCGACAAAAAACTGGTTAATTAAACGGCATAAATGAAGTTAAATTTATTAAAATTATGAACGTAAACAATCACATTCTTCCGCATCTTTGGACTGACAGTGTGTTGTTCCCAGGTTAGTCTTTGTAAGAGGTTTTGGTTGTGAAGCTTTGAACTGTCAATTAGATTATATAATCTGTGTCATTTTTGTTTTTTATAGCCTTGATACTGACAAAATTAAAATGTCGAAACTAGTTGGCAACGAAACATAGTTTACTTTATTCAGTTCCTCATCCCGA
The DNA here is from genome assembly GCA_023512825.1 of Liposcelis brunnea. Classification (NCBI taxonomy): domain Eukaryota; kingdom Metazoa; phylum Arthropoda; class Insecta; order Psocodea; family Liposcelididae; genus Liposcelis; species Liposcelis brunnea. The sequence goes on from CM042069.1 coordinate 7,275,265, forward strand.
AAAGCAAACCAATTAATATGCAACAAGTAGATTTGCCATTCATGGTAAATGATTGTTTTTAATGAAAATGATTATTAGTTCAATTCAACGCCTAAACCTGCTTTATTTTCTAAAAAAAATTTTAACCGGGTTATGAAATATCATTTGTCTTCACCAATAGCAATCAAGGATTTTAAACCACTCAAGATGAATTGCTAGTTGTATGTTTTCATAAGCTCACAATAGACTCTCCTTTATTGCAAGATCAGAAAAACGGCATATTAGGTAACTGGTATAACGAATCCAAAGAGAAATCATCTCTCACACAGATCAAACACACTGTTAATTAAAGTGAGTTTGCAATATGGCTGTATTTCTTTTTGGTATTTTTTTCTGTTTGTCTGGTAAGTTAAATCATAATTAAAAGTTTTTAAGATTTAACAAAGTGCTCATAATATAAATATTTAACATTTTCAGGGGTGTTAAGCGAAAAAAATATTCCGAAAACCCATTTTACTTATGATGAATTTAAAACAATAACCTACAAATTTTCCTGGGGAGACTCAATTGACTTAGACTGCACTGTCACTGATTTAGGTAAGTTTTTAAATATTATTTTTACTCAATTAAAAGAACCTTATCTTTCTCCAGCAAAAGGTCATCTCTTGTGTTGATAATTACCTGTGAAAAAAGTGGCAAGTTGCCTGCCTTATTTACTTACAAAGGATTTGTTCTGAAATGTCTTCTGCTCGTTCTGCTTCCACTTAGGAAAATGCGAAGATCGAAGAAGCAGAAGACATTCGAATCCGAATGGCCACGTACACCGTCATGGCTGCCAAATTTTCTCCTGTGTAGTTCGCCATGTTGCTCAAAATGGCGTTCAAATTTTTTATTGGCCGACATTTTGCCAGTTTCTTTTAATTTAGCGTCTCTAATACATTGTTCCCAAAAATATTCTGCATTGCAGGTGATCATAACATAACGTGGAGGAAAGGCGAAGATGTAATTACTCTCAACGATCGAATGGAATTTGACTTCGAAAAAATCGTAATCGAACCAGATGAAGGCGAAGATGAATCATATGAATAAGAATACGAATACGAATTCGAACCAGCACAAAAGAAAAAGAAAGAGCACACAAATACCATAAAGAGTTTAATTATTAACAATTTGCAAGCAGAAGACACTGGGACCTACACTTGCCAAATAGATACGGATCCCCCTCAAGTGCTTACACACATAGTAAAAGTCGTCAGTAAGTATTTTTATTAAGCCATTATTTAAAAAACAAAGCGAAATTGGGCGTATTGAGCGAGAAAGTGAGTAATCCTCCCCGGACTGCTATGACTCTAATTTTAATGAATAAAAACATCTTTTCTCGAGTTCCTAAGTCACCTTTTGAAGTCATATTGCCATTTTTGGTAAATTTTAAATTTACAAGTCATTTTCTATCTTCAGATACCACATTATTGTCAACCAATCAAACGTTTAAAGCAAAGGTCGGGGACACAGTGGTTTTACCTTGTGAAATTACGAATTATGGTAATTTTATTTTTACAGATATTTAGCAGGCATGTTTCGACGAAAAAACTAATTTTTTAATTATTTTATCCCGAAAATTATCAATAACAGGTACTGCTGATGTCAAGTGGTTGAAGAAAAACCCGACGGATGATTCACATATCTCCATAGAAAAAATTCCTTCGTCTTGTAGTCGTTACAGGAACTCATCCCCTCAATACAAAGTGACAATTAACATTTCAAACACCGACCACTCTAACAATCAATATTCAATGATTTATACAAGTCATGATAACAACATGGCGTTAATTGAAGGATACAATCTAAAAATTAGTGATTTAAACACCGACAACTCTGGAACATACCTCTGCTTTCTAAAAGGAGGAAATAAAACCTCACAGGTAGTTTCACACGAATTAGAGGTTGATAGTAAGTATTCACGCTTTTAATATCGAGTTTAGGGGACAGAGAATTTCAAACTGTGTAATCCTTTTTTCAGGAACTATGATCCAAATACCTCCGGGTGCTAAAACAACTTTTGTAATAAAAAGAGGCCGCAAGCAACAAATGGCAGTAAAGGACAAAACTCAGTTCCCATGTGAAATTGCTAATTTAGGCAAGTTTTTTTAAAATTTTTTTTTAACAGAAGAAAAAGACCTGCTGCTTTTTTCAGCAGCACACATGACACTGATTTGATATATTTTTATTAATTTAGGCAACCACACTGTTACTTGGAAAAAGGACGACGAAGCCATCACGTACAACGATAGATTTTATCTATCCCAATACCAAAGTAGCAAAACAGAAAAATTCAATTTAAACATTGATCGGATAAGTTTTGAAGATGCCGGAGTTTACAAATGTGAGATAAATACGGAACCTCCTAGATACGTCAAGCATGCTTTAAAGGTCTTAGGTAAGAAATTTGCATTTTGATCAGACCTAAATTTTAACGATTGAACAAATAACGATTTATTTTAAATTACTCAGATGCATAAACCCATATTATGATGGTTTTGTTGACATCAAAAATGAAAACAATATTGAAAACACTGGAAGACAAACAAAATATTTCATTTTGATTCATTATTGATGTCCTCAGACCAAGTTCAGACTTGTTGAAACTGAGACGCACAAAGCAGATCATGTAAACAACACCTGCGAAACCGGTTTATGAAATCACACGAAGCATTCTAAGAAGACTGGAGCTCTCCTATAGTTCTGCTTCGTAATATAAAGTAACTTACTCCTCTGTGAATATACTATTCTTTTTCAGATCCTCAAATCCTGACGACCAATCAAACGTTTAAAATTGCCGTTGGAAAAACAATAATTTTACCCTGTGACGTAAAAGATTTAGGTGGTAAGTATTTTTATTTGAACATTTTGGCCACCATCGCAATTTATTTATTTATTATCTTTGATTCCAGAAAAATCTGTCCTCATGTGGATAAAAGAAGGCGATAAATATCCTATTTATTTAAGTACGAAAGACGTTCCTTTGCCATACAAATCGGGATCAATGGGACCAGTTGAAGAGGGTTTGACCAATTTAAAAATTGAAAATGTTACGCTCGAACATGATGGTTTATATCTTTGCTCGATCCGAAGACGTAATCTTAACCTTCCGCCTAACGCGATTATTGGTCATAAATTAAAAGTTGTTGGTAAGTATTATGCTTCAAGAGTTTATTTTCATCAAAAATATTTTTTAATGTTTTCTTGTTTCAGATAAGGAAAAAAAATGGTTTAAAGATTGATCACGTGGTAATGCCGAACAAAGTTTAAAATCATTTAAACCCGTGACACACACAAAAAAAAGTTTAAGTCCACACCTGAAAAGATTTGTTTCATTGATGTATCGTCTTAAGTTTTCTGTCATTTTTCGATTTAAAAATTACTTTTGCTGGTGTGGACTTTTAAAAATTTTTTTGAATGCATAATTGATTTAAATAAATATTATCAAATCATTTTAAATCCTGATTTCTTTTATAAAAATCCTAAATATATCACAAGCTATGTAGAAGTCATAACTCTATAAAGTCAAACTTACAACATAGCCTAGCTCGGGGGGAAACAAGCGCATGAAGAAAGAGGAACATAAAATTCAACTCACCACGAAAAAATCTGACAGCTTCCTTCTTCGTCCAAGTGCTAAATACAGATACTTCCATTCTTTGTCTTGGGCTATATCCGAATTTTAATAAACATATCCTGCAAAGAAATATAAAAAAAAATTAGCAAAATTAAAATAAAGAAATAGCAGTCTGGGAAGGACTATTCACTTTCTCGCTCAGTCGGGGTGTAGCTTCATTCGATTAAGGCATCATTGGGGACTGGGAGGTCGGGGCGGGGTTAAATTTGGAAATGGACCGAAAATTTAAAATCCTTGACTATTAATTAGTCGAAATCGAATCCCATGTCACCGCTATTTGTAAAACTTGAAAATTTTCGGTTTTTCGGGATTTTTCGGGGAGGCCAAATTTTCACGAAAAATTGCCAAAGGGAAAAGTTGTTTCTTAAAGGGTCAGGTATGTTCACACAAAAAATAAGAAAAATCGTTAGAGCCGTTTTGGAGAAAATCTTTTAAAATTCATTGCTTGGCCCTTTTCGCCCTGCCAAAGTTCTAAAGTTGGCAGAGTTGCTTTTAAGTAACAAAATGGACCGAAAATTTGAAATCCCCGATCAATTGTTAGTCGAAATCGAGTCCCATATCACCGCTATTTGTAAAATTTCGAAATTTCTGGGTTTTCTGGTTTTTTCGAAAAGGTCAAATTTTTACGAGATATTGCCAAAAGTTGTTTCTTATAGGGTCAGGTATTTTCACAGAAAAAGTAAGATAAATCATTAGAGAAAATGTTGAGAAAATCTTTGAAAATTCATTGTTTGGCCTTTTTGACCCTGTCAAAATTGTAAACTTGGCAGGTTGCCTTCAAATCCCAAAATGAGCCGAAAATTTGAAATCCCCGATCATGTTTCAGTCGAAATCGAGTACCATGTCGGTCCTGATCATAAAACTTGGAAATTTTCAGTTTTTCCGGATTTTTACGGGAGGTCGATTTTTCACGGAAAAATGCCAAAGGAAAAAGTTGTTCCTCATAGGGTCAGGTATCCCCACACAAAAAATGAAAAAAATCGTTCGAGCCGTTTTCGAGAAAATTCCCCAAAACTATAAATTTGGCCTTATTTTGCCCTGCCAAAGCCGTAAATTTGGCCGGATGGTTTTGATGATGGAATAACAGTTTTCTCTCTTCCCGAGAAAGGCGGTTGCCAATTTTCGTTGCGCTGGCTCTTTTAGTTTCGGAAACACGGGCGAATTTTTGACACGACCGCAACACTTCTTCACTCTAAGAAGCTCGAAAGTAAAAAAACATTAACGTATTCTTGGTCACGCCCAGTAGCCAAGTGGGAAGGGCAAAGGAAGGGAAGAACAATTGACCCGAGATTCACTCTCATATCTGTTTTTGTTATTTTAGGCTGCACCCTAGTCAGCTCAAAGGGTAGTGAAGCCCTAATACGTCTTTTAAACTCCGAGCTAAACTAACAACATCGGATTTTAATTAATCCGTTCTTTGATTTCCCCTGAATCATTCTTTTGTCTCTCCAAAAATTTTCAAGAAGCTCTTATGCAACATAGGCAGATACGTCATCCATGAGAAATTATAGTCTTTAATGCTGGCAACGCCTGAACTTTTTTCTTTTAAAAAAAATGTTAATTGGGTTATAAAATAAAGACCTTTTCCTTATTCCCACCTTACTTCCTCATCAATAGATATCAAGCACTTGAAACCACTTGAGATGGTTGTATACTTTCGTAAGTTCATAAATACTCTTGCCAAATTAGTAAAATTTCACATTGGATAATCGGTAAATAGTCCAAAGAGAAATTAAATCACGCGGAAATCTAACACTGTTAACTTGTGCTTACAACATGGCTCCGTATTTTGGTTTATTTTTATTTTTATCTATGTTTCCGGTTAGTTTAATCTTTATCAAAAATTCTTAAGGTTTAACAACGATTTAGTGCTCGCAATTTTAACATTTTCAGGGAATTTTTTTAAGCGATGAAAGAGATGTTTCGAAACCCGATTTTACTTCAGCTGAAAATTACCAGAAAACCTACGAATATGCCTTGGGAGACGATCTTACATTACTCTGCTCTATCAGTAATTTAGGTAAGTTTTTAAAAATTATTTTTACTAAATTAAGATAAGTTTATTTTTTCCCTGGAAAAATTGGTATCTTGTGGTGATTATTATCTGTGAGAAAGTAGAAGAAGCAGAAGACATTTAGAACAGTCTCCGAAAATACGCCGACTTTGTCACTTTTTTCTGAACCGGAATGGCCACGTACACTGTCATGGCTGCTAAATTTTCTCCTATGTAGTTCGCCGTTTCCCTCATAGTGGCCGACAGTTTGCCAGTGTTATAGATTATTCTCAAAAATGTTTTGCATTGCAGGTGATTATGACGTAACATGGAGAAAAGGCGAAGATGAAATCACTCCAAACGATCGATTTGAATTTAAATTTCATGAAGACGAATGCGAATGTGAAGAAGAGGAAACAACAACCAGTATGAATTTGTTTATTAAAAACTTACAAGAAGAAGACGCGGGGAACTACACTTGCCGGGTAGAAACAGATCCCCCTCAAACAATTACACATATAGTAAAAATCTTCAGTAAGTATTTTCATTCAGCCATTACCTAAAGATTTTTTCTTTTTACAAAAGAATGCGACAACTTTCTAGAATTTTACTTTTAAGATTTAAAAAAAATTTCAAACGAATTTTAAGATGACAGAATGTTTATGGACAAACCAATAGATTACTCCGTCTTCTTAGTATGTCAGCAAATTTTTTTTTACTCTCGAGCTCTCCTGTTCGTGCACTTCCGTTTTTCCCCTGTGTTCAGGGGCGTCGTTTCAGCTCCAGCTTGGGGGGGGGGGGGGGGGGGGGCAAAAATAAAAATTCTTGGGGGGACAAGAAAAAAATTTTTGAGGAGAGCAAAAACTTTTTTTTAAAATGTACTTCATTATGGGGATCTTAGAATCTTGGGGGGGGGGGCAACTGCCCCTGCCAGCCCCCCCCCCAAACGACGCCCCTGCATGTGTTTCCGAAACCGAAAGAGATAGCGCTACGAAAATCGGCAAACGCCTTCCTCAGGAAGAGGGAAAACCGTTATTTCATCATCAAGATCACCCGGCCAAATTTACGGCTTTGGCAGGGTCAAATAAGGTCAAATTTAGAGTTTTAGGGGATTTTCTCGAAAACGGCTCAAACGATTTTTTTCATTTTTTGTACAGAGAAACCTGAACTTATAAGGAACAACTTTACCCTTTAACAATTTCCGTAAAAAATTTCCCTCACCGGGAAATCCGGAAAACCGACATTTTTAAGTTTTACTGACATTGCCGACATGGGACTCGATTTCGACTGAAAAATGGTCGGGGAATTCAAATTTTCGGTCCATTTTATAATTTGAAGGCAACTCTGCCAAGTTTAGAACTTTGGCAGGGCCAAAAAAGCCAAACAACGAATTTTCAAAGATTTTTTTTTATAGGTTTTTTTGTATTTTATGTGTGAAGGTACCTGACCCTATAAGAAACAACTTTTTCCTTTGGCATTTTTCCGTGAAAAATCGCCCTCCCCGGAAAATCCGGAAAAACTGAAAATTTTTAGGTTTCACCGACAGCGCCGACATGGGACTCGATTTTGACTAAACAATGGTCGGACATTTCAAAAATTTGGCCGATTTTGTGATTTGAATGTTACTTGCCCCAGTTCACGGCTTTGGCGAGGCCAAAAAAGGCCAAACAACGAATTTTCAACGATTTTCTCGAAAACTGCTCTAACGATTTTTCTTATTTTTTGTGTGGAGATACCTGACCCTATTTTTAACAACTTTTCCCTGTGTTATTTTTCCGTGAAAATTCGCCCTCCCCGGAAAATCCGAAAATTTTGAAGTTTTACAAATAGTGGTGATATGGGACTCGATCTCGACTAATTAACAGTTAGGGATTTCAAATTCTCGGTCCATTTACTGATTTCAAGCCACCCCCGACTCCCAAACCCCCAATGATGGCTTAATCGAATGAAGCTATACCCCGACTGACCGAGAAAGTGAGTAGTCCTTCCCGGACTGCTATTCCCCTAGTTTTAAAATGCATAAAAAATATTTTGAACCGGAATTCTGAGTTCGAAAAGAGCCAGTCCTAACCTGCTTTCAAACGGCATTGCAATTCTTAGAATATTTTAAATTTATAAATCATTTTCCGTTTTCAGATCCGGAAATATTTTCAACCAATCAAACGTTTAAAGCAAAGGTCGGGGACACGGTGGTTTTACCATGTGAAATTAAGAATATTGGTAATTATTCCGAAATTTATTTTTAACAGAGATTATAGCCGCCATGTTTCCTCGAAAAAACAAAACTAATTTTTTTAACAGGTTCTTATCGTGTCGTTTGGATGAAGAAAAAATCGGTTGATTATCAATATCCAGATATCGATAGAAAAGGAGGAACCCTATTTTACAGTGATAACGGGAAGAAGATCAAAATGTACTCTGCGACAATTAACTTTGACACCAACAAAAATGATAATCCATATAGAACTGTACAAATCCTAGATAGTAGGTTACGTTTGGAGTACGATGATGAAGACCTTGATGACGAAGATGATAACATTGAGCTAATCGACGGACACAATATCAAAATTAGCAACTTAAACACCGACAACTCTGGAACTTACTTCTGCTTTCTGAGGAATGATGAAAAAAAAAACATTGGTTTAGTTTCACACGAATTAGAAGTTGAGAGTAAGTACTCCATTCGTTTAATAAGATTTTAAAGGATAGAGATTTCAAACTGTGCAATCCTCTTTTCAGGAACTATAATACAAATACCTCCGGAAGGTGAACCAACAATTTTAGTCTTTGACCAAAAGCATAAACTTGAAGAAAAGGAGTACATTCGATTACCATGTCCAATTGCTAATTTAGGCAAGTTTTTAATTTTTCTCAAAGAGAAGAAAAGAAGACCTGCTGCCTTTTTCAGCAGTTAAGACAATATTTTTTTTTATTAATTCAGGCAATTACTCTGTTACTTGGAAAAAGGGCGGCGAAGTCATTAAGTTCAACGATAGACTCTTTCTACACGAATATCAAGATATCAAAAAGGAAAAATACGATTTAAACGTTGGTCCGATAAGTCTAGAAGACGCCGGAAAATACACTTGTGAGATAAATACGGAACCACCCGAAACCATCACGCATACTTTGGTTGTTGTCAGTAAGTAATTTGCATTTAGATCAGCCATTTTGAAAATTATTTCATACTTGAAACATTCCAATTGCTAAAATTTCTTTTTCAGACCCCCAAATCCTGACAACCAATCAGACATTTAAAGTAGCCGCTGGAGAATCTGTAGAATTACCCTGTGATACAGAAGATTTAGGTCGTAAGTATTTTTATTACTTTTGAGCTTCTTAGAGTGAGCAAGTAGTCAAAAATGAAATTTTGCCGTGAAATAACCGTAAAAATGGTTTTTGGGCTGACGTCCGCCCGTCCGTCTGTTCGGGCACATTCGTTTTTCGCCTGTGTTTCCGAAACCGAAAGAGCCAGCGCAACGAAAATTGGCAACCGCCTTCTTCAGGAAGAGAGAAAACTGTTATTCGATCATCAAGACCATCCGCCCAAATTTACGGCTTTGGCAGGGCCAAATAAGGCCAAATTTAGAGTTTTCGGGGATTTCCTCGAAAACGGCTCTAACGATTTTTTTCATTTTTTGTACAGAGAAACCTGAACTTATAAGGAACAACTTTACCCTTTAACAATTTCCGTAAAAAATTTCCCTCACCGGGAAATCCGGAAAAACCGACATTTTTAAGTTTTACTGACATTTCCGACATGGCACTCGATTTCGACTGAAAAATAGTCGGGGAATTGAAATTTTCGGTTCATTTTGTGATTTGAAGGCAACCTGCCTAGTTTAGAACTTTGGCAGGGCCAAAAGAGGCCAAACAATGAATTTTCAAAGATACTCAAAAATAGCTTTAACAATTTTTCTTATTTTTTGTGTCAAGATACTTGACCCTATAAGGAACATCTTCTCCCTTTGGAATTTTCCCGTAAAAAATCGCCCTCCCCGGAAAATCGGGAAAAACGGAAGATTTTTAAGTTTTACCGTCATTGGACTCGATTTCGACTGACAAATGGTCTGAGAATTCAAATTTTCGGTCCATTTTAGAACAAATTCGCAGCTTTGGCAGGGCCAAACAAGGCGAAATTCAGACATTTCGATAATTTTTTCGAAAATGGTTCTGACGATTTTTTTAAATTTTTGTATAGAGAAACCTGACATTATAAGGAACAACTTTTCCTTTAATATTTTTCCGTAAAAAATATCGCCCTCCCAGGAAAATTCGGAAAAACCGAAAATTTTTAAGTTTTACTGACAGTGCCGACATGGGACTCGACTTCGACTGAAAAATGATCGGGGATTTCGAATTTTCGGTCCATTTTGTGATTTGAAGGCAGCCCTGCTAAGTTTAAAACTTTGGCAGGGCCAAAAAGGCCAAACAATAAATTTTTCAAGATTTTCTCGAAAACGGCTTTAACAATTTTCCTTCTTGTTTGGACAAAGACACCTGACTTTTCTCTTTGGCAATTTTCCGTTAAAATTCGGCCTTTCCGAAAAATCCTGGAAATTGAAAATTTTGAAGTTTTAGAAATGGCGGTGATATGGGACTCGTTTTCGACTAATTAATAGTCAGGGATTTTAAATTTTCGGTCTATTTCCTGATTTCAAGCCAACCCCCGACCTCCCAAGTCCCCAATGATGCCTTAATCGAATAAAGCTACACCCCGACTGAGCGAGAAAGTGAGTAGTCCTCCCCGCACTGCTATTCCCCTAGTTTTGTACATTACAGCCATCAACCCAATCCGTTTTTCATAGATGACAAATGCGGATCTGCATGTTTTTAACTCATTAATATCATTTTTATTAATTTTAGATAACTCTTTCGTCGTGTGGAAAAAAAACGGCAAGATTGCTAATATATTTGCACCTACCCCTGTGCTTTCGTCTGAAATCCTGATGGAAGGAGTGAAACCAAGTGGTGGGTTTTCGAGAAACTTGAAACTTGAAAATGTAACATTCAAAGATGCTGGTTTATATACTTGCTCGCTCACTAAACCTGATGTTAACTTTCCACCTAGAGCGATTATTGGTCATAAATTAGAAGTTGTCGGTAAGTAATATGCTTTAAGCATTATTTTAATCAAAAATATTTTCAAATTATCGAAGTAATAGAGCTGAGTTAATGTTTTTTTGTTTTAGATGAGAAGGTATTAAACTGTGTTTAGAGATTGTCGGGCAGGTATTTCTAAACATAATTAAAAATCACTTCTAGGATTGGTTTAAATAAATATTATGAGGTCATTGTAAATCCTGATTTTTTTCTAAAAACCTATCTGACAATTCCTAAACCGAAATATTTTAAAAATCTTTAATCCTTTTGAATATTATAAAGGAATTAAAATGACATTTTAAAAAAAATAAAAATTCCAAAATTTTGAAGAAAAATTGAACATTGAGATTTTATCAAACCTTTTTTTTTTTCATCTTCTATTCAGCAATATTCGGACTTGGCAATCTTTAAAAGCATTCTGGAACTCAATTAAAGAAATCCGAAAAAATAAATCAATAAAAAAAAGGGCAAAAATTTAAAAAAATCTCTATTCTTTGTGGCCAAATTTAATTTTGCCGCCTTGCTCTTAGTTTGTCGAACTTATTCCGTCAGATTTGGACTCTACGACCTTGAAAATGCTAGAAACTGTTTTTCAAAAAAAAAATCGGGGATCTGCTAAATGCTCAAGAACATGATTCTGACCAAAAAATGTGCTCCTGTAAGCTACAAACTCGCTATTAAAAAATTACACGTAGGTTTTGGAAAAAAAACGGAGTTTATATTTCAGTTCTATTGGCCAGGGCCAAATAAGGCCAAATTTAGACATTTCGAGAATTTTTTCGAAAACGGCTCCAACGATTTTTTTCATTTTTTGTACGGAGAAACCTGACCTTATAAGGAACAAATTTTCCTTTAGGCATTTTCCGTGAAAAACGCCTCCCCGGAAAAACCGAAAATTTTTAAGTTTTACTGACAGCGCCGACATGGGACTCGACTTCGACTGAAAAATGGTCGAGGATTCCAAATTTTCAGTCCATTTTGTGATTTAAAGTTAACCTTGCAGAGTTTAAAACTTTGGCAGGGCCAAAAAAGGTTAAACAATGAATTTTCAAAGATTTTCTCGAAAACGGCTCTAACGATTTTTCTTATTTTTTGTGTGAAGATACCTGACCCTATAAGGAACAACAATTGGCAATTTTTTGTTAAAATTCGGCCTCCCCGAAAATTTTGAAGTTTTACAAATAGTGATATGGGACTCGATTTCGACTAATTAGTAGTTAGGGATTTTAAATTTTAGGTTCATTTCCTGATTTTAAGCTACCCCCGACCTCTCAAGTCCCCAATGATGCCTTAATGGATTGAAGTCATCCCCGACTGAGCGAGAAAGTGAGTAGTCCTCCCTGAACTGGTATTCCCCTAGTTTTCTTCGTTTGGCATCATTTTGAACGAAATTCAGCAAGAATATCCGAAATCAGTCAAGATCAGTGGAAGAAAATCGACGTCGAATTAAGGTCGAATCGACGAATCTTCCTCATTGTTCATGAGCTTGTTTCCCAACTAGGTTACATCTAACCTAGTTGGGGAAACAAGCGCATGAGCAACACAAACATGAAAGAGGAACATAAAATTTAACTCACCATAAAAATCCACTACATTTTAAAGCTTTCCTTCTCTTCCTCAAGTGCTGAGAGATCCTTTCATTTCGGACCATCCGATTTTTACTGAACATATCCTGTAAAAAAAAAACGAAACAAGCGTTACATTTTTACTCGATTTGCGAGTCCGGTATTTCTAAAGGTTTTTTCTGCGGGTCAGGCCAAATTCGAGTTCTACTAGGCGAGTACTTCTCAAATATGTAAACAAAATTTCCAAATTTTGCCCCCATTGTGGGTCAGGTATTTCCAAGCGTTTTTTTCAGGCCGGATTCGAGTTCTACTCTTCGAGTACTTCCCACATATGAAAAATAAAATTCAAAAGTTTGCCTTTTTTCTCCTATCAATGAGAATGATTCGCCATAAGAGAAAACGAAAGTTTTCAATGCCCTTGAACAATTATTAAAGCAACGCCTAAACTTGTCCCTTTTTTTAAAAAAAATGTTAACAGGGTTATGAAATATTCCATCCAAACGCCTTTCCCTTTCTTATTCCAACGCTCACGTCTTCACCAATAGAAATCAAGGACTTGAACCCACTTAAGATGAATTACCATGTTTCCATAAGCTCATAATATACTCTTTTTTTTTGCCAGCTCAGAAAATTTTCATATTAGGTAATCTGCAAAAAGTCCAACTCAAGAGAAATCATTTCACGCATATATCGTCTTGACACTGTCAACTTGAGTTCGCGATATGGCTCCAATTTTTTTAATTATTTCTTTTTATTTGTCTGGTAAGTTGAATCAATATTAAAAGTTTTTAAGGTTTAACAACAATTTAGTGCTCGTAGTATAAAAATTCAACATTTTCAGGGGTGTTCAGCGAAAAAAATATTTCGGAACCTTATTTAACTTATGCTGAACTTTACCCGGGACACTACCAGTATGGCTTGGGAGACGAAGTTACATTAGACTGCCAAATCAGTAATTTAGGTAAGTTTTTAAAAATTATTTTTACTAAATTAAGATAAGCTTATTTTTTTCCCTGGCAAAGATCATCTCTTGTGCTAAAAATTACCTAGGTGAAAAAAGTGACAAGTTGTTTTGTTTACGGAGGCTTCGTTCTAAAACGTCTTCTGCTTGTTCTGCTTCCACTTTTAAAAAAATGCGAAAGTAAAACAAGCAGAAGACGGTGATTTTTTCACTTTTTCCTGAATCCAGATGGCCACGTATGGCTGCTCAAAATGGCGTTCAAATTTTTTAATGGCCAGTCTCTTTTAATTTAGGATCTCTAGGATTATTCCTAAAAATATTCTGCATTGCAGGTGATTATAATAACGTAACATGGAGGAGAGACGAAGATGTAATCACTCCCAACGATCGATTTGAATTTGAATATGAATCAAGAGAAAGACGATTAGGACAATTTGAAAAAACAGAATTAGACGAATTTGAAAGAAGAGAATTAGAAGAAGAGATAGTTTACAGTAAAAATTTAGTTATGAAAGACATGCAAGCAGAAGACGCTGGGAACTACACTTGCCAGCTAGAAACGGATCCCCCTGAAACGATTTCAATGGTCGTAGAATTCATAAGTAAGTATTTTAATTGAGCCATTATCTAAAAAATCATTTCTTACAAAAGAATGTGACATTCCTGAAATCTCACTCACATGATGACAGATGATAGAGCATGTATGGACAAATCAATAATTATTTGAGTGTCATCCAAAATTTTTTTTTTAATAAATAAAAACATCTTCTCTGGAATTCTTTTGAAGCCATATTGCCATTCTTGGTATATTTTAAATTTACAAATCATTTTCTATTTTCAGATGCCACAATATTGTCAACCAATCAAACGTTTAAAGCAAAGGTCGGGGACACAGTGGTTTTACCATGTGAAGTTAAGGAATTAGGTAATTTTATTTTCACAGAGATTTTAGCCGCCGAAGTAAGAAACTAATTTTTTTTATTTATTTTATCCCGAAAAAAACCAATAGGTGATGTTTATAAAGTCATTTGGATGAAGAAAAACCCGGATGATTCACATATCGCTACACTTGAAACTAAAAGCTCGATTTTTAACAGTGTACGCGGCCGCTTTAGAATTAGCAATTTAAACATAAACAACTCTGATGATCAATTTTTACTCATATCTACAGCTTATAGCATTAATAACGGTGATAAAAACATGAAGATAATCGCCGGAAACAGTCTGGAAATTAGAAATTTAAACACAGACAACTCTGGAACTTACCTCTGCAGTCCGAGAATTCTTTTTAATATTAACGAAAAGTATAATCAGGCAGCTTCACACGAATTAGTGGTTGATAGTAAGTATTCATGCTTTTAATACAGATTTTAGGGGATAGAGATTTCAAACTAGTGTCATACTCTTTTCAGAAACGATAATTGAAATACCTCCGGGGGTTGAACCAACTTTTATTAGAAATGGGTACAAGCATCGAATTGCAGTAAAGGACAAAGCTCGATTACCATGTGAAATTGCTAATTTAGGCAAGTTTTTCATTTTTCTCAAGAAAAGAAAAGAAGACCTGCTGCCTTTTTTCAGCGGCATTGGTCCACAGCTAAAACACTAATCTGATTCAATATTCTTTTCATTAATCCAGGCAACCACTCTGTTACTTGGAAAAAGGGCGAAGAAGTCATTACGTTCAACGATAGAGTCTATCTGCACGAATACCAAGATACGGAAAAAGAAAAATATGATTTAATCATAGATTCGATTAGTTTAGAAGACGCTGGAAATTACACTTGCGAGATAAATACGGAACCACCCAAATCCATCACGCAGACTCTGATGGTTCTCGGTAAGAAATTTGCATTTTTATCAGCCATTTTAAAAAATTCCTAAATGTTTGATACTCTTTTTCAGAACCCCAAATCCTGACAGCCAATCAAACAATTAAAGTAGCCGTTGGAAAAACTGTAATTTTACCCTGCGACGTTAAAGACTTCGGTGGCAAGTATTTTTATTTGTACAATCCGTTTGTCATCTGCATTTTAATTTTGGCGTGCTCATTATTATCAATTTCAGATACATCTGTCCTCATGTGGACAAAAGAAGGCGAAAAAGACCCTATCTATTTAAGTATGAAAGACAATCCTTTGCTACACAAATCGGGATCACTGGGACCAGTTCATTGGGATTTGACAAATTTAAAAATTGAAAATTTTACTTCCGAAAAAGCTGGTTTATATCTTTGCTCGATTCGAAGACGTAATCTTAGCCTTCCACCTAACGCGATTATTGCTCTTAAATTAGAAGTTTGTAAGTATTATGCTTCAAGTGTCATTTTCATCAAAAATATTTTCAAAGAGTTAATATTGGTTTTGTTGTTTCAGATGAGAAAAAAAATGTTTTAGATATTGATCATGTGGTAATACGGAACAAAGTTTGAAATCACTTAAACCAATGATTGATTTAAATATAAGGCATTTTAAATCCTGAATTTTTTTTTAATACTGTGACATTGTCATAAGTTAGATTTTTAAGGTGACCATATTTTGAAAACCTAAAAGCAGGACAGGCTTAATTTGTTTTGTTGACATAAAATTCTCTCCGCAAGCAAAAAATGAATTTTTTATCACATTTTCAACATTAAGAGGTTAGAAATTATGTTTGTCTTGAAGCTACAAAACGAGGTCCTAATTTTTTTAAAAATCATAATAGAAATATGCTTTGAAAGTAATTTTTCAGTTCGTATTCCTTTACGAAGGAAATTTTTCCAATTTATTCTTGTTCATTCTAAGCAATGAGATTAATTTAAAAAAGCAGGACATTTTATCCTGAAAGCAAGATGCAGGACAAACACCTGAAAAGCAGGACTGTCCTGCTCAAAGCAGTGCATATGGTCACCTTTTCGAATATAATTCAACTCACCACAAAAAAGCTTCCTCCCTTTTCCAAGTGCCGAGTATAATATCCTTTCATTTTTTGCTTTGGACCATCTAATCACTATCCCATTTTCACTAAACCTGTAAAAAAAATACACAAAAAAATTAAACAAATGATACAATCTTTGTTTAGAAGAATGATTGACGATTAAAAACTTAAAATAAAAATAACCACTTCAACATCATCAGCACGGTGTTCAATCACCGTGATCATCACGGATTCCTTATCAAGAAACCTCAGCCATAATTACTTTACATTTTACGAAATAAACATTGTTATTATGATCTATCGACATCCGTGGTTTTTTTAACATTCATCTGATTATAACATTAAAGCTAAATCAATGAATACAATAAGAAAATGCTTACCGATCGTTTTATTCACAAACACGACGCGCCATCTTTGTTGCTTTGTCTGCTGCCACGATTATTTTGATTTAGAGAAAAATGCCGGGATATTTGAATTTTAAAAGAGAATTTAGTCGAATAGCACGAAGTTTCCCATTCATTTTCTCATTTTTAATAGTTCACATGATAAATTATAATCATGATCTCGTAGGATGAATGAATTCATATCGAAATATTAAAAAAGCCGCTACTTTCAGTTGAGGTTAAAAAATCGTACTCTGGTCAGTTTTTTTTCTCATTTTAAAAAGTTGCACTTGAAATATTTTCTGTTGTCATTTGATAGAGAAAATAGAAAACTATCAATTTTATGTCGTAAGCTGGTTCTCGCTTTATTTTCAGAGTTTTTAGAAGCGCATTGTCCAAAAATGCAACTTAGGAAAAAGGCTTATGGAAAAAAAAATCTTCATTTTAATATAATTTTATACAATATTAATATATTTATAATATACATGGTATTTAAAAAAATTGAAATTTTGATTATCATCATGGCATTTGATTAGCAGATCCAATATTGCGTTTTACTTTCCAGAATACTGAGGTGCTTGAAATCAGACATCTTGAAATCCGCTCGCCATTCTCTAACCAGTTTCTGAAAATAAGAAAATATAAAAACAATTTTTGTAGCTAAAACTAAATATCCTAAAGGCCGGATTTTGAGAGAGCTAATTTTATTTATTTTATTTTATTTATTTTAACAACCCATGTTACAAATGTTGTAGAATTTTAAAAAACGAACGACTGAAAACCAAAATCCCTAGAGTTACAAATTTTGGTCTTTAGACAAATTAGTCTTTCAAACGTCTTATTGATGTTTTATTTAAGACAAATGAGGATTTGTATGTCTTCAAGACGTCATCTTGCACACGGGGTCATTGATGAATGGTGTGAATGGAATGAATTTTTCCATTTTTATTCGTCTCTACTCTTTTCATAAACTTTAATCTCATAATAACGTTGAAAAATTTATGGATGAGCTTTTAAGTTAGCACAAGGCAGTAACAGCCAAATTCACGTTGAAATTATCGTTCAAGACTTGAAGAACTATGCTACCTCGCATTAAAGCCATAAAAATAAAAAGCTGATAACACTCAGTCCATAGTAAATATTGAATAATTCCTTTAACTTTATCTCATAGCTAATCATCTACTTCAAAATCTCATATTTAGATCTTGAAACAGTAATAATCATCTCACGTGGATTTAAAGCACGTCAATTCATAAACTGGCACGACTTTCCACGTTACTTTTTCTTAATCTCCCAATTTTTCTCACAACAATAAATTTTTTTTTTTTTTAAATGAGGCGGAAAACGTGATGGAAACACATGCTCTAAAATTAAAGAGTTTTTAAATACAAACGGAGCTTTCTAAACTTCAGCTTTAGTTTAGTTGTGAAAGTAAACAGTGAATTCTAAAATATTTTTTATCATGAGAAAAAATTAAGCCTGGAAAAATGATTTCGCGGTTTCAGTTAAGCGCTTTGAGGTTAAGTAGTAATAATAATTTTGATAATGGCAGAATTGAAACTGTTAGTCGGAATGTGCCTGAAAAAAGAATCTCAACAAATACAGAAAAATATGTTGAAGGTGGAGTTAAGCTACAAAGAGAAATTGGATTGTTTAGCTCTGTTAATTTCATCTTAGGAAATATGATAGGTATGTTGTTATTTTTAATACAAAGGACTGTAGAGGCCCAGCTCAGTCCACGAACAAGATTGAGCTGGGCTGGGCCGCGTTGGGCCTAATTTGCGCGTGGATGATCAGCTAGCAGGGCTCTAAACTTACAAATTAGGCAGAGCAAGGCTAAAACTATGATCAGGCTTGATTAATTTCCCAATTTTCAGAGAAATGTAAATTTTTTGGGATCTTTTTAAAACCAAACAATTTCCTGGGCAAGTTTTATTTTTTCAGAATTTTTCTCTTGTAGACAAAATCTTTTGATAATCTATTAATTTTTCAGTTCAAACAAAGATTTCGATATAACAATTTTCCTGTCGAACAAAGCTTTTGATTTTAAAGTTTTTCTAGTCAAACAAATATTTTGATAAATTCTAAAATTTTTCTTCAACTTTCTTGCCGACTAAATGTTTTCATAATTTTTCTTGTCGACCACATGTTTTCTTTTCTTGTCAACTAAATGTTTTCATAATTTTTCTTGTAGACGAAGTGTTTTCATAATTTTTCTTGTAGACGAAGTGTTTTCATCATTTTTCTTGTCGACTAATTGTTTTCAAAATTTTCTTGTCGACTAAATGTTTTCATCATTTTTCTTGTCGACTAAATGTTTTCATCATTTTTCTTGTCGACTAAGTGTTTTCATAATTGTTCTTGTCGACTAACTGTTTTCATAATTGTTCTTGTCGACTTAATGTTTTCATAATTTTACTTGTCGACTAAACGTTTTCATAATTTTTCTTGTCGAATTAAAGGAAAACCTTTTTAAAGAATTCTAAAAAAGCTCTTGAAAATATGACTAAAGCTTGATACTATTCTCTAAATAAAATTAAAATTTTCAGGATCTGGAATATTTATCTCGGCTACAAGCACTTTAGAACGTTCAGGCTCAATCGGACTTTCCCTCATAATCTGGGCATCATGCGGCTTAATTTCACTACTCGGCGCCTTAGCCTACGCTGAACTCGGATCAGTCGTACCAAAATCCGGAGCTGAATATTCCTACATATTAGCCGCATTCGGGGAACTTCATCCATTTTGGGGCCCGTTACCAAGTTTTCTCTGCGCGTGGATTAACGTAATCGTATTATTCCCCGGAGGAACGGCTGTAATCTGCCTTACATTCGCCGAATACATCTCCGAGCCTCTTTCCTCGTACTTCAACGAACTATCAGATAACAATAGAATCTTAGCTAAAGATATGATAGCTGCCGGAGCTTTGGCCATAATAACACTTATCAATTGTTTAAGCGTAAAATTGTATCTGCGCCTTCAGAATGTTTTCACGATTAGTAAATTAATCGCATGCGCAGTTGTAATCATCGGGGGGATTTTTTATTTAACAACAGAGAAAACTGATAATTTTTCGGATCCGTTTCATGGTACAGCGCAGTCGGCTAAAGATGTAGCTTTGGCTTTTTATAGCGGGTTTTGGGCTTATTCTGGATGGAATTCGATTAATTACGTGACGGAAGAGGTCCAAAATCCAGAGAAGTAAGTATATGAGAAAAAGAGAGTTGCCAACTTGAAAACTGGTTTGTGGAAAGATGTTTTTGTCCATTGGCTAAAGATGTAATAAAATTTCTGGAATGTAACTCCGCCTTAATCCTTTGGACCACGATCAATCACAAAGTAGCGATTGAATAGGACACTCCTTTATTCTAGGCTGTCAGGTCGTTGCCATCTTGGATTTTAAAGCATTTTATTGACGTCAATGTTAAAATCAAATAAAAAAATTCTCTTTGTCAGGTAACAAAGAGAAGTCTTTATTTTCAGCTTCAAGGTTAAAACCTACTCCTTCACAATATTTAATAAAAAAAATTGTAATCCTCATCGAAATTCTTTCTTTTCAGAAATATTTTAAGGAGCATTATTATTGCCCTCCCGCTTGTAACTGGGATATATTTTATGATGAACATAGCTTACATGGCGGTTTTGTCGGTTCCTGAAATGCTTTCAGCTCCTGCAGTAGCCGTAGTAAGTTTCCTTAACCTCATTTGGTTTTAAAATTTTTCAAATTTTTAAAAAATTTACATTTTTAGCTGTTTGGGGATCGAATTTTGGGGAAAGCTAATTTTATTATCCCGTTAGGCGTTGCCATATCAACTTTCGGATGCGCCCTAAGCTGCCAATTTGGCTGCGCAAGGTAAAATTATTCCAAGTTTAAATAAAGGAATGGAACTTAAAAAATTTTTAAAGGAGAAAATAGAATTTCTTGTAGAAATTTCTTATAGAATTTCTTATAGAAATTTCTTATAGAATTTCTTATAGAAATTTCTTATAGAATTTCTTATAGAAATTTCTTATAGAATTTCTTATAGAAATTTCTTATAGAATTTCTTATAGAAATTTCTTATAGAATTTCTTATAGAAATTTCTTATAGAAATTTCTTATAGAACTTCTTATAGAAATTCTTTTTAAATTAAAAAATAATTGTCCAAATATTTTGACAAAAAAACGTTTTCTCAAGAGCAAAATTTTCTATTAATTTTTGGCAAAAAAATTTTTAAAAATTGTTCGAGACAACAAATTCTTGGAACAAAAAAATTTTTGGAACAAAAAATTGCTGAAGCAATATTTTCTTAATAAAATTTTTTAAAAGTCTTTAACTTAGTTCACCAACAGAAACTTTTACAGGAAAAAGAGACCAAGTTCGATTCCTTTAAAATTTCAAAAACAATCATTCAAAAATTAAATTATTAATTTTTACAGATTCACTTTTGCCGCAGGCCGAGAAGGCCACATGATGGAAATATTTTCCTACGTCCATTGGAAACGCACAACTCCGATTCCATCAATCATTTTCCAAGCAGTTTTAACTCTCATATTTATTTTCACCGGAAACATAGAAACTTTAATTGATTTCACCAGTTTCCTGGCTTGGATTTTCTGCGGATTGACAATGGTGGCTTTAATAGCAATGAGGACGTCCAAAAAAGAAGCTTATAGGCCTTATAAGGTCCCATTAGCCATTCCAACGATAATATTATTCATAGCTACGTTTTTATCAATGGCGCCATTAATGCTAGATCCTTCCTTAAAATATTTAATGGGGGTTGGGCTCACCATTTTGGGAGTTATCGTCTACTGTGTGTTTATTTTCTTCAAATTCACGCCAGATAAATTGATAAGTGAGTATTTAAGCCAGCGGCGTAGCTAAGGTTTGGTGGCCAAGAGTTTTTTTAGTTGGTGGGCCCGTTAGTTACGCCACTGATTTAAGCAATAAAACTTAATTTGTTAAAAGCTGAAAATGACTTAAAGACCTGCATCTGTGAATTTAAGCCTAAATTTTTTTATTTGCAGGAAAAGTAACGTGTATTATTGGTAACCTATTAAATGTCGTGCCAGCTGAACAAGAAAACGAACCCATCGCTTCCTTCGATAAAGAAAACAATGTATTTTCAAACTAATTTAATTTAGGAAATATTTATTTATTAAAATTAGTAGAGGTATTCCACATGAAATCGGCCTAAAATGCTCGAAAATTGTCAGTCACATCACCGATTTTGACGAAAATCGGTGTATGGGTAGTATTTATGATTCAAAGAAACTCATTTGAAGTTTTTTTACGAAAATCAATTTTTTCGGAAGTTAGCGGCATTTTTGTGTTTTAGCCAAAATCTGCATATTTAGTGGTTGCTTAAGTTTTTGATTTGCTGTGTCCATATTTTTTTGACGATTCTAATTTATCATATAGGGTTTTATAAAGGATATCTTAGACTAGTAATCACCAAGTTTTCAAATTTTTTTCCTGACGCGTTTTTGGGGGGTGGGCCATTTTTCCGGGAGTTCGAATTTGGGCCACACCCAAAATACACCATCTTGGATTTCGACGAAAATTTTTTTTATGTTCTCTATTAGGGGTACTATTACCCCCCAAAATTTTTTTTTTGTATATTCAATATTTACGGTCAGGGCGATTTTTTAATCAATTTTGGCACCAGTATGGAATTCAAAAATAATGATTAACAGTTATAATACGACTATGTAAGGGTCTGAAACATTAAAAAATTTTTATTTTTATAAAGGATACACATTAAGAATTGAGTTTTAGTGCCCAGGCCTATTCTTAACCCTGAAGCTACAGCCCTTACTAAGCTGGCCCTTAGCTATAATAGCCAAAAATTTTTTTTTGAATTCTGAACGGGGCGGCCTTGAATTTTCTTCTAATATATGAGGAAATAACCCCCAAAAAATTTCAGGTCGATCGGTAAAGATTTAGGGGTATCCCCACGACTTTGAAAATTTTACATGGGAAAACATAGGTGATTTTAGCAATTTTCAAACAATGTTCTTTCAAATCGTTAAGAAGCTCAAAAAATTTTTTTTTATTACTTATTCTTATATTTTCGGGGTCGTAGAATCCGAATTTTATCATGAATTTGTTGTTCGACTTTGCCTAAATTAAGAAAAGACAGTTTTTTGTTTTTTGGGCCATAAAGTGGCGGTCGTTATTAATAAACCTCTTTTCCCAATTTAGGCAAACTGCAGGTATAGCAGTCCGGGAAGGACCACTAACTTTCTCGGTCAGTTGGGGTATAGCTCCATTCGATTAAGAGTTGTTTCTTATGAGGTAAGGTATTTTCACACAAAAAATTAAAAAAATCGTTAGAGCCGTTTTTGAGAAAATTCACGAAAACTCTAAATTTGGCCTTATTTGGCCCTGCCAAAGCCGTAAATTTGGCCGGATGGCCTTGATGATGGAATAACATTCCATTCATTATTCTCGAATAGCACTCCCCCATTAACTCTTAAATGTGCACGTGGAATGCTCTCCAAGCAAATATCCCGTAGTTGGATCTAGCACTGGGAGTCGCAAGCATTAAGAAAATCCTGACCCCAGCACTCGGCAGTTACTCTGTGCATGATCAGTCGTAGTGACGTCGTCATAAACATGACGTAGTTTAATTATGGAAGTAAGACCTAGTCTAATTATTCTATACATTTACCGATCTGTATGTGTCTTTGATTTTATGTATTTTTATTATAAGAATGTGTTTTACAAGACTTGTGTAAATATAAATATAAATATAACAGTTTTCCCTCTTCCTGAGGAAGGCGGTTGCCAATTTTCGTTGCGCTGGTTTTTTCAGTTTCGGAAACACAGGCGAAAAACGAAAGTGCACGAACAGACGAACGAACGAACGAACGGACGGACGTCAGCCCAAAAACCATTTTTTCGGTTATTTCTCGCCATTTTACGGCAAAATACGCAGTTTGGCGAAATTTCATTTTTGACACGACCGCAATATTTTCTCACTCTAGGGACCTCGAAAGTAAAAACAGATGTATTAACGTTCGACTTCCTTTAACGGATTTCGTTAACATCAATTGTTTCACTTTATTTCGCCGTATTTCAGCGAAACTTTGCTTTCTTCCGTCTTAAATACGAAGAATAACTCTTAATTTATTGTCTAGTACTTTTTTCCCCCTTATTTTATCTAAAATCGGGTTAAAAGTTAACGAAAAAAAAAAAATGGCAAAATCCGTGGAACGATAGAAGCATAGTTTCACTCATAAGACTATAACGCACGCGCGTAGGTCATCTTACACTTCCGTTTATTTGTAAACAATCTCTATTTTCATTAATTACTTAGTTAATTGGGTGTTTTTTGAGGTAAAATATAGAAAAGGTTCCCCGCAACACTCTTCTAAATATTCTGTGAAAATCTCAAACCGAAAAACGAAGTAGTTTTCGAGAAATCAGGGAAGGACGCGATTTCAATCCAGCCAGCCAGTCAGCCAGCCTCTTTTTTGAAGGCGTAATAAAAAAAAAAATACAGTGAAGTAAAGCAAAAAATCTAGTGAAGACAAATTGCCCGTTGAGACCGGGCCTTAAAAAGGTCGAAAATAATTTTTTTCATGTTTTGATAAAATTGGGGGATAAAAAATATATTAATTATGTGTTTATTTTACATTTTGTTTTTTTGATTTTTTTTACTCGATTTCTATAAAAGAAAGAGGGTTATGTGTTTCACTCGGAGTTCGTTTGTATATATATTTTTTTTTTGTTTGTTTATATGTAATGTCCGTTCCCAAAAAAAGGCACTTACACCGCTCGAATTAAAATTTGGTTTTAAGAAATCAATTCCACAAGACCTAACTTGGATTTTACAAAAAAAAAATTTCAAAAAACCGATTTTTACCCCTCAAATCAAAAAAAATCCAACTTCGTATTTGACACCTAACGGACGAAACTTCACTCAACGTAAGAAGACGAATGTTTGATGTAACTCCGAATGAAGATTCACATTTTCTTTCGTTCTCAGAGTTACTAGCAGAGCGACGAGATATCTATCGGAGCCGGTGCTAACCATTTTGTTTTGTCTGTTATTAATTAATTAAAAATTAAAATTGGTGCTGCTGCCAGTACCTTATGACGGGAAGAGAGAGAGTAAGAATCGAGTCTAAGTACGAGCACGTGTGTAACATCGCGTATAAAAATTTCTAAATATTCGGTGGCTTTTCTTATTCGATTTTTTTAAAATGTGACTTTTCCATCAGCTATCGTATTGTGGTTAGTGGCTTCACCGACTTCTTATCCGGAAAGGTGAGAAAAATCAAAAAGTAATGAACAATACAATACGATTATACGAGTGAGTGCGTGAACGTGCGTGAACAATGCGCAACTTAGCTCCTGGTAAGATGGTTGAAAATTTAGAAGTAATAAGAATTGCTTTTTTTATTGAAAGTGAAAATAAGGAAAAGAAACTTGTATTGAGAAATTTTTTTCATACAACGGACGGAACACTTGATCAACCTAAGCCCAGCTTAGCGCAATCTAACTAATTGTCTACAATGATGTCTACAATTGTCTATAATGTCATTCAAGAATTTCAGGCGTGATTCATAACGCTAAAATGAAGATGAAGGTTTTGGAATTGTCTTCTTTGAGGAGGTTCAGACGAAAAATTCATTCAAAAAAGTTTCAAAATTGAAACTTTTTGTGTAAATAGTTTCTGCGAAGTGTACATGCAGCAATTTTTGTACCAAGCCAGGCATATAAGACTAGCAAATTTTGGAGCCTGCCAAAATAAGGGTGGAAAGGTGGGAAAAATCAAAAAGTAATGAACAATACAATACGATTATACGAGTGAGTGCGTGAACTAGATGTCTGCGCGGGCCGAAATTTTCCGGCCCGCGCGGGTCCGCACTGACTTTTAATAGGCCCGGCCCGGCCCATGCAGACCTCTAGCGTGAACGTGCGTGAACAATGCGGAACTTAGCTCCTGGTAAGATGGTTGAAAATTTAGAAGTAATAAGAATTGCTTTTTTTTATTGAAAGTGAAAATAAGGAAAAGAAACTTGTATTGAGAAATTTTTTTCATACAACGGACGGAACACTTGATCAACCTAAGCCCAGCTTATCGCATTCAAACTAATTGTCTTTAACGAAACTCATCAACATTCGAAATTTCAGTTCTATACCAGATTCTCAATAGCTCAATAGCGATGGTTTTAATTTCAGCAGTTAGCTGCAATTTAATGTTTCGAGTCATAATAACCTTTTTAAAATATTAAAGACTTTATAAATATAACAAAAGAGCAAAAGGTGAAAGAAAGTTCCAAAAAATGAGTGATAAAAATGAGGGGATTACGTTATTTTTTGAAAGTACAAAAAATTCATTGAATTGTTGCAATTTTTAACAGACTCTAATCTTGAAAATGTAAAAATAATAATACATTTTATATACTTCCCTCAGTTCTGATTTGTAACCATTTGTTACCATAAGTAATTTTTTTCCCACGCCTCGTGCGAGCTTAAGAAATTCTTTTAATAAAAAAAAATTATAGATTCGTGAATCGGGAACAAAGCTGAATATTTGGACACCAACGAAAAAATTCCAGACCAAATATTAAGAAAGTCGGAAGTGACGTCACACTTTTCGACTCTATACCACCTTGGTTTAAATGACCGACCGGAAGTACTTGGTTTTTTTTTTATTCTAGACAAAGACAAACAAAAAAATGCTCCCGTGTAAAGCTTTTGCAGAGATTGATCCGGTGATATTGGAAAAAAATTGCTCGGCCTTCTTAAAAGTTGACTGATTAAAATCCTTAAGTAAGTACAAGTTTTTAAATAAATTTTGTTGTCGAATGTTCTTTAAATGTTTGACATCCAGAGGGAACATCCTCGGGTGCAAGCTTAGCAAGCAATTATAGCATTTTTTAACATGCCGTAAAATGGGGTGAATTTAAATGTCAGGTAACATTATCAGTTTTAAATTCTCTATCACACAACTATGCAACTTAAAAGAGGAAGCAATTGTTGCATTTTTTTCAGCAGCGTCTATACTAGGCGACATGTCGCGACTTGTTGCCGAAACATGTTGCAGCAAAACAATGTTTCTGCGACATGTTGGAGCTTTGTGTTGCAGTTATGCATGTTGGAGCTAACCCAGATTCTCAATAGCTCAATAGCGATAGTTTTTTATTAATATCAGCAGTTAGCTGCAATTTAATTTTTCGATAATCATATAATTATTCGATAATTATTCGATAGTCATAATAACCTTTTTAAAAATATTAAAGACTTTATAAATATAACAAAAGAGCAAAAAATACAATATAATGTTTTTTAAAGTAGCGAGTGATAAAAATGAGGGGAATACGTTATTTTTTGAAAGTACAAAAAGTTCATTGAATTGTTGCAATTTTAAACAGACTCGACTCTTGAAAATGTAAAAATAATAATACATTTTATATACTTCCCTCAGTTCTGATTTGTAACCAAAATAATAAGCCAGCAGTTTTTTCTCCGCGATTTAAAAAATTTATTTATTTACATCAGATAAAGATTACAGCTTGCGAATCTCGTCTCTGTGCTTAGCTAGTAGTGCGTAATTTTAAATAATTGATGTGTAAAAACGCGCAAAAGTTTGAAAAATATTAAGAATCCATTACTAAAAGCGAGGGAGATGGTTTTGGTAGTAATGGATAAAAAAATTTCATGAACAGTTTTCATTGAAATAACTCGGTTGAACTACTTGTAAAGATGTGTAAAGTGTCTGTACCAAATATGTCGAAACACAAATAATAAGAAAGCGAACATTGCACCACCGACAGCAATGCCGCATATTAATAATCGTTCGTCTATTATCCATTTCCACGTCAAGACTTCTTTAACTGCATCGTCCAGTGCGTTTTTACAAGCCGAATCATTATATTTGTTAATTTTAATTGATTTATCAGCATGAACAGAATGTCCATCCTTACGTGTTTCGGACGCCATTTTTAAGATGGCGGGTGGTTCCCGTTTTAAGGGATCAACGGATAAATCGTTGGCCAGAATCATCCTATAAAGATGGGCGACCATCATAGCGATTTGTATTTTGCAACCAAAACAAGGATCTGGCACTTTTTCGAAATTATTCCTGAAGATTTTGTAGCCAGGAAATTCTTCTCCGTCCCGGTTCCCGTTGTCCTACAATCTTGCCTTGTATACTTTTTTCGCCGTGATAATTTACAAGGAACGAATATTGTGGTGGTTTTCCGTTGCTTTCCACAGCGCAGTACTACAGCCAGTTCCGATTGTTCCAATCCTGCCCATTGGCGGGTCCTTAGGGAGATCAATTCTTAATTCTGGAGCTCGTCAAGGGCAGGTGCGCTAGACCTGTAATGGGACTGTCCTGATTCGGAGTTCCCATCGACTACCCAAAGAATAATAAACGAAAAACCCCGACGCCGGAATCGAAGCAGGAAACGGAAGTTCGATCAAGAAATGACCAAACCTATTTACGCGTCGAGGATCCAAGCGTTGTCTGTCACCGCTAGGGCTTGTTTTCCGCAGTCGAGTCTTATCCAGGCAGGCTAAGCTCCGCATCTATAATGCAGTTGTTTGCCCTGTTGTCACTTACGGCTGTGAAACTTGGAACCTGACCGTCCGTGCGCAAAAGGAGGCTGCTGACTTTTGAGAACAAGGTCCTACGTCGGGTCGGGACCCGCTTACGGGGAGTGTACGAATGCGACCAAATGAAGAGACCCGAAGTCTTACCAGCCAGTCCTTCATTATTGGTATAATCAAATCGGTGGGTCGGGCATGTCGCGTGGGGGCCACCGACGCGGTATATACGACATGCCTACAAGCCCAAGGCAGACCAAGGCTTTGATGGGAGGATAACGCTTCGATGGATGCGGGCCGGCTCGGAGTTCCTGATTAGGGAATTTCATGCCCAGGACAGGTCCGCCTGGTGAACCAGTTATTAACGACCAGAACTGAGAACTCGCAGACTCGTAGAATTTTTTATTAGATTTTTGTTATTTAAGCGTCGACACGGTCGACATTAATTTATCCATTCAAAAATGGATAAAAAGCCCCACAACTGAGGGTTAAATATATTATTAATTTTTTTAAAAAATTTTTCTTGCCTTATTTTCGAATCTGCAGCCCATCCCATCTAAAGAAATATTTTGAAGAACATGATGACTAGTGTGTTCCTTAAGTAGGGCATAGTTATTAGAATGATT
This sequence comes from Liposcelis brunnea, assembly GCA_023512825.1. Lineage (NCBI taxonomy): Eukaryota > Metazoa > Arthropoda > Insecta > Psocodea > Liposcelididae > Liposcelis > Liposcelis brunnea. Next base: position 7,304,016 of record CM042069.1, read on the forward strand.
ATATGACGTTCCCTATCTTCCGCTCAAAACTCTGGTACAGCAAAGTCGAGTGCAGAGGCCCTTGATTTTGGAGGCCCGGAGACCTTTTTTTTAAAATTGCGGCAGAAATTGAGTAGAAAAGTCTAAAATAAGACTCGCTCGACAATTTTAACTTAGTTTTTACGTTTCGGAGATGCAGGATGAAATATTTTAATTTTTTAATGTCTTAAATAAGGTAGTTAATTTGCTCGTGGGGATTCAGCCGTTCGGCTTGCTATTTGGATTCGGTTTTTAATTTTTCTTTTTTAATGTTGATTCGTGTTGTTATTTTTAGATGTTTTTTGGAAATCCTGAGGATGGGCGTTCATCGTTTTTGTAGCCCGAAATACGTATAGAAGAAATAAATAAATAAACTCGATTTTATTCGTGGACTGTTAAGGAGTTTTTAATTTATTTAATAAAATAAGAAATTGAGAGAAAAATCTCCAACCCGAACCCGACCAAACCGAACCCGAACCCAACCGGAACCCGACTTCAAATTTTTTTCTCGACAACCCGAGCCCGGCCCGTGCAGACCTTTAGTTCAGCTCATAGCTAAATATGTATGCACCAAGAACCTGTCGGATACTGACGGAGACGACATCGTAGATATTATAATACACGAAATATTGTATCAGAAGTTAGAGTAAGTATATTAATATGAAACCCTTACGACTATATGATTTATGAATTTATTTCAGCCTATGAACCCTTATGAATTTATTTCAGATACTCACTGAAGGAAGACCATTACAAAGTACTTGCTAAAAAAATTGTAGCAATTTTTCCTACGGAAAAAGAAAGTAAATATTACATTAGCCCTCAGATATTAACCTTGCATGACGGATCAAGAAAATATATAGCGCCAGCAGGGAAACTTTACAATAAAGTTGTTAACCTGAAAAGAGTCCTGTTTAGTTGTGATCTCATAGAAAAGGATAAAAGAAATAAAGAAACAGGAAATTTAGTTCCTGGAAATGCTATTGCAGAAGACACTGGCAAGTTTCCTTTTACTGTAATGAATAAAATTAAGTAAAATAAGTCCTACGAAATTTTAATTATTTATTTATTACAGATGCTGCTGTGGCGGAGAAATTAGAATATTTAAGAGATCATTTAGAGCCTTGGGAAACGGTCAAATCATATTGGAAGGAGACAGTTATCAGCAGGAAGGCTTTAAAATTGGAACAAATACATTTGTTCGCCCCCTTACAAGATCCTCGTGGTCTGGAACTTGTGAGTAGATGGCTTATTGATTTTAAACTTTTAAAGAAAATTATAGTTATAGATAATCTGACTTCTGAATCTTCTTGTAATATTTGTATGCAATCTAAAAAAAGCAAATCCACTTTGTAACAGAACTAGGTCACTTATTTTTTATTTAAATAAGATTTATATTTGCAAGTATATGCGGAATTTCGTTTTCTTTCTTTCTTTTTTTTTTCCTTTTTGTTTTTGTTTAACAAGTGTCCATATGAAAGAACGCTTTTAATGATATTTATTTTTATTTTTAGCTGTAAATCAATGACTTGGGTATAAATAATCATTAAGTTGTTTGCCATTTCTTTTAGATTGACATAGACTTTGTGGCAAAATTCGGAAACGACAAGGCTCAAGTTCTCAAATCTTCCTTCGAGAATTTATTTGATCGATTGAAATCTTACAATAATAACTCTGAAAAAACTTCTCTTCAGACTTTTTTTTCGAACCAACCATCTATAATTTCAGAATCAAGCTTAAAAAGTAATTATCTAATTATGTCAGCCAGGGAAAATGGCTTCTTTAATAAAATGTTTTGGGTTAATTATAGGAGACAAAGTTCCGTTGGAAGATGAAATTTGGAAGTTTTATTTATTGTTAACGTGGTTCTGTAAGCTTTTTGGCGGGAACGAAGAAAGTAAGTTTGTTCGTTTGTTATGACCTCAACTTGCTCCGAGGTGAGAAACAATAACAATTAAATTACTTTTTCAAGAATAAAAATTGGGCTAAAATCTTTTATACAACATGAGTTCATGCTAGAAATGGTTTTTTCAAGATTTGGGCCCTTTTTATGAATTAATTCACCTGTGTGAATGATTCCTGGTGAACTCGGAGCTCTTCATTTCAGGGAAACGAACAAACTTTTTCGAAATGGTCGGCCACTACCAACTCATGAAATTTTTTTAGCTGATTTTTAAAATCCCATTAAAATAAGGTGACTGTTTGTCTAACATCTCAGAAATTAAGCCAGAACTATTAAAACGTTGGAATTATGTGTAATTTTTTCCGAAAACAATCAAAATTAACATTTTATTTACAATCGCAGAATCAACAAAAGTCTGGCAACAAAGCGTTCGAATTGCTACGATTTATTTTAAAAATGTTTCTTTTTTCGGAATGTAAATATTGATTATTTATGAACTTGAGTTTAATATGTAAAAATAAGTAAAAATAAAGCCCATGTAAGTATTTATTACACCGGTAGAGATGAATTTTTCCAGCTGAAATACTACTGCGTTGCCAGCTTTCTTCACCGAAATGCCTGATGTTTTCATTTTGCAAAATATAATTTTAATAATCGCATTTGTAGCTGATGAACGGATCAGTGACTTTCAATTTTTACGTTTGATAATGATACCATACCTTAAAGCGTATCTAATTTTAGTTTTTTTTAAAAATCTGTCTATTAAAAAAGAAGATTCTAAAGAAATAGCCGATTTTGAAAAGTAAACATCCATAAGAGCCCATGTTAAGAAGGTTTTTTTCCTGTGCTAATAATCTAAAGAATGGATCAGACAAAAAATCTGAAAAAATTCATGACGATTTAGGACCTCAATATGAACTTATTTGCGAAGTTTTATTAAAATCTGTCATAGCCGAAAACCTTACAGAACCACCTTTTAAGGGATCAAGGGATAAATCGTTGGCCAAGAATAATAAAGCGGAAAACCCCGACGCCAGAACCAGCAACGTCAGAAAACTCAAAAAGAAATGTGTCCGTAAACTTATTCGGAAGCTCGAACAAGGAAAATGATCAAACCTATGACCACAACTGAGAACTCGTAGACTCGTAGAATTAATTTTTTAATTTTTTTGTTATTTAAGCGTCGACACCGTCGACATTAATTTATCCATTCAAAAATGGATAAAAAGCCCCACAACTGAGGGTTAAATAAATTTATTATCAATATTTACTGATACCAAGAGCTGAAGATTCCTTAAGTTACGGATCATGCCGGTAACGCCTGGAGCGTTAGAAGCGACCACAGTTTTCAAAAAATAACCAAGATAAATCGACATAAGAGATGTCGACGTCGAAGAAGAAATTTTACAATCTATTAGGGAAAATTATGTCTGAACGAGACAAAAAGACCAGGAGGAGAATCACCAGTCAGGGCGGACAAGTCAGGTGTAGTCAGAGACGCCTGAAAACTCTAGAGCTTTATGTATGGATTACAACATTCGTCAAGAATTCGCGGCCGCGATATGGCATTTTCTCCCTTTTCAGGGTCGGACCTTAAACCTAGTCAGAGAATTGCAAGTATTTAACACAAGTTTCGTACAGCTGACTGTTTATATCCGATTTACCGATAACAGAAATTGATTCATGCTGATAAACTTTAAATCCTTATGATGCTAAATGCCCCCCCCCCCCCCCCCTGTAATGGGGGTTGGCAACCCGCAACCAAACTTCCATATACTTGGAACACACAGAAATCCATACTGCTGAAATACGGATAAAAATGCGATACAATGATTAGATTTTTACTTGTCATGTTCTCTACATCATTGCTGGCCAAATTTTGTTGCCCAAATCTTGCAACCAGGCCCAAAAAGACCCAAATTGCCAAAAATCCCGAGTAACTGAAAATAATATGTTATAAGACTTATTTCGATCAGTTTTTTTTGGCCAATTTTTTGAAAAAGGCAGTAATCAAAACCCTTTGAATAGTGGCTAAAGGTTTAAGACTTAAACCTTTAGCCACAACAAAAATCTTTCTGCTCAAATAATTGCGATTTTTCATTGCCTTGAGAATTTTACAAGGCATTTTTACAAGGCGATGCAAACCTTGCATTGCCTTGCATTGAATCCATCACTAGTTTAAGTCCACGGCCAGTGGCCGAAATCTAGACGTTGGAAGGCACTTTTCATATCAGATTCTAATTTTCAATTCAAAAGATTTCGACAATATGGGCAAAGATAAAATGAATAATTTAAAATTAATTATATAAATGATGGATATTATCGTCGAAAATTTCGACGATCTGATCTCCATGAATTACTTAATTATAAATAAAATAATTTATTTATTTATTCATTTTTACCCTTGGGCACAACAGCTTAATGCCAGTTATAGTGCTACAAGCAACAACACACATAAACAACAAAAAATTGAAATAGTGTAACAAAAACAAGAGACGAAATAATATAAGACAAAAAATTAAGTAAAACAAGGTAAAGCTAAAATAATAAAAAAGAAAAATGAAAAAACCTCTAAAAAATCTTAACTTGCCGCTAATTTTATGAAAGCAGGTTAGTATAATTGTGTTTGAAGTTAATTTATCTCTTATTTAAAATTAATTTGGAGCATTAGTAAGTTTTTGACCACCTCATGTTTCAAACAGAGGGTCAAACTGCTCGCCTATTAAATGACCAAAATGAAGAACCCAGATTTGGATCCATTACAATGTCTCGGAAATATGATCACCATAACCATCCGATAGACAACGAATTTCTTGGAGTCATAGAACTTCGGAAAGAAATTTTAAATGCCTGCAAGACGACCGGCGAACTTAGAAACCATCTTCAAAAACTGGCAATAAATTAACGGCGGCTTTTGGAAAACACTAAAATAAAAAACCAAGCCATGAAAAGATTTGCCATGAGGCATTTACGAAGAGTTAATGAAAGCTTAATTTTTATATTGTATCTTTTTTTTTTTTTTAGGTTTTGCCAATCTCAAAAAAGGACCGGGGAAAGAAACATTAAAGGTTAAAGGCAAAAATGGGGTCGTCGACATAATTAATAGGAAATGTGCTTACGAACGATCCTTGGAAAAGCCCAAAAAGCCGAAGAACATCAATAACAGTAGAAGAAAGAACAATAAAGAAAAAAATCTATCTTAAAAAATGGCATCTCGCGTAAATATTTTGGATGTAGGGTAGGGTGGGGTAAAAATGAGACAGGGGGTAAAAATGAGACACCTTTTTTCGGAGTTTCTAGACTGATGAGGTCTCTTCAAAAATGCCGTTGTCTCATTTTTACCCCACCCTACCCTACCGTTAATTATTCATTAATTTTGATTCATTAATAAATAATTTTTAATTAAACTAATACTTGTTTTCATTCATATAATAGACATATATTTTACCTCTCCCTTTATACTGGTCCAATTTTTTTTAAAAATTCACTTCACAAAAAACTTACCACAAAAGTTTTTGCGCGATTCTTTCGACAAGACTTCAGGCCCCCCCCAAAAAAATTATTTTCCGCTTCTCATTAATTTTAGGAGTAAGCCCGGAAGAAGACAATCATTACGGAGAAATAGCGAGCTACTGACAGAAAAATTTTAAACTCACTGAAAAGAATCCATTGACCTTAAAAGATTTTTAAGGATGGGTTTAAACATAAACTTCTTCACAAAAAATCTTTCTTTAAAAAAAAGGGGGAAGGGCTTCCATTGAATTAAAAAGACTTCGTGGTGGAAGGGATTGACATCTCTTGAATGAACAATACAAGAAGAATCCGAATACAGGCACAGGCAACAATATACCGATCCCAGACCCCGCCTATTTTTGTGGCTCCATTAAATTCAATTATATATCTTTTTCTTTTTCATTTATTTATTTACACAAGTAATTACTCCTTCACAGATAGAATCAGACTTAAAGAAGTATCTTTCGTCTGAATTAACAGTTTATTCACTCCAAGGTTACCTTGGATTTTTGCCCTCTCCATGGGCGGAACAAGGAAATAATTGTAAGAGGCAATGCAATCTCTAAAAAAAGATTTCTTAGCTATAAAATCGACCCTTGAATAAAAAAGCCCTTTTGCTCTTGCGGTTAGTTCTGAAACATTTGATTAAGATATAATTTTTTTGCCTCACATTTTTGTGAATTTTCTTTTTAATTAAAAAAAGCTGGATTGGATGTACATTTTAAAATTTTAGTTTTTAAACAAAAAAAAATTATCACCCGAATTCTAAGAAGACAGGGCACTTATGGACCAGCCAATACTTCACCCCGTCGTCTTAGAGTGTGAGCCAACATTTTTTAATTAAGAAAACAGCTTTACTGGAAATCTAGTCACCTTAAAGCGCCGCCGCTCCTGGTATTTTTACCTGCGTCTTCTGGCAGAACCAGTCCATGCTTTCCACTAGCTAATTTGCAAGACAAAGCAACATAATTTTAATCGTTTTTTAAGGAACGCTCTGAATCCTTGAATTAAATTCACATGACGCTGGGAAAAATTCAAGCCGTGAAAATGAGTCTGACTTGTCATTAATCCGCAAGCCTAGCCAGCCAATATAATTTTCGAGCGAGGAAATATTACGGTCGCCTCAAAAATTAAATTTTGCCGGGAAACAGAGAGAAATACCCGGACAGCACCGCCGCAAGGAATCAGTGCATTTGCGGTGGATTTAAGGTTTCTGCAATATGAATTCCGCTCACAAGGGTATCTACGGCAATGAACAGGTCGATCAGTTGGCTGAAATGGGCGCCATATCAGGCATCCCCTATATCGCTCGTCTTTTCTCCTACGACATCCTCCCTCACATTAAAACACGTACCATTCATTCCCAACAAGAACAATGGCCTCACCTTTTCCTTTCTGCAGACCCTAAGTATTCGTTAGTTTACCCTTCTCTGCCTAATATCCCTTGGTTTCACAACAGCTCTCTTACTGGAGCACAAACTGTCATGTTGACCCGATTACGCACAGGACACATGAAGCTACCAGCTCAACCGAGCCTAGTCAAGTTACGCAGTCCAAACCTAAGCCAAGGCCAACAGTCGTCATTCGAGAAGAAGAGGATGATGATTACGTCACCGCAGTTTTGCAACCTAGTCCACAAGCTAGTCCGGAGCCAACTCCGCAGCCTAGTCCAAGATGAAGTCCATCACCAGTGCAACCTCAGATTCAAGCAGGACCAAGTCCACCTAGTCAAACACGGAAGACGTCACTTCAGCCAAAACCGAACATGGACCCGGATTTCGTTAATGAACGTAAAAAGTGATTGTAAATTGAACTTTAAAGAAAATAATTTTAATAATGATTTTTTTAAAAAGAGAGAGATAAAGAAATAGTAAAGTTGCATGTGATTTTTTTTAAATTGTATTGTTCGTTAAAATTTTTAAAGAAAATGTTGTTCAGTCTAATGATTAATTATGAAAAAAGGAAAAAGAAAAAAAAAGGGGGGGGATGTCATATTCGCCTTGTTGCCATCATAATAGAGTTGGCAACATATCGTACTCGCATTGTTGTATTGCAAATGGATATTAAATAAACAGACTGATATCTAAAACAAATGCCAGAGATTCGGGCATAACGATAAATACTGCCATCAGGAGCCAAAATGCGTTAAGTGCGCTGATTCACATCTCACAGCAGAATGTAAATTATCGAAGGATGCTAAAGATAGGAGCAAAATAACATGCATCAATTGCGGGCAAAATCATACCGCTAACTACAAAGGCTGCGAGGCTTACAAGTTAGCTCTTTCTCAAAAGAGTAGCAAAACAACCATAGGACCCACAAGAAGACCTATTCAAGCAAATCAACCGCTACAGCCACGCTCACCTCAGAAGCAAGCAGGACTACCAACCTACGCCTCGAAAGCCAAGAGTCAAACTCCTCAACAGGCTCCCTCTACGCCAACAACTACGTTCTTATCACAGCCTACTCAGGCCAACACTGTATGCAATTATAATCAATTGTTTCTACAAGCAGCCCGTATCTTGCTGGGGCCTGCACCCAAAGATCAAAAATTAGCAACTATATTAAACATAATTTTCGATGTTCTCCAATCATTCATGAGCTAAAATGATTAATGCATTAATCATTTTGGAGGCGAAGAGGAGGAGGCGAAAATTACATGGTGCAATTTTTTGCCAGAAAGCGCGGCCATATTTCCAGCAATTGTACATTATATGAAGGAAAAGCAGGATCTACTTTTTTTAATTGCGAAAGTAAGTATTCCCTCTAGTAAAATATAAAGCCCAAAATTACATTCAGTTTTAATTTTAATTTTTTAAAATAAAAAAAGGACATTATTTTGGAAGCGAAAAGTTTTTCCCAAAATCCTCTTCTGATGATCAGAGGTATGTTTCAAAATTTCAACATTAAAAACATTATAAAGTATGTTTTAATGATTTTAAATGTTTATATTATTACAGAAAAGAACATATTCGACGAAACAGGAAAATTTGACGTCGTATTGATGGGAGAAAAAACTATTCAGGCAAAAAATTTCACGGATGGAATTTTGATCGTGTTCCTTTCGTACTTTGTGTTTGGTATTAAATACCCCACCAAGATCCACTCGACACTAGAGTTCATTCAGAGGTAATTTAAGCTCATAGTTATCACTAAGCACCAATTCTCCCCGAAAAATCCGAAAAAACCAAACATTTGGAAGTTTACGGATAGCTCTGATATGGGATTCGATTTCGACTAAAAATGATCGAGAATATTAAATTCTCGGTCCATTTTCTGAATTCAAGCCAACCCCGCAGCCCCTGATTTTCTTTCTAATAAAGTCATCAATTATATCTTAATTGAACGAAGCTATACTCTGAAAGAGCGAAAAAGCGAGTGGTTTTCCCCGGACTGCTATTCCCTTAGATTTTTTTGGCGCAAAAACATCCACAATCAAATTATATGATTATAGTTCTGACGATTTTACAGTGATCAAACTCGATTTCTCTCAAAATTTTCGGGACTTCAGGGTCTTCTAACGGAAGATATAAGGACTTTTCAGGGACTTACCAAAAAATTTTCTGGTCAAATTTTTATTTTTTCAAATGTACTTGCTTTAAGCAGATTTTTTCAGAATTGTGATAGTTGAAAAACTTTTCTGAGATTTTTATCAGTCGAGCAACTTTCCTCAGATTTTTAATAGTCGAACAACTTTCCTCTTTTTTAATAGTCGAACAACTTTCCTCAGATTTTTAATAGTCGAACAACTTTCCTCAGATTTTTAATAGTCGAACAACTTTCCTCTTTTTTAATAGTCGAACAACTTTCCTCAGATTTTTAATAGTCGAACAACTTTCCTCAGATTTTTAATAGTCGAACAACTTTCCTCAGATTTTTAATAGTCAAACAACTTTCCTCAGATTCTTAATAGTCGAACAACTTTCCTCAGATTCTTAATAGTCGAACAACTTTCCTCAGATTTTTAATAGTCGAACAACTTTCCTCTTTTTTAATAGTCGAACAACTTTCCTCAGATTCTTAATAGTCGAACAACTTTCCTCAGATTTTTAATAGTCGAACCACTTTCCTCAGATTTTTAATAGTCGAACAACTTTCCTCTGTTTTAATAGTCGAACAACTTTCCTCAGATTTTTAATAGTCGAACAACTTTCCTCAGATTTTTAATAGTCGAACAACTTTCCTCAGATTTTTAATAGTCGAACAACTTTCCTCAGATTTTTAATAGTCGAACAACTTTCCTCAGATTTTTAATAGTTGAACAACTTTCCTCAAATTTTTAATAGTCGAACAACTTTCCTCAGATCTGAATAGTCGAACAACTTTCCTCTGATTTTTAATACTCGAACAACTTTCCTCAGATTTGTAATAGTCGAACAACTTTCCTCAGACTTGTAATAGTCGAACAACATTTCTCAGATTTATAATAATGAACAAGTTTCTTCAGAATTTAACAGTCAAACAAGTTTTTCAAAATTCTACTAGTCGAAATTTTTTTCAGAATTGGAATTCTAGAAATAAATTTCCCTTGCAAAAAAATAGCCAGCACCAAATTTTCTTGTGAAAATAGGGGACTTTACCGGATTTTGTTTTTAAAAAAAAAACCGAGTTGGATCTTTGCTTTTAAATAGCTCCTCAACACTAAAAAAATTCATTACTAAAAACATAAAAATTCTTTGCTATTAATTAAGCTTGAAGTCACATGGGCCTAACCATGCGCAAAAAAAACCTCAATACTTTTCCCTTCAACCTGGGCCCCTTTCATTTTCTGTTGTGCTTGGTTTGTTTATAGACACAAGACACTCGCGTCGGTCATTATGTCGTAAATGAAAATAAAATCGTGGAGGTACGTGCACTATACACAGCTCATTTATCTGCATAATGAAGGCCGATGCTCGTGAAGGCCGCTAATTATGAAAAAAAAATTTTTTTAACTGCCATTATATCGCTATCAGCTTTGACAAGTTAGGTGAATATTTTTTATTTTTCCTTCTCGGGTAAGTTTTATTGTTAAAATTTTTTTTTTCAATTTTTAGAAATTATGGGATGAACAATTTTAAACAATGAAGCAAACTTTAGGCCATAATCCGCCAAAAAAAACCAACGAGAATATCGAACTCAAACGTGAGATCGGACTATTCAGCGCTGTTAATTTAATAATCGGAAGTATAATCGGATCTGGGATATTTATCTCGCCATCGAGTGCTTTAGCAAGATCAGGCTCGATAGGATTAAGCCTGATTATTTGGACGGCATGCGGCTTAATATCGTTGTTAGGAGCATCGGCTTTCGCGGAGTTGGGAACGCTCGTGCCGAAATCAGGAGGAGAGTATAGTTATTTTTTGGAGGCTTTTGGAAAACTTCATCCGTATTGGGGGCCGCTGCCCAGTTTTCTATGCGGATGGATTCATATTTTCATACTACAGCCCGCAGGAATGGCTGTCGTTTGTTTAACATTCGCGGAGTATGTTTGTCAACCGTTTTCTTCGATATTTCTCGAGTTATCGAAAGAAGATATCGATACGGTGAAGAAATTAATAGCGCTGTGTGCGCTGGGTTTAATAACAGCGATTAATTTCACAAGCGTTAAATTGTATGTGAAACTTCAAAATCTTTTCACGATTTGTAAGTTGATTGCCTGCGCGATTGTGATTGTTGGAGGGATTTATTTTTTGTGTTTGGGTAAGTAGAATTTAAAGCCAAAATCGAAGATGTAAAATTACATTCTTAATTATTTTAGGGAAGACTGAAAATTTTGCAAATCCGTTTGAAGGATCAACGACATCGCCTAAGAATATTGCGCTGGCTTTTTTTAGCGGGCTTTGGGCTTATGGAGGTTGGGGCGTTGTAAATACAGTTACGGAAGAATTAAAAGAGCCAGAGACGTAAGAATTTGGTTTGAGGGAGATTGAAAAAATGAATACGAATTTGGTTTTTTTTTTTAGGAATATTCCTAGGAGTATAGCAATAGCAGTGCCGTTAGTTACAGGGATTTATGTGATGATGAATGTGGCTTATATGACTGTTTTATCGACGCAAGAGATTCTTAAAGCACCAGCAGTAGCCGTGGTAAGTAAATGGATTTTTTTAATGGGTATTAGTTGTGGATTAATGAATTTGGGTGGGAAGGAAGTGTGCTCCAAGGCAGAAGAGGCTAAGCCAAGGGCTCATTGGCAAATTTCTCATTGAAAAAGATTTTCTCGATAATATAGTGATCAATATCACGGCCAAAATTAGATTTACGACGTCTAAAAAATTTTCCTCCGTAGTAGAGTGGTCAGCATCGCAGCCTAAATTAGATCTACGACATATAAAAAATATTCCTCGCTAATAAAATGGTCAGTATAGCGGCCTAAATTAGATCTACAACGTCTAAAAACATTTTTTTAGCAGTTTAGTGGCCGGTATCGCGACCTAAATTAGACCTACAACTTCTAAAAAAATTTTCTCGGCAGTTTAGTGGCCAGTATCGCGGTCTAAATTAGATCTACAACGTCTAAAAAATATTCCTCGCTAATAAAATGGTCAGTATCGCGGCCTAAAATAGATCTCGATGACTAAAAACATTTTCTCAGCAGTTTAATGGCCAGTATCGCGGCCTAAATTAGATCTACGACGTCTAAAAAATATTCCTCGCTAATAAAATGGTCGGTATCGCGGCCTAAAATAGATCACGATGTCTAAAAAAATTTTCCTCAGCAGTATAGTGGCCAGTTTCGCGGCCTAAATTAGATCTCGACGTCTAGAAAATATTCCTTGATCATAAAGTGGTCAGTATCGCGGCCTAAATTAGATCTGCGACATCTAAAAAATTTCCCTTGGCAGTTTAGTGGCCAGTATCACGGCCTGAATTAGATCTACGTCGTCTAAAAAATTTTCCTGGATAATATTGGGGCCAGTATCGCGGCCTTAATTAGATCTACAACGTCTAAAAAAAATTCCTCAGTAATATAATGGTCAGTATCGCGGCCTAAATTAGATCTATGACGTCTAAAAAATTTCCCTCTGTAGTATAAGAGTCAGCATTATAGCCAGTAATTCTAAGCGAGACAAGAACAACACATGAAATCAAAATTCTCTCGTAGCAAAGTGCAAAAAGAATGCCGGTCTTATCTTGCTGCAAGATTTATTCCTTGCACAAGACAAAAAGTCTTTCCAAAATCACCAACACCTTATTAACTATAATAAAACTATTTGAGGTTTTAATTCCTCAATCTTGCCACTTACCAAGCTTCAATAGATTCCCTTTCATCCACAGGTATTTGGAGATCGAATACTCGGCCCAGTTAATTTCCTCATCCCTCTTGGCGTTGCGTTATCTACGTTCGGTTGCGCCCTCAACAGCCAATTCAGCAGCGCCAGGTAAATACTCTGCAAAAAATTTTAAAATCCCTTTTTAATCTTTTCATTCTTTCAGATTTTATTACGTAGCCGGCAGGGAAGGCCACATGGTCGAATTTCTCTCATACGTTCATCTAAATAAACTCACACCAGCTCCTGCAGTTTCAACTCAAGGACTCTTAACATTCTTATTCTTAATAATCGGAAATATAAATAATTTAATCGATTTTACAAGTTTCTTATCTTGGATTTTTTACGGGGTAGCGATGGTCGCTTTAATTTTAATGAGATATACAAAAAGGGATGTTTATCGACCTTTTAAAGTAAGAAATTGGCCAACGATAAATTTTTTTAAAAAAACACTAACGATTTTTTTTTAATTCCAGGTGAATATTGTGATTCCAGTGCTTGTAATATTCGTAGCAATTTTCTTATCCGCAGTTCCGATTATAATGGATCCATCTCCGAAATATTTCATTGGGCTTGGATTTATTTTGATAGGAGTTTTCGTGTACACCCCGTTGGTTTACTATAAAAAAACACCAGAGAAATTAATTAGTAAATATTTTTAGTTTTTAGCCATAAAATTTTTTGAGGTCTTACCTTTCTAAAAAAATGTAATTTCAGGGAAAGTAACTCATATCGTGCAGGCTCTTCTTCAAGTCGTCCCACCAGATCAAGGAAATTGTAATTTGGCTGTGAAAAAATAAAAATAAAATAAATTTTGTAAATCGTGTGAATAATTTTAAAAAATAAATTATTTAGCTGTAGCCAGTTTTTAATACTTAAAATCATCTCAATGAGCATATTTAAAACTTGTAAGGCGCTTAAAATGAAATAGTAGTTTGTGCTACAAATTGTTTTTCAAAATTTAGAAAAAAATATGGGAAATCATGACTCATGGCCTAAGCCACCCCTGATAATTTCTGACTAATCTCATTGATAACAATCAATATCTGCCGAAATTTCAATACGGTACACATGATTATAATTTTAACCGTCGTTAATGATAATTATGGAGTTTTTAAAAAGTCTTACTCACAACCATAGCTATCAGCTATACAGTTCTCTTGTGAAGTTGTGTGGAACGTAAACGGTTTATCAGCTTAGATCAGAGTTCAGTGTAATTTCAGTCTTGTCGTAATTTACGTTATTGGTAAGCAATTTTTTTAAATAAAGGGATTTATTGGTTAATTTATTTTTCCCTCGTAATTTAAATTCATCAATAATTTTTTTTTAAAAAAAATTTGGGAAAGACGTGATTTCAAATAGATCAAACTTCGTTGAAGTAATTTTGACCTTTTTGAAGAAAAAAAAAATATATTTTAGCCATGTGGTAGCATTGAAAATTATTGAGTTTAATGTGACAACTGTGTGTGAGGAGGAAAAATATTTTTTTAAGTCAAAAAGAAATTGGATATTCTTTGAAATATAATATTCCCAGTAGGGCAATAAATTTTTATAAAAAGTGCTAGTTCTAACCGCAGGCCTTTTATTTTATCAGCTGTAGGAACCTTGAAAATTTTGCCATAATAGCTTTGTTGATAGTTGGAATGAATTTTTTTAAAAAAAATATTAAATCGAGGGCGCTAAAAAATATTTTTTAAAGAGAAGATATTTTTCCGTTGAGAATTGATTTGTTTAGTAAATCTTTCAGTCAGGATTCGCTCAAATCAATATTGGCACATTTCATTATTTTATATGCTCAGAGGTGATATCACAGGGGGGGCAAGGACTGCTTGTTTTAAAGGGCTCTAAAGTGACTACAGAATTCTAGTTTAGTAGAGCTGTTTTACTATTTCTTCTTATTTCAGAAAAATCCTATTTATTTCAACCTTAAAATGCCAATCACATGACCAATTAAAATGGTCCTACAAACAGAATCATCCGTTCCCAATTACGGCATGGACAGCCACACTAGTCAAAATTCAGGCAAACCCGAAATGAAGCCAACCAATCAAGTATTAGAAAAACCAGCCACCAAAGGCGTCCGGCTAAAACGCGAAATCGGCCTCTTCAGCGCCGCCAATTTAATAATCGGAGTGATGATAGGTAAGATGACCATACGCCTATTAAAACATATTTATAGACTATAGGAAATAATTTTCCAATTTACCATCCGATAAGAAAATTATCAAAGAAAGGAAAAAAAAATGTCGCGTTAAGGTCAATGGCGCAATGTCGTAACAAGAAAAAAATTACGACATATCCCCATTACCATAAAATTAAAAGAAAATAATTATTTAATTGACTATTTTTTTTTTTTAGGATCTGGGATATTTATATCGCCGAAGAGCGCTTTAATAAGGTCAGGATCAGTCGGCCTGTGCCTTATTGTCTGGGCGATATGTGGGTTAATATCGTTACTAGGCGCGCTGGCATTTGCTGAGTTAGGTACTGTCGTGCCTAAATCAGGCGCGGAATACTCGTATTTTTTAGAAGCCTATGGGAAACTTCATTCTTATTGGGGACCGTTACCTAGTTTTACATGCGCTTGGATTTATATTATAATTTTAAGACCTGCTGAGGTTGCTGTTATTTGTTTAACATTTGCTGAGTATGTCTGTCAACCGTTCGCTTATGTTTTTGATCAATTATCAGAAGAGAATACGGATATGGTTAAGAAGTTAATAGCTCTTTGCGCTTTAGGTAAAAAATAATAATAGATAAATTTTTTTATTCTAGTTGAATTAATTCAAATTTTTTTTTTTAGGGTTAATAACTGCAATTAATATTATAAGTGTTAAGTTATATGTTCGACTACAAAATTTATTCACTATTTGTAAATTAATAGCGTGTGCTGTTGTTATATTCGGAGGGCTGTATGTTTTGGGCTCAGGTAAAACGGATCATTTTCAAGATCCATTTAAAGGAACAACAACATCAGCTAAAGATATTGCTTTAGCATTTTATAGTGGGCTTTGGGCTTACGATGGATGGAATACAGTAACTTCTGTTACAGAAGAAGTTAAAAATCCTGAAAAGTATGCATTAACACTCTTATTATCTTCTCCATAATATACGTTTCCTGAACGTTTCACTCTTTTTTTTTCAGAAATATCCCCCGAAGTATTATTATAGCTTTACCTCTAGTCACTGGAATTTATTTCATGATGAATGTTGCCTACATGGCAGTTTTAACAGTTTCGGAGATTGAATCAGCACCAGCAGTTGCAGTGGTATGTAAAAAAAAAAAGTCTACCCCAAATCTGCATTTAACAAATAGCAAAAAAATTAACTGTTTACTTTTTCAGGTGTTTGGAGATCGAATATTAGGCCCTATGAATTTTATAATTCCACTCGGAGTAGCTCTATCTACTTTTGGATGTGCATTAAGCATCCAATTCAGTGTAGCCAGGTAACAATTCATTAATTTCAAAAAAACTAACATTACCAACTACAAAATCTGTTAAATTTTCAGATTCTGCTTCGTAGCAGGCAGGGAAGGCCACATGGTTCAATGTTTCTCTTACATTCACCTAAACCGTCTAACCCCAGCACCTGCTGTAGCAATCCAAGGAATAATCGCTCTTATATTCACAATTGTAGGCAATATAGAAACCCTAATTGACTTTGCAAGTTTCCTTGTCTGGATATTTTATGGTTTTGCAATGGTAGCCTTACTTATAATGAGACGAACCAAGAAAAATGTCTATAGACCTTATAAGGTAACTCCTCACTTTTTTTTTTTGAACATAAGCACTAAATTTTTATTACATAATGTATGCTTTACTTACAGGTCCCGATAATTATTCCAATATTGATAATTTTCGTATCAATTTTCTTGTCTGTAGTACCGATAGTTACGGATCCTTCTCCGAAATATTTAGTCGCCGTAGGATTCATTTTAATAGGTGTTATTATGTATACTCCGTTAGTTTACTACAAGAAAACACCAAATAGGTTAATGCGTAAGTAGTTAAAAAAAGCCTCATCGTTTATGTAATTTTTTGGCATACGATATTAATGTATTATTACTATTTTTAGGTAAAATAACTTACATTGTACAAGTACTTCTTCAGGTTGTTCCGCCTGAGAAAGAAGATGATCTTCCTGGTGAATGATACCACTTAAAACAAACGTAAAAAATGTCGAGTCACGGTAAAATGGAGAAGATTGAAAATCAAAATGGCTGTCCGAAAAAATGTGCTCGTCGTGGTTTTAGATTCTTATTCCACGATTTTTTGAATTTCCGCGAGTTGCCATTTCAGGTTATATTTTTATTATTTTGATTTGACAATCTAAAAATTTGATTTATTAGCTTCAGAAATGCGATAGTTATTTTGTAAATACTGCTAAAGGAACTAGAGAGGCCAAACTTGTTATTTCGATAGGTAAATTAAGTTTTTATTTGCTTAGTGAGTTGAAATTAAATGAATTAGACAGATTGCAGTAGAAGCGAAATTTCGATTTTGATTTACAAAAGGACTTTTTTCCTCAATCTAACATCATTTTGCTTTACTGATTGACTAATGAGGTTAATTAATAATCTATCTAGTTTTCTGAATGTATCAAACCGTTGTTAAGTTCAACATCCTTGACTCAAAATTTTTTGAGTCCTTGAAAAGATAAATCAATTGAATTATTGGCAGTTAGGGTTTCAATAAATAACAAATAATTTATATAAATAAGAAAAAAATGTCTCTATTGTTTTGGTACAAGAAATGATTAGGTAACATCTTTATATTTTTTTAGAAATGTTCATCTTTTCTCCAGCAAATATGATGATTCCCATCATTGTGTAAATGATACGGACCAGATGATATACTCCTTACGTATGTCCAATCTGTTGAAGCATTAATTCCCCGTGAGCTGTCTGACCTTACTGAACATGTATAATCTCGAGTTCCTCTTCGTTTTAATGAGAAATCTCCTCGTCCTGTAATTTGATAACGATTCCTCCATTGAACCCAAAAATGTCTGTAAATTGGATCGACTGGGCCCCAATTTCTTGATGGTTTAATTGAACTTAAGAATTTCTAAAATAAAAAACACAAATGGTTAACAATGAAAAATTTTATAGGTTAAAACCGTTTGAAATTTTTTTTACTTGGTGTAGGTTGTAGTCAACTTGTTTATAAATTTGATAGACGGCTGTTATGATTATAATAAACCAAGAAATGAGGTAAAGACTCCATCCTAGGGAATATTCCCATGTATCATCTTGAATTGGTGATTCGCCTTTGAGTGAGAGCATTGAAATTGAACATGAAGCTACAATCTGGAAAATAAAAATTTTAATTATAAATCGAATACTTAAATTTCAAATGTGAGTAGAAAAATTTCTTACAATTAATACGATTGGTGTTAAGAACCACATTACTTTCCAGTAATTTCCTAATTTCTTCCCGACGACAAATTCAAAATCTTGGTATAAATTTTTCATCCCGTAGAAATAAGCAAAGCCAATGACTTCAAGGCAAGTGAGTCCTAATACGGCTGGAGCTACGACATAATGCTCCAAGACATGAGGAATAGATAAATTTGCCTGAAAAAATGAAAATTTTAATTTTGGCTTTAAAAAAAATAATTGAAAGGAAAAAAATTTCTTACAGGAATCATAGACAATGTCCCAATTAAAAATGCGATAAATGAAAGCACTCCCGTCACTTGCCACCAATGCCATTTCTTCTTAGCTTCGATAGCAATCGCTACTAACGTCGAATAAACCAGCACAATCTAAAAAAAAATTAAATGGTAAAATTTTCGTTAAAGAAATTTTTTTGGCTAAAAGTAATTCTTACAGAGCTTGTGATTCCAGCGCAGATAACCATGACATAGCCCAAAATTCCGATCACAGACGACCATGTTGAAATAGTGCCGACCGACATATTATAAATAACATCAAGAACAAATAATTCAGTCACGTTCGATGGTGATATTCTAAAACCGGCTTCTTCGATTTGACCAAGCCATAAATGAATCAAGAATACGGACATGAGGCCGATCGTGAGATTCCCAATAATTAAAGCTAATGCTGACCAGAATGCGTTTGTTTTCGGGTAGAGTCTTCCGGCTGATGTGCTGATGTTGCCAAAACCGATTTGGGTCGATAAGAACATTTGAGTGAAGGTGAAGTACCAAACCTGAAAAAAATTAAGAAAAAAATTTCATCTTTGCCAAAAAAAAATATTACTAGTTCATGAAATGGCCGTCAGGGGCACGAGAGTCGGTTAAGGTTAAAGACATGGTCGTTAGGCAGCGTTAGTGATGTTTTAAGTTCATGAAATGATGGATTTGCGACGCTAGTGTCATTTTCAGTTTATGAAACGGCCGCTAGGTGGATCTTGAGTCGTTTTAATGATTGTTGGGCGGTGCTAGTGTCTTTAAAAAGCCAAATTGGAAATTCAGCTTACCTGAACATCGAAAAATTTTGACCATCTAAGTGTCAGTAAATTCGAGATCCCTTCATTAGATCGAGTGGAAGCTTCTACTATTAATGTTATTAATATGACAGTGATTGTAGTTAATGTTACGTAAATGGTTCTTCTAAAGGATTTGCTCCTTTTTAGTACACTGCAAGGAAAGTTAAAATAAAAATTAGTAACGAGCAGAAAAATTA
The DNA here is from genome assembly GCA_023512825.1 of Liposcelis brunnea. Classification (NCBI taxonomy): domain Eukaryota; kingdom Metazoa; phylum Arthropoda; class Insecta; order Psocodea; family Liposcelididae; genus Liposcelis; species Liposcelis brunnea. The sequence goes on from CM042069.1 coordinate 7,323,353, forward strand.
AATAGTTAAATTACAATTAAAAATATTTTCCAGTAAGATACATAAAATTTACTTCTAGAAATTAGCAAATGGTGAGGGAAAGAGAGCTAGGATCGATTAGCTCGGAGCCCAAGGGAGCGACAGGCTTTTTAAAAAAAAATTACAACGGCTTAAAAAATCTTCTTAAAAAATCCTTTTGTGGCTAAATCACCTTTCAATCTAATTTTTCATCTCTTAATTTTTTTTTTAGCCTTTTCGCCCTCTGGAGTTTTTTTATCTCTTTAAGCCTACGTACCAAATAATTAACAAAGACCAAAGTAAAAACAGGCAAATGATATTGACCCAAAACCACGATGGATCTTCTGATATAGACGACCAAAAATTAAGCAACGAACAGTCTTTACTTCGTTCTGAGGAAACATTCGTCGAATTCTAAAACAAAAACAAAAAAATTATAAAAAAAATCATTCGTTTTTAATTTTTTTCTTTTCAAATTTAAATCACCTTAGCTGGTACGAAGCATTTCGAAAGCGGTAACGGTTCTTTCAAATCCCAAACAAGTAAAGATCCAGCGACGGCAATATAAATAACATAATACACAGATATTAAAAATGAGATCAAAACTTTCGTGTATCCGACTCCTTTAAACAAACTAACAGCTCTCCATAATTTAATCGTTCCATGCTGACAAAATTGTCCTAGCCCAATTTCTAAAAAAGCTAAAGGGATTCCAAACAATAACGTGATGATGATGTAAATCAACAAAAACGTCCCTGCAACAAAAAAAAAAAAAAAATTAGCCAAAACTGAAAAATTTAGCCAAGGGCTTAAATTTTTTAAAAAATTACCTCCTCCATGGAAATAAACCATTCGCGGCAAGCGTAAAATATTAGCCAAACTCCCAGATAACGCGAGAATTGACATGAGCGTAGAAATATTTACAAAGGAGCTGCATTTCCACTAAAAATACAAAAAAAAATTAATCAGCGAGGAAAAATTTGAGCCATGTTAACAATTCGGCCTAAGCGGAGCCCTTATTCCAAAAATTTAAATTGCCAGAGCGCCATCTTTCAATCTTTTACATTTTTTCTTTTATTTTTTTTACTGCGCCAAAATAATAACTTAATAATTGACCTTTAATTTCATGTTATGCATTGATCTTGTCACGTATGGTTAACCATACGCGATGTATGAAAAAAAAATTTCATTAACATACATTGTGGTAGCGTATATGATCCACAATACTTTCACACTCGGTTTATATGTTTCATTGTTTGATAATTAATTTCTCTTTTCATATTTAAAAAAAAAATCAAGTTCAATGCATTTTTTTACGATATTGTTTATGATTATTCTTATCAACGTACTCTCTTTTTAGATTTTGATTGATATATAAGCCTGCTAGTTGACCCCATGTGACTTGGTGTGCTTAAACCATCTCCCGATGAAAAATTTGATAAACTAGTGCTACCGACGTCAGATGATCCGTGATCCGTAACTGGTATTCTCCAACGTTCCTGAAGATCCAATCCAAATTCGCTTGAGTAGGAATTTATGGTCCCATCTAAAAAAAATTAAGATTACATGAATTAATTCTGCTCATTAAGCCCGTAAAAATTTATTTTTATGTAATTTAAATGATCAAGGTAAATTTTTTAAGTATCTATAAGAGAAAAACTCGAATTTAAGACGGTTTGAAGTTCTAATTGATGAAAAATTCATTTTTTTTGCTTGGCTAATTTTTTTCCCTATTCTTGCTCGCTATCCCAAATATCTAAAGCCCTTCAAGGTCCTTCAAAATATTTATCTAGGAATTTAAAGCTCTCATAAAAATAATTCTGGGTAGAATTACATTTTCTAAGTAATATTTTGAATCTTAAGAAATATCATTTCAATATTTTATCACGTTTTAAGCCTGCAGATATTGGGCTTAAGTTTGCAATTGTTTTTCAGGATCAATTTTTTGATCTAATCAAACGTCAAATATTTTAATCTATCCAAAAAAATTTTTCAGAATTTTTTCTTGTCAAACAATTTTTTCAAAATTCTTATAACTAAACAATTTTTTAAACGTTTTTTCTTCTTTTTCGAAAATATTTTTGACAATATTCAAGATTTCTTTTAATTGCTTCCAATTATTGATCAAATTTTGAAAAATATTATTTTTTCCTAAAACTAAGAACATTTTGAAAAAATTTTCGAATTTTTGTTGATCAGAAAAAACTGATTTAAGTCTTAGCAGGTCTTAAAAAAATTTTGTAGACTAATATGAAGACTTAATGCAGTTTTCAGGTTTAGAAATTCCTTAGGAATCCATTACTGGCTGACGAGAAATTTCTTATTGTAATCAGAACGCAGGCAAAAAATATTTTTAAGCTATCACAACATTAAACGGGTCAGTTTTTTCAAAATATTGAATTACTTTCCAGACGCATTCCAATATTTAAACGGGCTACCAAAAACTTAATTAAAATAATGAGGAGGCTTTGAAAAAAAATTTAGAATTAAAATTTCGGCACACTAGGCCCTCTAAAAAATTATTTCTAACGTTTATCAAAGTTTTTAATGCAGATTCTGAACTCCAAAGCATTAAAAAATATTTCTGGTCTAATCTAAAATTTCCTCTCGGACTTTTCGACTTTTAAAGCCCCGAGATAATTTCTTAGATCCCCTCACCCTTTCTACGATCTTCTAAACTCCAAAATCAACAGCCTAGTGAGAATTAAACTGTCGCAAAAAATTAGGCGAGGAGCCAAAAATTTTAAAACTCACTCCGAACACATTATTTTTTCATTTTTTTGTGTTCGTAATATTTTTTTCAAAAATTCTTCACAATGAGGCAACTTGGAGAAATTTTTAGAGGCTAGTTATTGTTACTAGAATGTATTTTTCATACAACTGTTTTTAAAACTTTTTTACGGACCTGATAATTTATAGATTCTGTTTTTTTTTTAAATTTCTCTCCAGCCAAATATTTTTCCAAAAAGTTTTCAGTTCAACTATTACTCTGAATATGTTCTTTTCATAATTTTTTTCGCCCTGTAATTTATTTTAAACTGAGCATTAAACTTGAATTTTTTTTCTAAGAACCTAAAAATTTCTGATTATTTTAACTCAAGCAAAAAAATTAAACAAACTTTCCTCTACTTGTCACCCTCGTTTTAAAAAAACTTTAATTTTCTTCATTCGAGTTAATAAAATCAATAAAAAAATTTTCTTACAAAATTTTCAAGGCTGTAATCTTATCAGAAAAAAAAATTCAAGCTTCTTTGTAACCGAAATTCATTTAAAAAAAATTACCTTTACCCAAGTTAAATTCCATTTCCATTAAAAATCCCTTAACAAAAAATAATTCTTTTCACGACAATTTTAAAACCCGAACCCACATCACATTTCTTATTCACGTAACGTTTCGACCTAGACCTAAAACTCCATTCTAACCTAATCTAAACCTTGAAACTTTAAAAAAAAAAACAAAACAATTTTCGATTACAAAAATCCACACAAAGCTCTTATCACTAATAATAAATAAAAACTAATTACTTTTAGCTGAAAAATCCCTCCTTCGAAAAATCGGCCTAGCTTTCGGTGTAAGCGCAACTAAATTCGTAGTCGAATTACTTTTCTCCCATTTATTCGTAAAATCCCTTTCGGCACTTATTAAATTCCTAATCGCTTCTTCTTTATTAACATCAAAAACATTACTATCAATTAAATCGGAAATAACGCATACGCCACCGCTGGCAACTTCATTCGAACTACTGTTTAAATTTTTCTGGTTACCGATTTCAAGTTTCGGTTCGTTAACGTTTTGAGTATTCCGTTTCTCAGCCTCAAAATCGTCATCGTTACATACGGAATAAAACACTTTCTTATTTTCGTGTTCGTGTGCGGCAGACGGAACCCTCAAAATTAATTTATTAATTTTTCCCGGGTTTTCCGGGCTACGCAAATCCCTCGCGCTCAGCTCTTCATATTTCGTATTGTTTTCCTTTGTCGAAAAACTCGCGGATTTCAAAAGGGAAGTTTTGGTTTGTGCCGGAGTTCTTTGAAGCGTGCTCGAAGTTCTCCTTGATTTTTTAACGTCGATCGATGTTAAACTTTTAGACGAGCCGAATTCGTTTGATGTTCGCCGCATTTCAGTCGAGGAAGTTTTTTCAAGGTTCGTTTTCACGTCGATTATAACTCCGTCTTCTGTTTTTTTGCAGAATGATAACATTCTCACCACCTGGAAAAATAAATCGGGAGAAATTAGAAAAATTTTGAACTGGTTTATTTTTTTTTTATGGGGTTATAAGCCCGTGAAAAAACATCAATTATTTTTTGAAAAGATGTAATTAATCTTTTCTGTTATGCTTCGAGGGGTCGTATGATATGCAAGCGCGAAATTAAACGCACTTTTTTTTTATTTTTGCTATTTGCTCCAGACAGTTATTCGAAGGTGACCATCCTTGACTTAATTGAAGGCTATTTAATTTTTTTTTTTTAATGATTGAAACTTGGGCTATGATGAGTTTATTGAAAGGGGAAGTGATTTATCGTTCGATTTTTAAATAAGAGAAGATCCTTTACGGATGGAAAAATTTTAAAAATTTGCATGAGGAGGATTTCCCTGATTTAAATAATTGTAGGTAAAAAGTTTTATGAAATCCGAAGTTAATTATTATGTAATTATTACTGTCGCTTCCAGGACGATTAAATACAATTAAAAAATTTAGCCCAAATCGTTAAGTTTGAAATTAAAAGAAAAAATCGAATTGGAACTAGAAAACAAATCTGTTTTCCAGCTCAAATCAAGTCGAAGCCCGAATGCAGAAATGAGCTGAAATTCAAGCCAGAATCTAATCTGATTTTGGGGCGAAATTCCAAATTTTTCAAATTTCTTGCTGAGCAAATTTTTCCAAAATTTCTTGTCAAACCATTTTTTTTTAAAAAAAAGGTTCCAACAGAAATCTGAAAATTAGAGCGGAAAAATTCATCAACGCTCTATTCCAAAACGGATTTTCAGAGCTCCCAGAAGCGTGAAAAGCGACCACGAACTCTTCATTAAATCATATTTAAAAATCTTTTTTGGGCTAATCTAAAGTTTTTCTCGGGTTTTTCGGTCTCTCGTGCCCGATATAAACCCTCAAGCTCCCAAATCCTCTAAATCCGAATTTCTAAAGCCTAGTAAAAATTTCAATGTTTTTAAAAATCAGGTAACGTACAAACAATTTCCTCATTCACTCAGACATCATCATTTTTTCATTTTTCTTCGTTTTCTACTATTTCCGCCTAAATATCTTATGTTTCCTTTTCTTAAAGTATCAATCCCTAGCTAAAAAAAAAAAAGAAATCACAATAAAATTAAAAAATTTTCAACTTCAGGAAAAAATGAAAAATTTCCCAATAAAATAATTATCCTCATTAAATTTAATTCCAAACAATGACGTCATAATCAATTGAAAACAACTCACCGGTTTCCCAGTGGTGTATTCCTCGTCCTTCCATTTCATGGCAGATTCCACCAACAATAAAAAATAATATTAATAATTTATATCCAAACGCATCGTGTCCGATTCATATCCATTATCGTAATCCTCTCTCCTGTAATAACAACACAAAAACAATAAAAACATTTTTTCCACTTACAACACTTCATCTACAAGTCTCGACTGGCGAGTTCGAAAATAATTTAAAAATGAATTTTTTTTCTTTAAAAAAAAAAAGCTATGTCCGTTTATTAAAGCATCATAATTATACTCAAGGTCAAATTACGTAAAAATAAAAAAATTAGCCGTGTGAACGGATTCCGAAGACAATTCTATTATCTTTAAAATTTCGAAACAAATCGACATGTAAATAAATTTTCACCAGAAGAAGAGAGATTTTACAGGGAAATTATAAAAAAAATCAAAAAAATCTCACGCACTTTCATTTTCGGGCGAAAATTAATTCAAACTAATTAAATTTTTCGTTATTTAAAAATAGAAATAGCATTACTGCATTTTTATAAAAAGGGATCCTTCAAACGTCCTTGAAAACAGGTTAAGAGCATCCTCATATGTAATAAATAAATCTTGGGTGAATCATTATTATGAGCTCATATCAACAAAAAAAATTCTAACGCTCCCTTTTGAATTCACTTCACAATTTCTTTTCCTTTTTCTTAAACAAAAAAAATAAATATTAGCTCTAAAAATTAAAACTCGCCACAAAAGTAAATTAAATAAATAATAAAAAAATTTCACAAAACGCGTGCATAAGATTCGTTGAACTACGACTGCGTACCCGCATAGCTCAGGTATATACCTTAGCTTGATCAATCGCAACCACGAATAAAAACATGATGAGGCAAGTAGCCGTGAACTTAAACAACACAAAGTATCATCACGATGCCGACTGCCTCGGGCATTATAATTATAAAAATTCAGTTTACACAGTTTACCTTCAGAAATCCGCATACAATCGTGAACAATCATAAAGATTAATTTCTTTTGGGAAAAGTCACATGATTATAATAAAAAAAAAAATTTTAATTCTTAACTATGAGTCTCTTCTCCACAAAATCTTTTGCTGAAATGGAATGTGGCCGTTTATGAGATTTGATAACTTACACTATTTAAAAAGCCATTAGTGATATGACATGTGCTTTTATTATCAAAGGCAATTATTTAATAATAAAAGAGTTATGTAAATAAAATTATCAGGTATTTACTATGCGTTGTTTGTATCAAGGAAGATTTTTTTTTGCTTGAAAAACAAGATTTTTTATTGTTTTTTAATGCAAAAATTTCTTCCGAGTTTCCCTTAAAAAGAAATCTATCAATTTTATCATTGACGATCCTTCAGAAAAAAAAATACAATGAAATCAAAATACGAGGATTAGCTAACCTGATTATCATCCGTAAAGGTTTACATGGAAATCTTTCAACATCATTGTTCTGTCACTTGTTAGGGTAGTTGATACTTCGTGTAACAAATTCATGTTGTTTAATTGAAGAATCCAGTAGCACAATTGCGTAGCCCAATGAATCACGTGAAACCGGTTGAGAACATTCCAGTTTTCTGACATTTAAACGATATCCATGCGTTGTTAGGAAGATTCATAAGTCTGAAATTACAAAAATGTTAAGGTTTTAGGTTAAGGAAGTATTTAATAATGAATAATTGTTATGTACTTACATCTTATCATCGTGTTTTACAGCGGCCCTTTAGGGTTGCAAATCGTCGGATTTGTTTTCGGCTTAATTATAAGGAAACGAATACTTCCGACGCAAATAGACTTACCCTGATTATATTTATTCGATTTAATACTTATTTAATCATGTCCCAATACGTTGTTTCTCTTGGAATCAATGCAAAATAGCCGCAATGTTCATTTACATCAAATCATCATGCTGATTAGCGGCCATTTTAGTTGACAATCACCGGTTTCATTTTGCAGCTTTATTTCATGATAATCGGCCTCGTACGATGGAAAATAAAGCAGCTTTGATTATATTTATTCAATTTCATCATGTTAATCCGTTTTTTCACTCTAAAATCAATCATAATTATCGCATTGTCCACCCACATAAAAACGACGGTTAAAAAAAAATCAAAATGATGCAATGCAATGTTGCCAAGTTTCGCGGAAGATTTTTCGTTCTGGTTCCACGACCAAGTGGAATCAGATTCAGTTTTTCCGGTTTTTTTTCGGCGTGCCTTTTTTTCCCAGTGGGATACGTGTAATTTCGGGCTAATTAATCATGTTAATTAAGTTTCTCAAGCCGTAAATTTTATCGCGAAGGGTAGTCGAGGTCATAAAGTTTGATCGTATGTTATTATTTTGCCTTTACCAACCAAATTTTACCCGAAAAAAACCTGATGCATTTATGCATCCCGGGCTGGTATCCATCTTGATCAATTATGGGATTTCAGGACTAATTAATCGCATTAATTAAGTTTATGACGGTATAAATTTGATCGGGAACACTAGTTAAGGACATGAATCTGGTTTGTAAGTAATTTTTTATTCTATTTAATGAAATTTTATCCTGATAAACCTGATGCATTTTTGCACTCTGTCCTCATAAATTCCCATGCTTTTATCTTCTGATTTTAGGGAAACCAGATGTTAGTAAGAGACTCGTAAGGTTGAGGTACTCGTTAAAAATTAAATTTTGGACACAGTGCATCCAGAACACATGATTAACTTCATAGCGGAAGATGTAATCGACGGGACTAGTACAACCAATTATGCTTAACCTCAAAAGCTGTAAAATCATTTCAACTTTAAGTACCATATTCATCAGTTTGAGAGCTAGGAATATTTACAAGTGCACTGGAAGACTTATTATTCATTTGCTGAGTGGAATTCTGCTTAAAAGAGGTAAATTTTCCATTTAAATTTTTTGGCATTTTTTTTTCCTACCAGATCCTGCTAAAATTGCCTCGTCAATTAATTTTCAAGGGTTTTTTTTTGTTATCAGTAATTTTAGATTTTTTGGACCATTTTATGTGTTTCTACACCTAAATTCATGCTGTAGGCTTCTGAGCTACTTTTTTCTGATTTGATTTCAGTAAATGGATCAACTCTTCTCTCGTAAATCATTTCATCAAAAATCTTGGACTACATGAAAAAGACGTAGTTATCTCTCTTAGGTATAAAATTTATTACGTAAAAAAAACACAAAGACGGCACACAAAAAAAATTAAATTAAAAAAACGCTTAACGAGATCATTTTAACAACTAACAGTCTTTTGTGATAAGAAGAAAAAAACAAAACAATTAAACAAAAAAAAAAAGAAATATCATTTATGCATCGTCAAGTCCAGAGGCATGTCTTGCTCTTGCAAATGATTATAATAACCCCTACACTTGCTTTCTAAAGCTCCACCTTCAGGATGAGACCAATGCATTCGATCCCCATTGAACCAATTTCTAAACAATTCATAACGCACATCATTATTATCTTCAATATTATAATAATACCGATATGATTGACTAATGTCTTCTTTTGGCACCGGAGTTAAATTATTTAAATTAGTTTCAGTTTCTGGCACAATTTGTTCAGTTTCCATTTCTTCGTCCATTTTAAAAACTGTTGGAATATTTTTTGATTGATTATCGTCTGTTGGTTGGGCTGTAGGGAAATGTCTGTAGGTTTTGACGTGTTTCCGAAGGGAGCTTGGGTCCGTGTATCTTTTCCCACAGCCAGGAACTTTGCAGATGTATGGTTTGTCTACTGAGTGTGTTCGGGTGTGTTTGAAGCGGTCGCTTGAGTTTGAGTAGGCTTTTCCACAACCGGGGACTGGACAAACGTATGGTCGTTCTCCTGGAAATTAAAAAAAAAAAATTAGATTAAGCCAAAAAAAATTTTAGAGTGGAAATTAAAAATTTTTTAAATACCTGTATGAGATCTAGCGTGGATTTTTAAATTTTCAGCTCTGCTAAAACTTTTATCGCATTGAAAACAACGATGAGGTTTCTCGTTTGTGTGTGTTCTGACATGAACTAACATTTTGTACCTGAAAAAATTTAAAAAAATTATTTTTGTGCCAAGAGAAAAATTTAAAAAAAAAAAATAATTAGGAGATTTGAAGGTACCTTGCGTTGAATCCTCTATCGCCACGGCCACATCCTTCCCATCCACAAAAAAACAACCCACCAGGCCCTGAATTAGCATGAAAGGAAGTTACATGAGCAGCTAAATCATCTAAATAATTGAAAGACTTCCCGCAATCCGCCCATTTACATTCGATTGTTCTTGCAGGTCCTGGTTTTGAATTGACGGGGCTGGTCGAGAGGACATCAAGACTGGAATTGCTACTATCACTATCACTCTGCAAAGACAAAATGAAAAAAATTAGAAAACTGCAGGAAAATTTTGGCTACAGGAATTTTATCCACGCACCAATGGAAAGGTATGTACCTTACTATCATAAGCGCTATCCCATGATTCGTTAAAAGAAACACTACTGCCATACAAATTATTTGTATGAACGATAACTGGTATTCGAACCGGTTGGCTTTTCATTTTTCTTGGTTTGATCAGAACAAATGCCCAACACGAACTGAATTAAAAAGCGTGATATTATTTCATATTTTACATGAATTTTTGTTATCAATTATAATGACCATACGTCATCGTTCATCAATTTTTATCAAACCTCGACAATTAACCGGAATCATTTTTATCACCCGTAGTGGAAATTAACTCCCATCGAGTTCATACCGAATACAGAATGACTTTATAAATAAATCTTTCGTGGGAAAATATTAGCAGATGCTTTTCTTTTTGGGTTTTTTTTGGGAATTTTAGAAAAATGGAAGATTGATCGGGTTAAGGCCGGATTTATTTTTATAGGCAGAGGAAGTAATTGAAAATTCCTTAGGGGCCACAATCGAGCAAAGGCCTCGAAAGAGGGATTCGGGCATTGAATTTGATTGCCAAGCGGGATAACAAAAGGAAATGGTATAATGTGGCTAAAAATGGGTGGTAAGGTCTTTTGAGTTGAGCTACTGTGACAAGTGGCAAAGTTGGAGCCTAGGGCTGTGATAAGGTTAGTTTTGAGCTGAACTTAGTCCTTTAATTTAACGTTAGATGCTGGCCAGATTGGGCTTGAGCCTGACGTTGAATCCATAAACTCCTGAATTGAGCCCAGGAATTTCTGTGGCTAATTTCTAAGATGATTGTGTGTTTTTAATTTTTTTCTCAAGTATTTGAAAAAAAATTCAGACTCGAACCTGGTTTTTTGACTAAAATTAAGCGACTATTACTCTCTCTGTAGAGCTTCTTCTCAAAAAATATTCTGAATTTATGAACAGCTCTTTGAAAAAGGGTTGCAAAGCTAGGGCGATGCCCAAAATATGCGCCAGTTGCGGCCTAAAAATTTTTTTTATCTGTTTTATTTCAAAACATTGCATTTAAAATTTTTTTTAAAATCTTTTTTAGGGTCAGAAAATTTTAAAAATTCTTTTCATTTGTCATGGAGATTTGGTGCAGTTGTCATGGAGATTGGGTGGCGTCATCATGAAAATTTGGTGTCATTGTCATGGAGATTTAATGGTGTCGTCAAGGAGAATAATGGCATTGTCATGGAAATTTGGTGTCATCAAGGAGATTTGGTGGCGTCGTCATAGAAGTTTGGTGTTGTTGTCATGGAGATTTGTTGGCGTTGTCCAGAATTTGGTGTAATCATGGAAATTTGATGTGGTCAAAAAAATTTGGTGGCGTCGCGTCGTCATGGATATTTGGTCACGTCAGTGATTTGGTGGCTTTCTCATGGAGATTTGGTGTCATCAAGAAGATTTGGTGGTGTCGTCATTGAGATTTGATGGCGTTGTCATGGAGATTTGGTGTCATCAAGGAGATTTGGTGGCGTTGTCAAGAAGATTTGGTGTTGTCAGTAATTTGGTGTCGATTTCATGGTCCTCTTATCAGTGTGCTGTATAAGTAATTAGATCCTGATTTTTCACAACTATCTCAATGAACTCCGGACCATTTTGAATTTTTTTTTTAGATTTTTCAGGGACTCAAAAGTATTTTTAAGCTCACACTGACTGTTCATGCAGTCTTGGGTGCCTTCTTACAAACAAAATCTATAAAAATTGTTCACCCTCAATTTTTTAAAATTTTTTTATTTGGGGAAAAAAATTTTCTGTTAAAAAATCTGTCTTTCTTTTTTTGTCAGGGCAAAAAAGCACGATTTCTTTGGCCAGTTGACTTGCCAGTCCGGCCCTGAGATCAGTCATTACTTGGCGCACATACTCTTGAATCGATATTTAGCCCCAGAATTTTTGGCAATTTGGCCTTAAATTTTTTTTGCCTAAGCAAAATATTTCCAGTAGATTTTTTAAAAATTTTTCAATCAAGAAACTCTGAGCCATTTTTTAAGCCTTTCCTTAGTATACATTTTTTTGCCCACTCAAATTATTAATCCCTCAATTAGCAACTTATGGCAATCTCATAAAAAATTTGACATGTTCAAGTCACGTTCATGAAGAATCGAACAACCGATTTAGCATTATTCAAATCTTTTGTTGATTACCATAATTAACATAAATCACGCGCCTAATGTCATGAGATCTCAATTAAACAAATCATATATAGAATGTCTAATTATTACCGATAAAAAATCGAAAATCCAAAACGAAACTTACCGGAGGATTATTACTCGGTTCAGGCTGCATCCTTGCCAAAAACCCAAAAATACTAAACAAATAAACTCATTCAAAGGTACGACCACAACCCAACCATCAATTTCAAATCACAAACGTACAATCCAAAACGAATGATTTTTTAATATATCCAATACGTGTGCTATTTGCGAATTTGGACAACAATGATTTCCGAACCAAGGCCGCTACATTGGAATGAATTCAAAATTTTTCATTTTCGCACTGAATTTTTTTTTCATCCTTTTAATATTTTTTTTTTTTTACTTAATGACGAAACCAACTCGACATCGCGGTCTCACAAATACTGAATGACTCCAGCATATACCGAGGTGTTATGCGTGAGTGTGTGTGAGAAGATTGTGTGGGGCCTCCTACAGCAAAAGACCTCTTGCCACGTTAACGAGCCCCACGCATTGACTTTAGTCGATATTAATTAACGCCATTGTCCAAAAAAAATTTTTTTTTTTTTTTGACTCACCGGACTTGAGCAAGGTTTTTTTAAGATGTTTTTCATGATTTAATTTTTTTATTTTATTTTTTAGGGATCGGAAATAAAGTTGATTTTTATTTTTTCCTAAATTAGGCTTTGCTTGCTTCCTCTGGAGAGCGATGTGAGGCTGCTGGTGCTTGTCAAGAAATTTTAAAAAAAATGTGCTCGACAAGGAATTTGGAAAAAAATTGCTCGACAAGGAATTTGGAAAAAAATTGCTCGACAAGGAATTTGGAAAAAAATTGCTCGACAAGGAATTTGGAAAAAAATTGCTCGACAAGGAATTTGGAAAAAAATTGCTCGACAAGGAATTTGGAAAAAAATTGCTCGACAAGGAATTTGGAAAAAAAATTGCTCGACAAGGAATTTGGAAAAAAAATTGCTCGACAAGGAATTTGGAAAAAAAATTGCTCGACAAGGAATTTGGAAAAAAAATTGCTCGACAAGGAATTTGGGAAAAAAATTGCTCGACAAGGAATTTGGAAAAAAAACTGCTCGACAAGGAATCTGGAAAATAAATTGTTCGACAAGGAATCTGGAAAAAAAATTGCTCGACAAGGAATCTGGAAAAAAAATTGCTCGACAAGGAATTTGGAAAAAAAATTGCTCGACAAGGAATTTGGAAAAAAAATTGCTCGACAAGGAATTTGAAAAAAAAAACCCAGGCCCACTGGTTGCTAGGCACTGGCCCTAGGTCCACTGGTAACTCTAGGCCTAGGTCTCTAACAGGTCTAGCCAACTCAATCCCTGGATCTTCTAGGCGGAACTAAATTCGGTGCCGCCTATGAATCACTCAATATTAAACTCCTCATTAAACAAACGTAAGACGAACTAAAAAAAAACATGCAAAATCATCTTTTTAATCATGACTTTGCATATGTTTTATTCCTTTCCATAAAATAGAGAAAAACTTTAATTAAAAAAATAAAAAAGATCTCCCCGGCTTGCAAAAAAACCTCTAAAGATGCAAATATTTCAAAATTTTTAATATAAATAAAATCCAAAGTCTTGAAATAAAAATAAAATATAATGGGAGTTTGGCTATTCACGTGCATAACGAGCATGATGCCTTATGTCGTTTATTAAAGATACCCCCGACTGAGAACCGGTTTCATATCCAATAGTTTTTATGTAACAGATGAAATAAGTAAACTCAGTAGCTGACATTCATAGTCCAATTTGTTATACATTATTTAAATCGACCTTATGACATTAAACCGGTTTTAATATTCTATAAATCGAAACCTTTGATATTTAAACCGGTTTTCAGAACTATTTTTCACCCATGTTATCAATATTTACTTATAATAAATAATAATTTTTTCATTTAAAAAAAAGAATTTGGGATACGGGGTGTCAGCAACGAGGTCGGAGCCACATGGATTTAGCGGATGTTTGACACGCGCAAGAAGAATTAAATTGAGATTAGGGCTGTGGAAGATTTTAGTGATTTATAGAGGAAAGTGAAGAGGTTTAGCTCTGAGAAATAATAAGATGCAGTAGGAAATTTATATGGCGCCAAAGAATCAGACTCATAAATAGATTTTGTATTCATACAAATCAACCCAACTTCATCCAATGAAGTTCATCGCCCATGTAAAAACAGGATTGAATCGACTTTTTCTGGGCTGACAGTAGCCCAGAGAGTAATGTAAAAAAAGTAGTCAGGCCCGAGTCCGGCCTGGTGCGACTGCCACCCAAAATTTTCTGGCCCGAGTCCGGCCCGGTGCAGGGCTCTAGCTCAATCCTCTATTGGGCACCAGCATCAAAGACAAAGTCTCTCTCTTATGGACCAAGTACTCAAGCCCAGTATTCTCTCCTAAGGTCCCAGCACCCAAAACCAGTTCTTTCTTCCTCCTCAATGGATTCTCGTAGGGACCAAATGGAAAGTACTGCGTCCTGCAGCTGGTGGGGAAGGTCGATGGCAAGCGCAGACCTGTCTGAGGAAAACATCCTGGCTCAAGAATCAAAGAGATTGGTACGGCCAAGATTCGATGGCAGCCTCCAAGGTGAGGATCGCCATGATGATCGCGAATCTACGACGAGGAGCGGGCATTTAAAGAAGAAGAAGAAGGGGCTAAGAAAGCACCACACTTAGTTTTCTGTCCTAGGAGTCAGCATCCATATGAATGTCTTTCATAAAAAACAAGGACCCCACCGTTTTCTTTTACTAAGGGACCGAGGACCAGCACCCACCTCCACACCTGGACCAGCATTAACAACCATGGTGGTGGCTGCTGGACCTACCCAGCTGGTCCTCGAAGCTCCTTGGTGATCAAGGAGCTGCTGCTGGTGGTGGGTGGTGGCCGGTGGTAGCCCACAACCAGCTCTTCCCCCACCAGCAGGTTCTTGTCTTAAGATCAAGAACCTAAACACTAAGTTTTCTCTGGGCTTCAGCACCAAAAACAAATTCTCTTCCTTTTGGACCAAATACTTTACCCAGATTTTTCTGTTAAGGTCCAAGCATCTCAACCAGTTAATTTTTTGCCAACCTCTTTTTCATTTTCTGAATAATTCCCCTTTCATGAACTGACAATGAGTTAAATTAATTACTCTTAAATTCGCCTTCCTCTCCGCGAAAACCCTCGAAAAGTTTTGACAAGAAAAACAATTTTCTTTTAAAAGAGAAAATAACGACAATAATAACTCAACCACCCATGCATCAATTGTCCTTTCAATCCGAAAAAAAACTCCCAAAAAAATCATTTACCGATGTATAATTGAATAAATAAAAGTTAAGAGGATTTAAAAAGGAACCTCAACGTGTGTGGTCCAAAACTTGGGGCTAGGTATTCGGGTACCGACAAAGATTGTTTGGTTTGGAACCGTATTATTAACCTTCCATACCCGCATGACTTCTTAACCATTCAAAAAAATATCCCTTTTTAAGCCAAAAAAAAGTTAATAACAATAAAAAAAATAAAAAATCAATCTCGTCTTCCCAACGTTAATTAGGCCTGTCGCGCACTCTCCTCGTCAATCGTATCATGATTTGAAAGCATGTAGACTTCTGACAGACGACCCCCATGGACAAACTGGTTTAGCTCAAATAACAAAAACCGAATTAAACTAGTTAAAATATGACATTAAATTTTTTTTTAAAGAAATAAGTAAAAAGAACTTTGAACTGAAGGAAATAAAATCGGGTTTGCCAAACAATGATTAATTAATTAATTAGCTTTTTTTTTTTTTAAATTGTTGAGGGTCATAACACGTTGACATAACTGACCTTATAAGAGTAACCTGGACTCCAAGAAGTCTGATTCCTCATTGTATGCAACGAAAACAATAAACCTAAACAAGAAAGTTACTCAATACTAGCTACCAAGGCACAACACACCTGACACTTGACTGAAATAGTAACCTTGAGACCTCCTCGGCCTCCAGCGAAGTTAAAAATTTTAACTCTATGGAAAAAGGGTATATTGGAAGAATTATGGTTTTCGAGTTTGATTTTAAATTCTGGGAGTTTTAGGTTCATGGGCTGAAGAGAGAAACAGTGACGCCATTTCACCAATGGCCCCCTGGGGAAATTTTGGTGTAGCCAGAAAGGTTAAAAAGACCCAGAAAGTAAGGATTACCTGGTTGAAAAACAAAAATTTTTATTAGGCTTGCTGAGTGGCTGAATTCTTTGGTTAAATAGTTGGCCAGTCATAATTTTGTGACTAATATAAAGCGGAGGCGCGGCAGTAACGGCCATTGTTTGATTGGTAGGTCGGCTGACTGGCGAGTTGGTTGGTTGGTTGGCCGGTAAATTAATTTGATGGAGCTGTAGCTGCCGTTAGTTGGTTGTACGGTGGCTCACTTGGTTGCTGGGCTGTTAGTTGGCTCTGTATGGTTGATTGGTTGTGCGATCTCTTAGCTGGCTATTTGGTTGTTTGGTTGGTTGGTTCATTGATTGTTAAGTTTCTGGTATTGTGTCTGGTTGCCCGACGACTTGCTTTGTTGGTTGCTTATGAAATTTATTAGTGGATAGTTTGATTAATATTCTGGTTGGTTAGTCGAATTTTTTAGTCTCTTGCTGGTTGGTTGGTTGGTTGGTTGGTTGCTTTGTTGAATCTACAAAACTCTGGCTGTTTACTAAAGTATTGGTAGGTTGCTTGGTTAATTAATGGGGTAAGAGCTATTTCGTTAGTTCGCCACTCAATCAGTTAGTTGGTCGGTCGGTCGGTCGGTTGGTTAGTTGGTTGGTTGGTTGGTTGGTTATTCGGTTACTCTGATGGGTTGCTTCACTATGTGGTTTGTTGGATGTGATATCAATTGGTTGATTTGTTTGCTGGTTAAATTTCTTGCTGGTTGGTTGGTTGGTTGGTTGGTTGGTTGGTTGTTGGTTCGTTAACTAATTGGTTGATTTGTTTGTTGGTTAAATACCTTGCTGGCTGGCTGGTTGGTTAGTTGGTTGGTTGGTTGGTTGGTTGGTCGGTCGGTCGGTTGGTGGTTGGTTCGTTGATTAATTGGTTGATTTGTTTGCCGGTTAAATACCTTGCTGGCTGGCTGGTTGGTTGGTTGGTCGGTTGGTCGGTCGGTCGATTGGTTGGTTGGTTGGTCAGCTGGCAGGCAGGCTAGTTGGTTAATTTTATGATCGTTTAATTAGCTGCTTAGTTATTTGTGGACTGGTATGTTACTAATTTGGTTTGTCAACTAGCTCGCTGGGAATCTGGTTGTTCAGTTGGTTGGTTGTTTATTAAAAATGACTGAAACTCTGGCTAAATATTGGGTCAGTTGCTCACTTTTCTAGTGGGTGGCTGCAGGCTGATGGGTCTGTTAATCGATTGGTTGTTCAATATCAATCTAGCTGGTTGGTTTGCTGTGCAATCGTTTGGTTGGCTGGTTGGCTAGATCGTTGGATCAGTTGATTATTCAGTTGCTTGGTTTTTAGGGATTGCTAATAAATCGGTCAGCCACTTAAATATTTACAAACTCAATAATTTTGGGTGCCTAGTTGTACTGAAGATTAAACCTAACGAGCTTGCCAACTAATCTTTTCTAAGCAAAAATCACCGGTCATCTATTTAGTTTACAAAGTCTGTTGCCACCTTACTGTTGCCTGGTCCAAAGAATTTTTTTTTTATCTAAACCCATTCAATCCATTTCAGATATACACCCCTTTAACAAATGATCAATTTCGTCATATCCTTCCTTAAAATATAATCGTAGTTGGTGATCAGCAATGATGGCACCAATTATATTTACTGTTGCTACGGCGCCACATACGTCATCGACCCACTCTAAAAAAAACCCGATGACCAATTTAACCTTTTCAATTTTTTTTCCCAAGATAAAAAGGTAAAAGGATATTTTTCTCAATTCCGCATATATGACTTTTTAATACTGACTTACCATGAGCGCAAGGTGGTTATATTAAGGGACAGATATCACATGTAACATCATTCCTAAGATGTTGGGTTTAAAGTTAAGGGATTCAAAGGGATTTATTCTTCCTAAAATTCCGAGCGATATACCCAGTTCAGATTTTTTTTTAGGCAAAACAATGACACGATTAATGAAGGGGGGTTTTTTTAAAAGAATGATTTTTGTTAATGCTCTCGTGTATTGCTGAAAGAGGATATCAAATTTGGCAGATAACAGAATTAGGCAATATGGTGGCCAAAAAATAATTTTATGCATAATTTTTATAAAAAATATTTATTTTAACTTATCACTTCTTTAGCCACAGCCTTACATTCACTTAAATGTTTCTTTAAATTCTTAAAACTCCCACCGCAAGCATCACAAATTTGACTATATCTCACCGAGTGAATTTTTCCCACATGAGCCATCAATAACGTTGAATTTTTTAAAACTTTCCCGCATAAATTACATTCTTTACTACTTTCAAAATGATTTTTAAAATGTTTTACCAAATACGTTTGAGAATAACTATTCCCGCATAAATGACACATTAACAAGTCTTTATGACAATTCTTCTTATGCTCCATTAATTTTTCTTTATCCTTAAAAGAAATTTGTGGTTTGCATAATTGACAATAAAATAATTTACAAAAATTTTTATGAATTTGTAGATCTTCAATATTTTCAAGTTTTTTAAAACAATTTTGACATTTTAATGTTTTTTCTTCTATCGAGCTAATTAATAATGTTTTTCTTTTCTTTTTCACTGGAGGTTTTTCAGCCTGTGAGGTTGTGTCTTCGTCTTCTTGGTCACTGCTGTCTGAATTATTTTCAATTATTTCACGTATTTGCTCGTTTTTATTATACTGGCCTAATAAATTTTCATTTTGTTGAATTTCTTCGAATATTTCTTTGATTTTTTCTTCTCGCCATTGAACTCTTGTCTCGTCTAATGTTAAATCTTCATCAAGGCTGTTTAAAAATATTGAGTCCAAGTCACAAAGGATGTCGTTGGTTTCGTTTTCGGTGTGAGTTTGAGTTAGTTGCTTCTCGGTGTTGCGGAATTGAATGATCCAATCGCTGCAAATTTCAATTTTTCGAATACATGGTTTGCAGCCAAAGTGTGAGAGTTTGTCGAGAACTGTTACCTGCAAAAAAAAAAAATAAATATCAGTAAATCAAAGCTCAAGAAATTGTAGAGTCGAAACTGGTGAGGCTCAATTTCATAAACAAAATCAGTTCTCGATTTTCACTACCATCTCAATTTTTTCCTTCTCCCAGCAAAACAGTTTCAATTGATTTTTAAAAGACAAACATTGTCACTACAAGCTCAGTTTTATTAATAGCAACACAAATTTTTTTTTTTGACATTTTGCCTGTCTAAACTTGTTTGCTTTTCTGCAAAAAGTTACACAATTCAACATTTCCCAATTTTTTTACAGCTAAATCTCCAAAATCAAAGCTGTTTAACCTCAACTGGTTAAATTTACTACTCGTACAGAGTCCTGCAGTCTCATTGACTGCATTCTGCTGCTATGTACTCAATTCAAAGGAAATAGAACATGGTTTAATCTTAGACAATACAAACCCAAGTATTAAAATTTCCAACTTACTGGATGTGATAAAACAACTGAAATGCTATTCAAAAGCACTTCGAAATTCTCACATTCGAAAATATTCACACATAAATTTTTATCCATCATTTTCGCACAAAATCTGCACATAACATTCTTCCCCTTAAACATCTCATCATCTGTTACTTTAGGTTGACGTTTCTTTATCCTTTTGACAATTTTTTTCCTTTTAGGTTTCATTTTATCAAGATTGAGACTCGGTATCCAGTCAATATCATCTTTATCGAGCAATTCAGCTGGAAAACCTGAAACACATTGCGAAACCATGAAAAACAACAGATTTTATAGTAAGTACCTTACAATTTTACCTGATTTAAAATGATCAGAACATATTCTGACACTTGATTCGTTAAATGATAAATTCAACACATCACACCATTTTTTTCTTCTGAGTATTGATAATTGTGATATTTCTTCATTTCTATGTGAAATTACTTTCGGGATTCGAAAATATGATTTTTTAGCGTCGTTAGTCGACGTTTTACAAACACAACACGATCTAACCATTTTAATGAAAAGAGAAAAAATGTAAACTGGTTAAACATAACCTCAAAGACAAATAACAGAAAAACAAATGACGTAAGAGCTGCGAGCGGTCGTCGCGTTAACTAACATATCAATTAATGCAATTTTTTTTTTATTTATTATTTGTTGTGTCTGAGATTTATTGATTAAATTAATAAATATTAAGAGTTTAAATATATTAATTAATTAATGTAATTGAAATTAATTTTTTTGGGAGAAGGATTTTTTATAGGGGGAAAAATCAATATGGGAGAGAAAAATATTTAAATAAATAAAATAAATATTTATTCAGTTTCTTGAATATTGATTTCTGTTATCACAATGCATTCGGGTATATAAATCTGATAACGTTAGTTAAGGTAATGACCGCTTGAGGCACTCTCGCCCGCAATATTTTGCAAAAGCTCTTCATTTCTCAACTTCCGTACATTTAGTTTCACGCCCGCCCGCATTGCATGTGTCGTAATGTGTTTTTTAGGCTTTAGTAAACCGGTAGTTTTCGTCAGGATTTCCCCCCTTTTCTTTGTTTACGTTTTTTCTTTTCTTTGAAAAAACGAAATCGTGCCGCGCGGGGGATTTTTTTTTGTTTTTATTCAACGGGAAGAAAAACACGCCCGGGAAAAAAAAAATAAAACTCGTTTGTGTTTGTTCCTTTTGTTATTTTTTTTTCAAACTTGTGAAAAATTTTTTTTTTATTGTTTGCTATGGAACCATAACCGCGCCATTAGCGCACGAAGCGAATAATAATCCCTTTTAAAAAAAATAATAAATAATAATAATTCGTGCAGGGTGAGTCAGGAAATAAATAATTTGGTGCTTTTTTAATTAATTATGATGTGGATGCTAATGGATACTAATGAGGCAATGGGATTAAGAGTAAAAAAAAAAATGCGTATGAGTGTTTTTTTGTAAATATAAATCATTTTCATTTCCCGTTTATTGGAAATTTTTTCGGGGAGGGATGAGGGGGGCTAACTGACCTTAATGAAAATTTTTTTTTGCGAGTTTCATTTCCGTTTTAATTAATAACTGTTAATTTTTTTTCCGCTGCGACATGTTTCCTTGTTCCCTATGTATATTTGTATATGGATTAAAGCTCTCCGCAGGTGCTAGAGAGATATTTGTTGATAAAATAAGATGATTAATATTGTTCAAGGTGTATTTATTATTTTTTTTCATTAGGAGATAAATATTTGGAGTGAGAATTTCAAATTTGGGAGGGTTTTTTGGTAATTTTAATATAATCAAGCAATCTGAGCATCAATATGAAAGTTTTCTAAGTCTTCTATGGTATTAATTAGGCAACAGCAAAGTTGTAGTTTCAAGTTTAATGTAACAGATTTAAGGAAACATAGGTTAAGCTTATTATTCGTGTATGGAGGTTCTCAGGACTGAGAAGGCTCATTAAATTATTGATCTGTGAATAATTTTCTTAATTATGAATCCGTTTTGCCACTTCCTGATTTGAAAACTTGTGATTTATCATCGTTATTAAGTTTAGCGGACATTCGTTGCTGAGTAAGTTCCCTTAGTTTTGTCTGAAAAGACCTTTTTTGTTCAGTAAGTGGCCTGAGAGGCATAATGATACGGATTGAGCTGAAAATGGCTAATAACTGCTCTTAGATAATTTTTCAGCTCGTAATTATCGTTAGCAGATTCTAGTTTTCTCCAAGATCGATATAAACGAGGTTTAATCGGCTTGGCTTGATCGAGAAAATCTTTTGGTTGGGCTAAAATTAGCCATGAAGGACGTAGCCGAGATCAAAGTGGCTTAAAAGAACCTCTGAATTTTGGCAGGGCTTTGGAAAGCCCTAGTCTGCCAAATAATGGCCTTAGTGAAGCACAACGGACCAAAATTGGGCATATTTGGGCCTTAATACTGATTTATTTAAGCCCAACTGGCTTAAAAGGGCTTCACACTTCCTTATTTGGCCTTAAAATGGCTTTAGTGGACTTTGGCCAGCCCTTAAATCCTCCTTAGTCAAGCTGGCTGAAAAATTCTTTTGCTGCTCCTCATGTTTCTCATTTATTCGAGAAATACAGAAAGAAAATCGTCATGAAGATTTTCAAGCTTTCTGGGAATGATAAACGAGCATTTCCATTTTAAAAAAAAAAAAAAAGAATGATTTTTGCGACCTTTTTTTGCGTCTTTTTACGGATTTGAGAGTAATTCTGTCTTTTTTCCCCATTTCCTTTAAATTTGTTTTCCTTTCGGATTTTTTTTTTTTTACTTTTTCGAACTACGACTTTGAAAAGTCTTGTGTATATTTTTTTCCCAAGGATCAAAAAGCCGAAAGAATTTAAAATTTTCGTAATGAAAATATGAATTTTCAAGCCCTTATATATCTTTGAAAATGAGGATGACCGCAATGTTCGTCCGCGTCCTCCATGAAAATAGGATTCGGTGGTTTATTATTTTAATTTTGACGGGACAAAAGCCCTTTTCGGATTTTAATATGATATGGGAAATGAAGTTGGTGACGCTTTGTTTTGAGATCGGTCGGATTTGTTCCTGACCATTTAAATCGCTCTGTTGCTGAAATTTCTTAATATTTTTAGGCTTGCTTTATATCTCGATATAAAGGTTCAGCCCTGATTTTCCCCCCTGGGCTCATAAAATATTTTTTGCCCATTTTACATCTGCCAGTTTAGAACGAACTCCTGAAAAAGTTTTTTAAAATTTTACCTTTCACTTTCCCAATGCTAATTACCCCCCGAAACCATTCACGGTAAACATTAACTGATAAAATCCTTTTAAATTACCCAAAATAGGGGTTTTTCAAGTGGCATATCACGCTAAGCCAGGCTTTTGATTCCGATGTATAATTTTTTACGCTCATACGAGTACGATCCAACCTTGCTTTAATGATTTTGATACATTCCTTTTAATTAATTAAAAAGTTTCGCGGATGTGTTACTCGTACGCATATATCAACATAATTCAAAAAGGTTTAAATATGAAACTATCTCTCACATCTAAATTTGTCTCGGGGTTTTCAAACAAGTATCTTGCGATCTGTTTCGTTTAAAACCCCTCGGGTGGGCTTCTGGATCCTTCGTCATCTCTTTAAGTTTCATCTCTCTTTCAATTGAAAAATTCCTTTTCTAAAAGTGGAATTGCAAATGACAGTTATAAAACAAGAGTGGTGAACTTAACACTTTGAATACGGGAATGTTGGAGTATTATGATGGGTTGATAGGTAGATCGAAGGAAAAATTATTTCTTAAACGAGTTCTATAAGCTTTGCGCACGTTTTCACTCGTGCAGAGCTTTGAATTTGTGATTTAGTTTATCTCGGGTTGTTGGGGAACGCTTGAGCTTAAAAATGACTTCAGATTCGAATTTAGCGGGCGGAAAAACCTTGAAATCGAGTACCATATCGTATTTTTTGGTCAGTAATAGAATTTAGCCATTTTTGGGCTGTTAAAAGACCTTTGCCCTTTGAAATGGCCACGAATTTGGATTCAGCAACCAATTAAACGTCGAAATCGAGTACCATGTCCTATAATTCAATTTTTTTCTTCTCATTTTTTTAAAATGACTAATTTGGCCGATTTTAGGGCCTTTTCGCCAGCGTTAAGTAATTTAATTGCTTTCCATTCGCAACATTTTGTGAGAGTATAATAGTAAAGGGATGAATAAGAACTCTCTTAAGCTTTATCGCAAGGTTGCGATGTGCCTGCGTGGGCGTAAATCGAGTAATGGCGTTGAAAAACTTAAGGCGTAACTTTTCCAGATTTGATGGCCTAGACTTGAAAGTGGGCGATCATAGTTTGAGGGATCCAAGAAACGTGATACTAGTGCTGCAGTTAAAAGAATTAGCATAAGCCATTTTTTATCGCAGCCATTTCTAATACGCCTGAAAATGGCCTGTAGTTACAATTTATCAAAAAATACGACATGGTACTCGATTTCATGGTTTTCGAGGCTGCTGAATTCAATTTTGTGGTCAATTTTATCGGCAAATACTCCTAGTTTCAGATAATCTTTCAATATTCCCATATTTCTAGAATTTGTGGCCCCGTAAAGTCAGTTATATCTTATTTGAGGTCCTCCAATGGCCTGTAAGATTATTTATCATATCTCCGGCATATTTATTAAGTTTGAATCTGAGAAAACGAAAGAATATTAAAAATAAATAAAACAACTGTTTGTTATTTTTATGAAATACCCTGAAGCGACCAGATTGAAAAATTTCCTTTTTATTTATTGAACGCTATTTTTCTCCCCCCTCATGTCATATTTCACAGAATATAAAAAAAAAAACGCGAGAATCCCGTGAGTTATACACGAAACAAGGAAAATAAGGTAACACTTATTCAAACATTATTCTCTCTAAAATTGAAAAATAAATCCTTTCAAATCTTAAAAAATACCTTTAAAAATAAAATAAATCTCCCCAACTTGAAATTTCTGGTTTTAAAAGGTAATTAATTGTAGAAAAGAGAGATGTTTTGATTTTTTGAAGTGCTCGAGCAGTGGCGGACTGGAAATTTTTTATTTTTAAGGCGAAGCTCTTAAGGCCATTTTAGGCTCAAGTAAAAAACAGACTTATCACAGAAACTCAATTATTTTTATTTATTTAAAATTTTTATCTATGACAATTTTTACAATTTAATTTAATGGTAACGTTACAATTGTTAAAAGTAAAATGTTTTAAAGCAGATAAAACATGAGGTGGATAAGAATTTATTGGGCCATTTGAATTTTTATCCCCAACATGATTTTCTTCATTCGTAGATGTTTCATGAGGCGGGAAAACGAGTAGCACATTTTTTGAATCCATACTAATGCTATCAGTGGAACTTTCATCGCTAATTTGCACTTCTTCAAATTCGTTTATTGGCGAACAAGGCGGTGATTCCACCTCCTTTTTTAATGGTAACATAACTTCCTCAAAATCAGCAGGATTTGTCGGTGTTTCCATTTTGATTTCTTGACTTCCTTCGGCTTCGTGAGTGAAAGCTGTTGATGCTGCATTTATTTTCGAAGTTATGAGCGTTTCTGTATTTTGTTTTTGAAATACACTTTCCTCGATGTAACCTTTAACAACGCTGGAAGATTTCCATCCTCCATGTCTTCTTAAAGTAACTAAATCTGCGCCGGCATTGGCTAAAAGCGTCGCTGAAGTTCTTCTGAAAGAATGTCCTAAAAAGAAAGGATTGTGTTATTGATTTTTCTTCACGAAATTCTCAAAATTTATAAAACTTACCAGTGTAAGCGTTTGGATTTGGCAATCCTAGAAATTGAGCTATTATTTTTGGCATTTTCGCTAGAGAATTTTTTCCTATAGGCGATCTGATACAGGCACCGTCGTGGTAAGTTAGGAAAAGACGATTTGATTCTGTGTTATTTGGACGGAGATTTAAGTATTTTTTAACTGTGAAAAAATGTTGGTCGCTAATTGTGAATGATCTAGAAACCGCAGGAGGTTTTTTAGGAATTGTGACTAGGATCATGTTATCACGAGTTTCTATATCTTGTATTGTTGTTTTAACTATTTCTTCAGTTCGACAAGCACCCAAAATGCCGAAAATGGCGACGACCTATTCAAGAGAAATAAAAATGGAAATTATTTATAAGCATTGGAAAGTTTAAAATTAAAAAAATAAAATATTTATTGCAAATTATAAATTGCTCGACAAGGGATTTTGGAAAAATTTGCTCGACAAGGGATTTTGAAAAAAATTGCTCGACAAGGGATTTTGGAAAAAATTGCTCGACAAGGGATTTTGGAAAAAATTGCTCGACAAGGGATTTTGGAAAAAATTGCTCGACAAGGGATTTTGGAAAAAATTGCTCGACAAGGGATTTTGGAAAAAATTGCTCGACAAGGGATTTTGGAAAAAATTGCTCGACAAGGAATTTGGGAAAAAATTGCTCGACAAGGGATTTTGGAAAAAATTGCTCGACAAGGGATTTTGGAAAAAATTGCTCGACAAGGGATTTTGGAAAAAATTGTTCGACAAGACTTTATAGGGCTCAAAAACTTTGTTAAAACATTTTTCATGCCTCGAAATTCTTTTAGACCTTTTTTTAGGGCTCAAAAATCTTAATTGAATATTTCCTAGGACTCAAAGATCTTGTTAAAACATTTTTAGGAACCAAAAAATTTTTTTAAATTATTTTTTGGGCTCAAATTTTTAATTAAAATGTTTTTCCTACCTTCATTGCTAAGTATTTCGAATCCGGCGCCGTTTCCAAAAACTTGACAATCATCTCAGAAGTAAAAACTTTCGCTTTTTCAGGTACATATCCCTTCCCTCGATCTTTTAAAAAAGCCATTAATTTAGTATACTGTGAAATGTTTAGATTGTGTTTTAATTTGATCATACTTCTTAGCATTGAGTATGAAGACCAAAGCGTCGAGGGAGTTTTAGTTATAGCTAATTCTTTAAAATAATCCAAAACCACTTCTTGTGTCAGCTCATTTTTTTTTCTTTCTTGTTGCCACTTGACGAATTGAATATATTTCTGCTTGTACCGACTTTTAGATTTTTCAGGAATGACAAGGTCTATTGTGGAATCTTCAGCGTTTGATAGTTCGGCAGGTTCGATGTCTAACGAATTTTCTTCTTCTGCTGCATTTGATAGTTCGGCGAAAGTGACGTCCATTGAACTGTCGTCTTCGGATTCCATACTTGAGCTTTATGCAACTGAAAAGTAAAAAAAAAAAACTATTAAAGAAGATTGTGCTGAATGCGGTCTACAGAAAATGATAAAAATAAAAGAGAGTAAGACGCTTCATAGAAATATTGGCTATTTCCCTTTGCTCATGCGCCAAACCGTCATCATTTTTCACGCCTTAAAAATAATTAAAATTATTAAAAAAAGAAGTCGCAAGAAAACTGAAAACAATCTATTGCATTTAAATTTCCCGCCATGATTTCATTCCCAAGATGGCGGTGTGCTCGAGACTAAAGCAGTAGGAAAAAAAATAACAGTGGTAAAATATCAATAGAAGGGAGGTAATGATTAAAATACGTCCCTGGCATTCCTTTTTACGTTTTTAATATTAGAATTGAAATATTTGATTTTCGCTTGAACAAAATTGTTAAATTTACATCGTATTTTCGACGTAAACAATGTAAATGAAACATTTGAATAATAGGGAAAAAAATTATCAACACACTAACCTATTAAGTAAATTTGACGGCGAAAAATTCTCGAATAATAATCCTTTGAAAAACGCAGCTTTTAATTTATATTACAAAGAAAAAAAGAATTATGGCAAAAAAAATACAAGCGTGATGTAAAATGATTTCACTGTACGAGTGAGTTCCACGTCACCGCCTGGTTACTTGACCTGTGTTTACTTATCTCGCCGTTCGAGCGCTGTGAACACAGTGGCGACGTGAAATCGTTCGCTTTCGCCTTCGAGCGTATAATGCACTGTGACGTAGACTTGTTTAGTGACGTCATTTGCAGTAGATGCATTGCGATTTTGATTTTGAAAATGATATTTTGGTTCAGATTTATTTTTTGTTTTAAACATGTTGAGATTTTTATATTTTATGTAATTTTTTTCTGATCTTGATTTGAATTTGGTTTAAAAATTTAATGAGGGAACTTTAAAGTTTGAAAAAATTGCTCGACAAGGGATTTTGAAAAAAATTGCTCGACAAGGGATTTTGAAAAAAATTGCTCGACAAGGGATTTTGAAAAAAATTGCTCGACAAGGGATTTTGAAAAAAATTGCTCGACAAGGGATTTTGAAAAAAATTGCTCGACAAGGGATTTTGAAAAAAATTGCTCGACAAGGGATTTTGAAAAAAATTGCTCGACAAGGGATTTTGAAAAAAATTGCTCGACAAGGGATTTTGAAAAAAATTGCTCGACAAGGGATTTTGAAAAAAATTGCTCGACAAGGGATTTTGAAAAAAATTGCTCGACAAGGGATTTTGAAAAAAATTGCTCGACAAGGGATTTTGAAAAAAATTGCTCGACAAGGGATTTTGAAAAAAATTGCTCGACAAGGGATTTTGAAAAAAATTGCTCGACAAGGGATTTTGAAAAAAATTGCTCGACAAGGGATTTTGAAAAAATTGCTCGACAAGGGATTTTGAAAAAAATTGCTCGACAAGGGATTTTGAAAAAAATTGCTCGACAAGGAATTTTCAAAAAGTCTGTTCGACAAGGAATTTTAAGAAGATAGACTTTTTCCAACTCACATAAAAACATCATAGGCTTCAAGTTTGCCCCCCTCCCCATTAAGAAAAATTTAAAATAACTCCACATTGACCTCGATTTTTTTTTTATTATTTTGAATTCCTATCCGGACAAGCTAAGCTATTAACAAAGCTTCTCGCTTAACAATCGAGTTTTTTAATTGAAAATATTTCCGATGGAGAAAAATGTTGGAGAAAAGATAATTATTTCTCATTACATTTAAACGTTTTTGAATAATGAAGCGGTAAAAGTGAAAAAGCGATAAAGCTGTCGAAGAGAGGGGGGAAATTCGAAAGAGAGAGAGAGAGAGGGAACGAAAAGGGAAAGAAAACTTTGGTTTGTAGAAATTGTACGGTTGACAGGTTTTACCCTGGATACAAGCATTACAATTAAAACTTGTCGAAGTTAGAAAATCAAACCGAATCAGTGATAAAAGCATTCGTCTGAGAGATCAAAAGAGAAAGCATAAATATAAAGAAGAAGAAAAAAGCGAAGACGGGAGGGAAGGAAAAAAAAGTTTGTTATCAGGATCTGTAATTGCATTGCCTTTTGTCACTTTTTATTTTTCCGCAAATAGAAATCTTTTTAACTGACCTTACTTTACTCGTGGACCTTTTTTTCTTTTTTTTGTCTTGAAGGTAAAAATGTGCCACGCGGGAGTTATGTTCCAGCTCGTGTTCGTTTGTGCAGCGTATCCTCTCTTGACCAAACTCGATCCTTCGTTAATTTCAATTTTGAGATTGATTAGCTTTGGTTTCGGGAGTTTTGGGGGTTGGGAAATGTAGGATGTTTCGGAAAAGCGATTTGGAATAAGATATCGGTTTAATCTAAAGGGATATATTCGTAAATGCGGATTATTTGCTTGAGATTCCTCGTCAGAATTTCGAGGAATCGATTTTCGATCGATTTTCTCAAAGAAATGGTTTTAGAATTTTTTTTTAAAAAAAAATTTGCTCCAGAAGTAATTTTGAAAAAATTTTATGGATAAGAAAATTTGGGAAATTTTTTCAAGAAGAAAGAATTGTACATAAAATTGCTCTACAAGGAATTTTGAGAAAAATTGCTCAGCAAGATATTTTAAAAAACTTTTGATTGTAAAAATTTTCAGGAGGAATTTTTTCTTGTCAAGAAAAAAGAAACTTAACTTGCCAAAAAAAATTTTTTTAACTACGTAATTAATTTATAGCTCATCTAACTCCGCTTCCCTTTTTAAATAAAACCTCTTTGCATCTGCCACGTGCCACAGATTACCTCCAAAATATCCCAATTACAATCATATAATCCCATTTCGAAAATTTAATTCACTTCCCGAAATTCCCTGTTGAAAATAAAAAACTTCCCGGAATTTTTTTTACAAATGAAGAACATTTCCCAATTTTCTCTCTCTCTCACGTTTCCTAACAATACAGCTGTGGAATTGTCGGTAAATTCTCGTATTTCAACCCTTAAAGGTTGAAATTCAAGCTCGGCGAGATTTCCAACGAATTTAATTTTTATCAGGTGCTAAAGCTTCAAATCAAAAAATCCCCTTTCACAAAAAAAAAACCTTCGATTTAATTATAAATACTCGCAACGTGAATTCAATCCTTAGTAAACATCCAATTCGATTTTATCCAATGCTAATCCGGATTATTAAAAAAATATCCCCCCCACTGTATAAATATTTAAAAAAGCCTTTGTGCCTAAAAATTGTATACTTAAAAACCTGAAATTCGAACCGAATAAACTTCCTTCAAGGCATTAGATAATTGAAAGTCAACACTTAAGGGCAACTCAAACGTGTTTTTTATTGAAGAAGGAAAGCGTCAAAGTGATAAATTAAAACCCGGTTATAAAGCAGCCTTCTCTCACTCTCTCTCTCTGAAACTCGAAATTTCAGCTTTCCCCCTAAATCACGTTCTCCTAACCCTTTTCTTCAACTTTATAAGGAAAAGGAAAAAAAAGGGTTTAAATTTCAAAATGAAATCAGTGGACATCGCAAATTGGAATCGGGAACTTTTTTTATTCCCCTGTTTTGTTTTTAAGTGGGTTGCTAAGTTTTTTGTTTGCATCAAACACTTATCTGAATTGGCCTTTGTGAAAAAAAGTGGGGGATGGTTTGAAAATGGATGCTTTTAATGCATCGTAAATCGAAAATACCATTTCAAGGTTTTCCGGATCGTTAATAACCTTTAAAATGTTTTTTTTTGGGTGGAAAAATTGTTAAGTATACGTTGGGAGAATATATTGATGTTTAGTTTGTTGTTTTAAAACCATGCTGCAAGTTTTTAGTGTTTGGAAACTTATTTCGGTAAAAACGACCTCAGATTTGAAATTAGCGACCTCGAAAACCCTGAAATCGAGTATAATGTCACATTTTTTGGTAAATTTTCAGATAGGCCATTTTTAAGCCGTTAAGGAAACGTTTGCCGCAGTAAAATGGCTTTGGATTTAATATCAGTAACCTGAAAAACCCTAAAACCGAGTGCAGTGATATGTTATTGATAAATTTTAAAATTTGGGCTCTTAAAACTAACTGTATTTTTGGGTCTAATTGGCCTAAATGTTTTTAGGGATTTTATGGCTCAGCATGGCGCCACTAGGAATCCAACGAAACAAAATTCTGATTATATCACTGCTCACAACGTATGCTCAAAACTTCTGCAACATCAAAAAAGGCTTGACTTGTCCCCGCTAACAAAAAATAAGCCCTTGCCCGAAAAGGCCTTACGTCAGATTTTTTGAAAAATGTGACATGGGTCTCGATTTCGATGTTTTCGAGGGTGCTGATTTCGAATCCGTGGTCTTTTTCTGCGGCAAAAGCTTGTAACAGCCAAAATTAGCCAGATTTCGATTTTCACCTATAATTGAACATAGTAGATCGTTTAGCCTTTCCAAAAAAATGTTTAAAACATATTTAGTTCTTGAACCAAAATTTTTCGAATGCTTAAATTCAATTTCACAAAATGATCTTTCATCCCTCTAACGTATAAGGTCAAAGGAAGTCAATTCAGTAAGGGTAATCATTTATTGACGGTTTTACAATGGGAAAAATATCGGTCAAAGGTCAAGCTACACCGTTAGGATTTTCTTCTAATCATTATAAATTTTTTTTCTATTTTCCCCCTACGCTTACCTTACGATCCCTTTTAGCAACGAATGATCAACTCTCTTACTTCACAATAATGTTCCCTGTAATAATCTTATTTTTTACTCTCCGTAAACTTTTTCACCAAAGAAAAGGTTTCTCAGATTTTGTTAACGTGATATCAGAGGAAAAATTTTCGGATTAAAAAAAGTTATTTTATTTTTCAAAAGGGGAGTGTTGTTAAAAAGTTTTGCATGAAAAATTGATTTTCTTTGAAAAATCCCGGGGAGGAAAATCGGCGTATCAAAAGGATTTTATTTTGATCGAAATCGTAAATGTTTAAATCGTCTAATTACCTAGGAAAGCACTTTGGATGAAAGCTGCTATAAAATAAGAGTTAATAAACGTGAATAAATAAATAAATAAAATAAATATACGGACTCCGGTCGGTTCGTTGTATAAAAACAAATGTGATAGAAGGATTTCCTTTTTTTTTTTTTGCTCTCGAATTCGTGCGGTGAAGGTTTTAGTTAAAAAAAATGCCAAGCACGAGACAGTCCCTTTCTGGAATTCCTTCGTGTTTCCATAAAACGTGCTTTCTACCTTTCCTCCTTTTTTGAATTTATTTTCTACAAAAGCGGGACAAGAGCGAGAGCATGGTGCGCGGATAAATTTTTATTTATTAGAATGTGGGATCTCATTGCAAAGGCTTCCTCGTTAAATTTTAATATTTCATAATTTGCGCCTGATGATCGAACCATTTTTCAAAAAGGGGGAAAAAGAGACTGCTATGGTTTTCTGATAAATGAAAGTATCGGAATAACGGTAATGCTTATGAGAGTGGAAAGAAAATGAAATTCAACCTTCATATGCCGCCGTCGAGGGAAAATTTCTTTCAGTAAAAGGTTTTTTTTTAAAAAAAAAATAATGTAAGAGGGATGAAAACGATCGTCGTGATTTTTTTCCATTTTTTAAATATTTTTTTTGGAAAGGCTATGCGATCTACGTTTCGGGTTTGTAATCTGCGTTTGAGACAGGTTGTCAAGGAAAATTTAAAAGAAAATCCTTCTTTTTGGTATTCTCTTTTTTATTATTATTTCTTGGTGAAGAATTTAAATTCCGCTCGTTTTAGGAAACGTTATTTCAGAAACTGACTTTAGAAAAGAAATTAGCTACCTTAAAAGTCGTGGAATCGATCATTACATCACGATTTTCGGCTAATAAGAAAATGTGGTCAATGTCCGGGCAACTACTGAGCTCTTGCCGCAAAAAATAACCACGGATTCTGAATCAGCAACCTTGAAAACGCCGAAATCGAGTACCATATTGCATTTTTACATAAATTTTAAATTCAGCCCTTTTAGGGCAAAAATTACTTTTTATCGTGAACTATGAAGCCACTTTTCATGACTAAGATACATGAAACATCATCAAATATTGTATACGGTGCCTTCAGAAGAATTTTGGAAAGTCTTATGAAGAACCAGAGTGAATAGGCATAAGCCAGCATTTATGGCCTTTGCGCCTAAAAATGGCTTAAGCTTAAAATTATCGCAAAATACAATATGGGAGTCGATTTCGACATTATTTGGGTTTCTGACTTTAAATTTGACGTCAAATTTCATGTCTGCCAACCTCAACAGCCCAAAAATAGGCTAAATTTTGAAAACGACCAAAAATTACAACATGGTACTCGATTCCAATGTTTTTCAGGTCGTTAATTTCAAATCCGTTATCATTTTCGATGGCAAACCGCCCTGTCAATCAAAAACTAGTAAACTGCTTCAATTTCGCCCCGAATATTCAAATTAGTGTCCATCACTGTTGTTGCCGCTCCTCCTAACGCCTCATTACACTTTTACGATGACGAAATAACGTCATTATGACGTCAGACAATATCTCGCACACATTTCCTATATACACAAACGTGCAGTTATGCAGCTTTATGATCATTCCTTGGATTAATACCATGACGCTAATTAATATGTTATAAATTATTAATTTAACCGGCAAAGATAATTTAACATTTCAAAGGATCCGATTATAATTCCACTTAACAAACCCAAACGGATAAGATATCCTTTTACCATCACATTATAGGACGATCGTGGCTAATATTAATTCGTATAATTCCGAAAGCTAATCTGGTAGCACAAAGCTCAGCCGATGGTATTTACTTTAGCTTTGTTTACTTTAAAGAAGAACTAAGTGCTTCGATCTGCTGTTGAAGGAGCCTGACAAAAGAAAATAAATTGAAAATTTTTTAGGAATTCCGTCAGCGTGCTAAACATTAATATAGAAAATAATAAAAAAATAAGCTAAAGCTGAGTTGACGTTGAATTAGAGAATGATTTATTGGAATGTTAGGCAGGGAAAAAAATGAGGAGGAAGAAAGTTCGGGGGAAAAAAGGGGAATTTTACCTTGGGCCGTGTGGCGATTTCACGTCAAAGGACTGTTGAAGCAAAACAAACCGAATTTTTTACGGTTACTTCATTTATAAAGGAATAATTTATGAACACGGGTTATCGATGATGATTTATCAGGAGGAAAAAAAAATTTTTTTTATTTAACCCAGACTCACCTTAGCACGAATTATTAATTTTTTTTTCTTTTCGTGTAGCAAAAAACTTTATAAATATTTATGAACAAAATGTGAAGTGAATATATATATTTTTTTTTAAATAATAAAATGCAGTCGTCGTTAACTAAATCAGGCTCATCTTTAAATTTAAGCGCTCAAGATGAAAGCAAAGAACCGTTGGAAGGAAAAATCCGGAGAGTTTTCACGACTCATGCGAGGAGGCGAACAAGGAAAAAGGAAATGGTACCTGGATTCAGTTTGATTCACATGATGAAAGAGCCTTTGAGAGTCGTTCATTCGGTCCCGCTCAGCTTTCCAAACGGGTGAGTATTAATTTTTTATTAACATTTTTGTTTAGCTCTTTTCCTCCCGGATAGAGAAAAAGGTAAACAAGTCGTGCAGAAAAGGACGCACCCGAATTAATTATTAATTTTTTTAATTATTTTTATTTATTTTTATTCCGTTTGTGGCGGGATGAGTTTTTCCCCCGGATGAGGATGAATTCGGTCTTGAATTTTGGAGTTGTGAAAATGGAGATTTTCACCCGGATGTAATGAGATCTTAATAAGGGCTAACGAGGATGGAATAGGGTTTTCGGGGTGAATTTATCATTGGAAATTTTGAAATGCTGTTGGAGAATTTAAGTTTCTTGAAGTTGATCTAATTATTGTTGTTTCCGATTTTCATTGTTTGGAATTACAATTCCTGGAGGGGATGTTATACAGTATAAAGATTTTATTCTGATGCTTCCGGTTCGGTGTTTAGTTTCGCTTTGTAGCGTCGATGTTTTCCTGTGTTTGTTAGGGAAAAAAATATGGGAAAGTTTTTTGAATTCCGGTAGAAATTTTTTTAAAGGATGGGAAAGGGGTTTTTTTTTTTGCAGAAGTCTTTCAAAAATCGAAATTGCTGGACGAGGAATTTCTTTGATGTATAGATCTGGTTTTCAGGATCTGGATCGGAAAGTCAAAAATGTTGAAAGAAAGGCTTTAAATGCTTGAGCTAGGCTTGTTTTTGCATTCGGTCTGGAAATGATGACTGGCAATCAAGATCGTAGAGCGCCGCGTTGGAGGGAATAGGTCTGCATGATTGGATGTAGGCACGGACTGAATTTTTCAGAAGGTGGAGGTAAAAATACCTGAAGCGGCGCTTTAAGGTGACTACAGAATTCCAATAGAGCTGTTTTATATTTTTAAAAAAATTGACTCACATTCTAAGAAGACTGGGTTAAGTATTGGCTTGTCCATAAGTGCCCTGTCTTCTTAGAATGCGGGTGAAAATTTTTCTATTGAAGTTTCAATAAGTTGTTGCATTCTTCTGTGAAACATGCGCCTCATTCCGCTACATTTCATTTTTTTTATTCAAGAAAATGATTGGGGATTAATTACATCTGCTGAATCGAATATTTCAGTCCTGAGGTGGCTCTGCGGGCCAATTTGTACCTGATTGGATGAGTATTTTCTGGTAGATTTGAGGGATCATTAGAGAGCTTTAGACTAGAAATAGTAATAGTAATGGGTAGGTCCGCGAGGCAGGTCTGAGAGGTAGAGAGGAAAAATAAAGCAATGAAGATGTAGCTGCAGGAGAGGAGCCGGGGGAACGAGAGGTTAACTGGAAGGAACACCTGATGAACTGACTTAATGAAATAGAACAAAAAGTGAACCGGAGCAATCAGGAAATAAACATGGCGGGAAGTTGGCAGAGCGGGCAATTGTCACAGCGATGAATGGGAGGGTGAATGGGGGGCGGCCTAGGAAACGGTGGTCGGACAACGTAAGGGAGGATGCCCAACGCCTGGGGGTAGGAGATTGGCAGAGGGTGGCTCTCAATCGAGTCGAATGGAAGGCGGCGGTAACTGCGGCAGTAGGACTCCAAGTCCTGTAGAGCCATCAGAGTAAGAGTAAGTTAGGGAAGTTGGCGACTTTCTGATTATAGTTTTCCTAGTAAAAAGCTGAAGATAAACAGGTTCAATTTGAGCTTACTCTCGGAATTAAATAAGCTTAGCTTAACCGCTCTTATGCTGTCAAGGTAAGATCATCTTCTTAGCTTAGAATGTAAGGAAGTTATGCTTTTAGCAAAACTATGTCTTAGCTTTGTTTCGGAATAAAATATTAACTAAACTTAGCTTAACCGCTCTTATATTTTCAAGGTAAGTTCATCTTAGCTTTTAGCAAAACTCTGTCTTAGCTTTGTTTCGGAAAAAAAAACATAAACCAAGCGCACTAAAGGCATCTAGAAAGGAGGATGCGCATATTCGGGGTGTTTTGGCTCCCTTATGCAATACTTAAGAGAATCCAGATATTGATGCAAACTTTTGGCCATGATGAAGAGTCATCTACGGAGGTTGTAACTAGGCTTAGTCGAATCTGGGGAAATGACTGCAAGGTAAGAAAATGGGACTTTGAAAAACATGGAAAATATAGTGAAGAATATAGAGCAATATACTGAAGCATATAGCTTTACATGTTATGCAATATATTGGCCAATACATTGAAGAAATATTTTCGGTATTCCGATGTCGTATTTTGAATAAAAGTTGCAATAACTGCAACCACTTTAATAATGATACAGAGGCCAAATACCCCAAATCTGAGCATCCTCCTTTCAGACTTTTCCCTTAGGGCCAAACTCCAATCTATTTCGACCCTGATTCTTTCCTTCGACAAAAATAATCGGGGTTTTTTTAACCAACCTTCTTCTTTACATGGCAACTGAAACCTTTTCTCAAACTGCGCAGTTAACCAAAGGGTTAAAGACATTTTCATTTGAAAAGGGCTGTTAAGCAATTCATAATCATACTCGACGCCATTAAGAGCATTCTTGCATAAATCCGCCTATTGTAAAATCTATCTCTTTAGGTTGTGTATAAGAACTTCATCGCTTTCTCCTCCTGCCCCTTAAATCTAATCTTTTGAAGCTTGCTAATATGAAAGCACTTGGGGTTCAAGAAATACTTAGACTAAAGAGCACTTATAAGGGCACATGATTCTCATCTTCCCTTCTCCCGAACAACAACTCGAATTTCCCCTTTAAACATGAAACGAGAAAAATATAGCACGTGACGTTTTCAAAAAAATGTAAAGAACTGATGCTACATGTTAAACACCAGAAAACTACACCCGATGCTGTCATTTTTATTATTTTATAATGTTGCTTACAAAAAAAAAAAAGGAAATTACTTGTCTGCAGCTGTCGGTCGTTTATCGATCGTAGAAAAAACTTGGCTTCTCCGCGCACCGCCGAATTCGTACAAAAAAAAAAACCTTTTCAGGAAATCAGTTTCAGGCTCTTTTGTTTTCGAATTTTAAAAAAAGGGAAGAAAGTTTTTTACCCAGGGAAAATTGAAAACTTTACAGCATAAAAATTACACTTCAACGAGCTTTCATTTTTTTTTTTCTATAATTCGCAGGAATTTTTCTTACCGCGGATAATATTCTAATGACGACCTTTAAAATTTCCCTCCGTAAACAATGTCGAAATCCCATTTGGCGAAACTTTACGGAAACATTACAAAGGGGGGGGATGCGAAACTTTTGAGTTTCACGTCAGAGAGCGAAAACAATGTCAACGTGTCAGTAGATAGGCTACGTGCATTAGCGAATCGATAATTTAAAACTTGTTAAAGCCGGGAAAATACTGATGGAAAGTGGATAACACTTTAATTATTGGGATGAGGGAGAAAAAAATCGGGGGGAAAGTTATTCGAGCGTGTAAAGGAATTTTTGATTCGGTTCGAGGGGAGGGGGAAATTTTCAAATTACAAATTTCAGAGGTGAATATTTTCCTCCCCGTGAATGTTTGGCATATCTTTTTAAATAATCTTCTTTCTCTCCCGTTCATGTCTTCGATATTCTCTTTTAATGTTGCTTCGGGGGGTCTTTTATGAATTGATATCCTATACCGGTGACGAATATCAAACGTCTTATTCATATCAAATGTCCCTTGTGTATTTTATGTATAGGGATGTGTTTTGAAATGAAATTGTCAGATTCTGATGAATGAGGTTTCGTGTTTCTCTCCCCGTTGGAAGAAAATAGCCTACCTGCCTTAGATAAAAAAAAAGAAGAATAATAAAGGAGGAAGAAATTTATTTTTTTAAAGGAAAGTTTGCGATACTTTCAACGATTTATCTTGTAAGAAAGAAGGTGAATTCCATAGGGCGTTTCACTTTTTATTTCTATAGAGAAAAAAGTTTAAACGTTGCCATTTTCTTTTCATAATGTGTTTTGGGATATTGCGGAGATGCAGTTAAAAAAATAATATTCTAGTTATTTAAAAACTAGAGGAATAGCAGATCTTGACAGGGAGGCCTTCAAATCAGAGAATGAATAAATATTTGAAATCCCCGACTATAATTCAGTCGAAGTCGAGTCCCATGTCGACGTTGTCCGTAAAACTTGAAAATTTTCGGATTTTTCGAGGAGGGCAATTTTTTACTGAAAAATGCCAAAGGGAAAAATTGTTCCTAATAAAATCAGAGATCTTCACACAAAAAATGAAAAAAATCATCTGAGCCGTTTTCGAGAAAATTCTTGAAAACTCTAAATTTTCTCACCACTTCCTCACTCTAGGGAGCTCGAAAGTAAAAATTTCTGCATTCCTAAAAATTTTCCTGATTTTAGCCAAAGGTGCCTTAAAAATCAACTAAAATGCCCTGTTGACGCATTTACCCGTTTAGCACCCCCTCGGGCCCTTTAATAATTTTTCCCAAAATCAAAATAGCTCCTTAGAAAGTTTTGCGCTACACTGTTTTATCATGTTAGCCTTAGGGAAACATATCAATGAAAACTTTTTGTTGTAGCTATACCCTCATCAACCGGCTATTCTCACTCAACATCCATTGTTCTCTTCCCGAACCCCGAAAAGCTTTGCCTTTACTGGATAATTTCAAACACGAAAATTTTCCCTCTTCTTTTAGAGCTTTTTTTCTTTAATAAAAAAAAATCAAGAAACAAATTGGACGTAAATTACCAGCTTTCATTTAATAATTTATCAGGCTATTGAGGAAAAAAATAAAATTAATCTTTTCGTTTAAAAATCTTTCACCGTTAAAAAGTATTTTTTTTTCCTCTTTTATTTTTTAGCTCCAAATATTCATCATCGGTTACGAGCTTCCCTTTTTCTCATCATTATATATTTATTATATCATCTACCTTTTCATCTTTTAAGAAACATTAAGAAAAATGATATCTGCTTTTTTTCGAGGATTTTTTTTTAAGGAACTAAACTTCTTTTTTTTTCGTCTTTTCTATATAATGATTAGAGTTGAAAATCGGATCAGATTTTCCGCAAAACACAAAGGAATAAGAATCCTCTCAAAAATCAATGTGAGGTATTAAGAAAAATATAATAAAGGGAAAATTTTGGGCTAATGATTTGATATTTCGAAGGGAGGAAATTGCTTATCGAAAATAAATGTAGAATTTTACTAAAATTGTTCAAAGACGTCATCAGGGAAAATTTTGATTGACTTGCAGGTAAAAAATTTTGTATTTAAAAATTTTGCCAATATACGTTTTTACAATAAACTCATGTAAAATCTTGCAAATTCTTGTAAAATCTTGCAAATTCTTGTAAAATCTTGTAAATTCTTGCAAATTCTTGTAAATTCTTAATATTGATTTTATTTAATATTTTTAATTCGGTGAATTTTCTTCGTTTTAGTTCTGATGATGAATTTTCGACATTGATAAAGAACCCGAAATGCGCATAAGAAAAGAAATTTAAATAAGAAAAAAAATCCTCTTAAAAATCTTTTTTTAAGTGAGGAAAATTCGTCAAGACGCTCATTTGACGTTATTTTAAAAAAAAAGAAAATAACTCCCGATAGATGGAAGAAAGAAAAAAGAAAAAAAAACACAAAAGATGAAATTCTTTTTAACGAAGACATCTATCGGGAAATTTCAGAACTAATAACTTTTCCCTAGTTCGACTTTTTTAACGCTTGAAGCCTCTTGCATCTTTCTATTTTTTTTTCGAAACAAACTTGCCTTTTGATTAATCATATTATCGTACTCAAGTATCATCGAGGCATGAAAAAGAAGAGGGACTGTTGAAATTTCGCCCATCCACCTTCTCCCTTGCGAAAATTTGTAAGTGAAAGAGAAATGAAGATGAAAATCCTCCTTGTTCAGCAATAAAACATAAGTTTGTTTTAAAAAGCTCCTTTTTTCTGAGTTTTCATTTCTGGAAAAGGAGAGTTTTTTAATTAGAACAAATTCCGATAATGAATTTTAGCGAAAATTTCCTCCTGAGCGGATTTGAATAGCATTGCAACGCGTCATTATTTTTCTTTTAAGGGGGTCGAGTTTTTTTTTTTGGAATAATAAAAAACCGCATTCGGCACGACCGGGGAAAGCGTTTCGCGTTTCCGATGTTTCCGATTTTTTTTTACGAAATTCCAGGAAGCTCGATATTTGATTAAATCATTTCATAGACTCCCCAATCCCGAAAATGGAGAAAAGGGGATGAGGGGGGGGATGTGTTTGCATTATAGGTTGCTGCTGGCTTGGTTCTATTTACAAGTTTATTGTCTTGTTGCTAGTCGCGGTAATGTGTTTTGCATTTAACTACCTTCCCGTAACTATTTAATCGGTTAAAGTTTTAATTGATTCTCAGGATCGATAAATTGATTAATATGTTTGATGGTTAAATGCGGCTTTTCATATCGAGATGGGTTCACGGTGGGCAGAGAATGTGGGTTGGAAAATTTTCGCGATATGTATATATTAGGCCCCAAGTATTTTCGTTTAAGATATATCTTTAGATTGGAAGATGGGGGGGGGGGGGATGTTATTGGTGACCTGAGGGTTTGTGGAATCGATATGATTAAGTATTCAGTTGCTATGCAGGATGCGAGATTGTTTTCTTTAGTGTGCCATATGCGTAGATGGCGTTGGTGCACGGTACAGGAATCTTAAACGTTTGGATTGAGTTTTTCTGACCAAAAAATAATACTTTTTCTCATCCCAAACACTTAAAGAAATTGTAAAAAAAATTTCCGAACATGAATAATTTCTATAAAAAATTTTAAAGCCCTGCCAAACACTATTAAAAATGACCCTAACGCTCTCACACGGCGACTTTACAAACTAAAAAACGAAACTAGCCCTCGCCGACGACCATTAAAAAGATTAAAAACAGCACTGACGCTTTCTATTGCCGAAAATCGAATTGAAGACTACCCTTGCGCTCTTCAACATCCTTCTTATTGACTAAAAACTACACTAGCGCTCTCCTACTGCCATCTCATGAACTAAAACCGATACTAGCGCTCGCCAACGACCATTACAAAGATTGAAAACGACACTAGCGCTTCCTGATGTAAGAACTTGAACTAAAACAGACACTAGAACTCTACAACGGCCATCTCACGAACTAAAAAACGATATTAGCGCTCACCAACGACCATATCAAAAATAAGAAACAGCAATGGCGCTGTATGAGGTCAAAACTCGAACTAAAAACGACGCTGGCGCTTTCTAATGTCAAAACTCGAACTAAAAACGGTCCTAGCACTCTACATCGGTCATCTTCTGAACTAAAAACGACAATACCGCTCGCCAACGGCCATTACACGAACTAGAAACGACACTAGAGCTTCGTATTGTGGAAACATAAACTAAAAGTGACACTAGTGCTCTCCAGCGGCCATTTTAAAAACTAAAAGCGGTACTGGCGCTTTATATTGTCAATACTCGAACTAAAAACGGCATTGGCGCTTCACTTATATCAAAAATTAAACTAAAAATCGATGCCAGCGCTCGCCGACGACCATTTTAAAGTGTGGAAATAACAGTGGCGCTTCCTGATGTCAAAACTCAACTAAAAACGACCCTAGCCCTCTACATCGGCCATCTAACGAACCAAAAACGCCACAAGCGCTCACTGATGACCATTACACGAATTATAAACGACATTGGCGCTTCGTATTGTCAAAACTTGAACTAAAATTGACGCTAGTGCTCTCCAGCGGCCATCTCAAAAACTAAAAACGACACTGTCGCTTCCTAATGTCAAAACTTGAACTAAAAACGACACTGTCGCTTCCTAATGTCAAAACTTGAACTAAAAACGACACTGTCGCTTCCTAATGTCAAAACTTGAACTAAAAACGACGCTAGCGCTCTCCGACGACCATTACAAGAACTAAGAACGACACTAGCGCTCTTTAACGACCACTACAAGAACTAAAAGCGGCACTAACTCTTCCTAATTTCAAAACTTGAATAAAAAACGACCCTAGCGCTTGTGAACGACTATTTGACGAACTAAATCAACATTAGCGCTCTCTAACGATTGTTCTACAAACCAAAAACTATCAGACTAATTGCATAACCCAAGCGCATTCATGCAAAAAAATATTATTTACACTCTGACCTATTTATAAGTCAAAGGGGGCGGAGCTTAATTCAGATTACGGGAAAAAAAATTCAAAAAAAAAAATGCAAAAGCATAAAAACTTATCGAACATATGGCCACTTGAGCTTTTTATCTTTCTATCAAAACAGATTGCCTTTCGTCCAGCTAAACTTGAAATATGAATACCTTTACAATATTAAACAACGGGATATCCTTTCCCACAACCGACAATTGGGAAAGGATACATATTTCCTCCTCTCGAGAACCTTTTGAATGAAATCCAATCGGTAAAATAAAAAGCAAATACAATATATCACGTACGGGCTGTTGGGAAGGTGAAAGCGGGGAGGAAAAGAGGAAAACGTTTTGTGAGTTTAGTCACACCTTTCCAAACAAAAAAAATTGTTTGTATGGGGTAAGGAGAAAAGGGGGCGGCAAAAAAAAACAACAACCAACATATAAAAGACTCGCGCTTTTTGAAAAAAAAAAATTTTACATAAATCTTGCGCTTTCTCCTTGAAGAAGAAAAATCGTAGGGGACGCCCAGTCTCCAGACATTGCAGTAATTTTTTCTAATGAGAAACGAGGCGACGGTTTCTAGCTTTTTTTTTCCTTTCTCGAAGGAAAAGCGTTTTCTTTATTTTTTTACCGCCCGGTTAATTTAGTTGAATTATTAATTTGACCGTAGCGAGCTTTTTTTTATTATCCCCGGTAAACCACAACAACGCCTACCTAGATTTTTTTTACAAATAAGTTTTCCTTTTGTAGAGGAAATAAATTATTTTAAACACATAGCAACGGTGTTTTATTTTACATATGGTGACCCCGCCTACGACTCGGTAATTGGGACCTCTTCAATTTTCAATTCCCAAAGGGAAAAAAGAGGGTTAACCGATCGACATGAAAATTGTAAAAGTTATTTAGTATCCTGGTTAGTATTTTTTTTTTTTTGTAATTTTGTTCTGGGCGGTAAAAAGGATTAATTATGCACGGTTTTTGATTTCCCCATCAAGATTATAAAACAAAATTTTACGTTAGTTACTTTACTTTTTCTTTTGGGCTGTATGGGAAAAAAAGGTCGGATGCGGATGAAGCGAAAAAGATAAAAAAGCTTCGAAGCTCATTAATAATCAAAAACGTTTTCATTTTTTTTTCGGAAAAAATAGAGATATGTCCGAGAAAATATTTATTTTCATAGGAAACGTGTTAATAATAAATATGTGACTTTTAATCAAAAATCAGAGATGGAAAAGTTGAAATTTATTTGTGAATTTTTAATGAGCTTATGCAGGGCGGGAAAGGTTGTCCGGTTGCCCCTGAGCTGTTGACTGGGTAATCAGGTTTGATAAATGAGCCATAGGGTTGAGTAAAGTTTGCCCAAGAAATCGAGCCGGTTAAGAGCCGAAGCAAAAGCCCTGAAATCATAAATTGATGTCTACAGCACCCGAGCTGGTGTCTAGACCGCAAAAACGATCTCCAAATACATTAATTATAACTTGCAATCCACTTCTAGGAAGTGTATTTGCTTGAGGCCATGAAAAATCACCTTAGCTGATGTCCAGATAATGCAAGAGGTGTCTACGACGCATTTTCTGATGTTTGGGTAGCATGAGCTGCTGTCTAAATGTCGCAAACCTCTGCCTAGACCGGTCTGTTGAGTTTTTTACGCGTTTGCTCAGTCGGTAATGCAGTCTTAGCAATTATTTTCGCAAGAGACCACGATTAGATCACATGA
This sequence comes from Liposcelis brunnea, assembly GCA_023512825.1. NCBI lineage: Eukaryota > Metazoa > Arthropoda > Insecta > Psocodea > Liposcelididae > Liposcelis > Liposcelis brunnea. Next base: position 7,367,390 of record CM042069.1, read on the forward strand.
GCTGATGTCTAGATCACGCAAAAGGGTGGGAAGCCTCTTAATATAAATCTATAACGCACTTGATAGAGTAAACTCTCCGCTTAAGATATTTCTGAACTCTTTCCGATAATTGACAGCGTGAGCTGGTGTCTATCTGGTGTCCAGACCACTTAATTAAACTTTGAATTTGTTATTTATACTTAAAACAGCAAATCAACCAATTTACAACAATTTTATGAACCTTTGACGAAGTTAGCTGGTGTCTAGATAGAACAAGCCGTTGTTAAAACTTTTTGATCTAGCATATAGACAGGTTGTTCAAGTTATGGATGCGTTTTTGGTGCTCAACAAGACACTAAGATAGATTTCTTAAAATTTAGCAATGATAGATTCTGTCTAGATTTCAAGAGCTGTTGTCTAAATAAGTAGTTGATGTCTAGACCTTTAGTTTGAGCTTAAAATACTTTTTTGTACTTCACATAAAAATCCCATGAATTTTAAAAAGCTTTTGAGGTCTAGACAGCATGAGCTGGTGTCTAAATCTTTAAAGTTGTTGTCTATGTAACAGAAGTCGGTGTCTATACCATTTGTAGAGTACATTTTTTGCACTTGATACAAAATCATAGGAATCAAAACGACTTACGAGGTCTAGACAGCATGAGCTGGTGTCTAAATCTTAAGAGTTGTTGTCTACTTAACAAAAGTCGGTGTCTATACCACTTTGGAATACATTTTTTACACTTAACACAAAAATCATAGGAATCAAAACGACTTTCGAGGTCTAGACAGCATGAGCTGGTGTCCAGACTCCAAAAGCCGTTGTCTGACTTTCTCGAACCGAATTTATTTGAGTTGCTTTTGTTTTAGTCTACAAATCTTGCCTAAAAGTATTTCTGCTCTTGAGGTCTAGACACTGGCTCGCGCTGTTCAGATAAAATCAAAAATGTTTGAAAAAAAATTTTAATCAAAAAGAACATTTTCCTTCTTCTTTTAATTTTATTTTTAAAACTCGATATGATTGTGAAAAAAACATTTCGTTTCGAAAACAAACAAATGAAAAATCGTAAATCTTCATGTCTTTCTAATCTTTTTGGTAACTAATTGAGAAAATTGATAACGCATGCTCGGTAACGTCAGAAACAGCTGTTTATCTGCGTGTCACGCTTCCGTTTGAGAGAATCCTCTATTCAGTGGTGTCAGCGCGATAATGTAAGTCGGTAGTGTCGGTTATTCCTCGCTGTTTTTATTTTTTTTTTCAACTGTCATTCAAATTTTAAAATTTTTTTCCACAAATGAAACTGAAATTTGTTTGGTGTGACATCAAATTTCATAAATTCTCATGATATAAAATTGTTAGGGGGGAAAAAAACGATAATGAAGTTGGTGGCGAGACTCCGCGGGGAGTCAAAAGTGAAAAATTCAATCGCTGAAGAAGGGGAAAAACATGAGGAATTGCAACAGGTTCAAAGAGACCGCTCGAAATCTTTATGCGTTGAGAGGTTAACGTCTTTGTTACGTCCGGGTTGCGATCCGACAACGATCGTCGCGAGAGAACTTAATCTTCATAATCTTCAAAGGAGGAGAGCTTCTTCAGCTTTGTGAGTAATATTAAACTTCCTTTGGGGATATGGGTTTTGCTATAGAGGATGGTCTGGTTTCTGGTTAAAGTTGTCAACGATTCCTTAAAATTTTTGTTGCACGGTTTCCTGGTTTGGTTATTTTTATGCCATTCGAGATGATTTAGGAAGGGATTATAAGGATATAAGGAAGATTTATAAATCATAAAGAGAAGGAAAAAAAGAGGAAAAGTAATAAAAAAATTGTGAGTTATAATGTCGGGTTTTTTTACTTTTTATTTTTTAGAATTAGGCGGGTGGGAAAAAAAATTAAAAGCCAAAATTTCTGTATTTGTCAATATTTTGCTGTGTGCGTGCTAAAGGAATTATTTAAAGAGAAATTGAATTAACACATGTAAAACTTGTGAAATTTAAAGCAAGCCTACTCTTGGATTTGTTAATTTTTCCTGGCTTGTTTTAGTTTTACATATTAAAGAAATCCGAACACGGTTTTTTTTATTCTCCTTAAAAAATAATTCCTCCTGTTGAGAGGAAATTGAGTCTGACCGCCGTTTGTGGTTTTAGAAAACTTTTTGCGTATGTGAGATTTAAAACCCGAGTTTAGTTAAAATGAAAAATAATTAATAAAACATTTTCTAATCGCTGAAATAATTTTTTGTTTTCATAGTATACATTTTCTCATGCCCTGGGCTATTATTTCTCGGATCATGAAATTTTAAATGAGTGAAACGAACTATCAAAATGTTAAAAAAACCAAAATGATTATTAATACGATTGTTAGATCAAAAGTCAGATTTTCCAAAACTTTTAAAGTTAGAGTTAGTTTTTACATTTAAAAAAATTTCACCCGCATTCTAAGATGACAGCGCTCTTATGGACTAATCAATAGTTCACCCTGTCTTCTTAGAGTGTGAGCCAAATGTTTTTTATGAATAAAAGCAGCTCTACTGGAATTCTGTAGTCACTGCTTCTGGTATTTTCATCTGAAAGAGCCAGTTCGTGCCTGGCAATCATAGGGCCCTATTAATGCTCTTTTTTCTGGCTGATGAAAAATTTCTGACTCTAGCATGCTCTCGAATCTCCTCATTTTGAAATTGATCCCTTAGGCTTATTCCGTTCAATGGCTCTTTAAATTTTAATGAGCTACTCAGCTTGCTTAATCATAAGTCATTGTCTCCAGATTGTGTATCAGTACAGTTGAAAATTCACACGCTGAAAACTTTCCCCCTGAATCCAGGGGCGGCGCCAGAAAAAAATTCTGGATGGGGCCAAGGGTGGGCCACAAATTTTCATGTGGGGCCAAAATCGAGCAATGTTACATTACAGCAACATTACTGTTCTTTGGCCCTTGGCGCTGTCCCTGCCTGAATTGAAAATTTTTTCCTGGGACAAAAAAGGGCAAAAATCGGGTTTGAGGCTAACTGCATCCCAAATCCTGAGACGCATAATTTTAAAAGAAAAAATACTAACCGAAAATTTCAAAAAGTCACCACTCCCCGAAGTCTCTCATTTCTCAGCCAAACGTGTAACTTCCTGACAAGCCGAGTAAAATCAAGATACAGGCTCATTTAACTTTCCCTTGATGACTCACATTCAAAAAAATATGCAACAACAGCTCTTTTCTCCCCTTGAAAAAAAATTTCCCTCCCACTCGCACAAAAAAAAAACACAGGATGTCGCCGAATTTTTCACAAAAATAAAACTTAGTTATACCCATTTTCCTCCTTTTTTTCCAATTTCCGCTCGAGCGAAGATTGGTTTAAAGCAAAAAAGAAATTACCTGGATAATATTGAATATGTAATTTTATTGGTTCGGAAAAAACAAGTAAACCGTGTTTAAAGGGTTGAAAATTGCGATTTAACTCATTGATAACATTTTAAATTAACCTTGTTTTTCCATCCTTTTTACCCTCCCCCCCCCCCTAAAAAAAAAGGCTGCGAAGGTTTAATTTTCATTCATGGCTTAATAGGTTTGATATATTAAACCTTTTTTAACGTTGACTGATAGGCCCTAATTTATATTCCACTACCGATCCTATTATTTTCCCTCGGATCGCCGATTTTCATTCTGGCAAAGTGAGTTTTGGATATTTCCAGATTTTAATTAGTAATTACGTGTACAAATTAATTAGCTTAGTTTAAATCCTTATACTGAGAAATTGAAAGTTTAGAAGGAGAATTTTGAAAAAAAAAAAGAAAGAAATAAGCGAAACTCTTGAAATTTTTAACAAACGTTTGTTTATATAAATCTGCTTATTCGTTTGCTTGTTTGTTGGGAATTAGGTTAAATAATGACGAGATGCATTTTGTTTTTGTTGCGAAAGGGTTTCGACTTTCCGGATCATGAATTATTACCGGGAGAAACCTTGAAGACGTTTGATGTTCAGTGAGGTCGATATTTCTGGAGTTGTGTGTATGAAGGGGAAAGATGTTTGTTGTGCGTATAAATAAGTAAAGGGTCTTGTTTCTTTTAAAAAGGATATGCCCGGATGGAATTTCTTTCCCTTTGAAATATCGCACAAAAAGTTGGGGTTTGAATAAAAATTATTTTTTCCTTATATCAGACAAGGCTGAAGATAAGAAAGAAATAGAATAAAAGAGCGCACAGAAGAAGGGAACAATAATTGAAGAAATTAAGAAAGAAAGGTCGGAAGAATGAAGAAATGAATAGAAAAAGAGAAGGGAGAAAAAATCTAAAATAAAGAAAAAATCTAAAAATGAAGAAAATGTGAAGGAATGAAGAAAAAGCGAAGAAATCGAGACGTGTCGAAGAAATGGAAAAGGGTCGAAAAAATGAAAAACGACACGATGAATTATTAGAGAAGAATCCAATGAATGAAGAGACGAATAAATAAATAAATGAATGAAGAGATGAATGGATGAATGAATGAATGAATCAATCAATCAATCAATCAATGAGGAAATGAATGGATGAATAAATGAATGAAGAGATGAATGAATGGATGAATGAATGAATGAATGAATCAATCAATCAATCAATCAATCAATGAGGAAATGAATGGATGAATGAATGAAGAGATGAATGGATGAATGAATGAAGAGATGAACGGATGAATGAATGAAGAGATGAATGGATGAATGAATGAAGAGATGAATGAATGAATGAAGAGATGAATGGATGAATGAATGAAGAGATGAATGGATGAATGAATGAAGAGATGAATGAATGAATGAATGAAGAGATGAATGGATGGATGAATGAATGAATGAAGAGATGAATGGATGAATAAATGAATGAATGAAGAGATGAATGGATGAATGAAGAGATGAATGGATGAATGAAGAGATGAATGGATGAATGAAGAGATGAATGAATGAATGAATGAAGAGATGAATGAATGAATGAAGAGATGAATGAATGAATGAATGAAGAGATGAATGAATGAATGAATGAAGAGATGAATGAATGAATGAATGAAGAGATGGATGAATGAATGAGCGGATGAATGAATGAATGAACAGATGAATGTATGAATGGATGGATGAAGAGATGAATGGATGAATGAATGAATGAAGAGATGAATGGATGAATGAATGGGTAAGTGAATGAAGAGATGAAAATACAAATGGATGAATGAATTAATGAGCGATTGGATGAATGGATGGATGAATGTAGAAATGAACGAATGAATGGATGAATGGATCGATGGAGGAAAGAATTAACGAATGAATGGACGATAGTTTGAGGGGCTGATAGTCCAATACTGCTAATCCCAGCCTTAGTTCTTCCTATTTTTCTTAAAGCTTTTTCTGATAAGATTTCCCATCCTTGTCAACCATTCAGCCTCACCAAAAAAAAATATTTCAACATGAGAAAAATTTTCTTTTTCACGAAAAATAATATCCAACTAAAAGAGTACACATGACTGCCCTTCAAATTCCTCTCGAAAAGGATATAGTTTACAAAGCGCAGGCCACGGATAGTATAGATTAGTGTATTTTACCCTTACCCTTAAATATTTGCTAAAGATATCAGCATTCAATAAGTACCACACACAACCTATCGATTAAAAATTCGTTTTCCCTATCTCTAAAAAAAAATTTCATTTCACCGGAATCGAATCTTACAAAGATGAACTGTGTAATAAATCCCCCTTTTTCTGACCTAAAAAAAAATCTGATTGAAAACACCCACGTGCTAAAAAGAAAAATATAATATCAAAAAAAAATAATGATTCTAACCTCTTGTTAGCTTAGCGAATTTTTTATTTATCTGCTTAAAAAAACTGGGGGGGAATTAATTACCGCGTCAAAAATTAGCGGTAACAGGTTTGAAATGAAATTAAACTTGGAAACGGTCCGAACTAAACCAAACAATTAGTGAAGCCGTCCTCTTCGTTTCTTCCTTCTTTTCCCCCCAGTCTAGCCGACTACGGAACTTTTTCGTTGTAAATGTTTTCTCAATATTTATTTTTCTCCGGCTTAAAACATCATGATATAATATCTACACAGGGGCGGATTGAGTTTGGAATTTTCCGCCTACGAAAAGGAGAAAAATGTGAAAATGAATGTAGGTGGATTTGACAATACGCCTCGATTTGCTTTTCGCCCAGCAATGTTAAAGAATCCGAGGAAAATCCATTTACAAGAAAGAGTGGAAGATTTTTTAAGCAATTCTTTTTTGAAGGGGAAAAACAATAAGAGAAATGTCAATTTAATTAGATTCGAGATTTTCATATTAAGTGAAGGGAATTCCCCATGAATGTACCGTCGGTTAATTAGGATTAATTAAAATTTTCATGACTTGTAGTGGTCAGCTTTTGATAGTGGCTATCAGGGTTTTACCCATTTTAAACCTAATTATAATTTAGAAAATGCTTTTTAGCTAAATAATTACGCTAAGTCGTTTCCTAATATTTTGGATGACCAAAAATAACATTCGCATTATTTTTTCCACCAAGTCTTATTCTTTAAATATTAAAAAAAAATTTACCCACATTCTAAGAAGACCAGGCGAAGTATTGATTAGTCCGTTAGCGCTCCGTCTTCTTAGAATACGGATGTTTTTCTAAAATTGAAAAAACTAGAGAAATTGATTTGAGAGGCGCACGGGGATTTGCTCAGGGGGCTAGACCTGGTCTGCGGATAATTAAAATCAAATTTTTAAAAACTTCTTAGTGAAAAATATTTTTCCTACTCTTTTTCTTATTAGAAAACTCCAGCCCTGTTTCCTACTAAGAAAAATTAACTGAAACATTAATGCAGACGTAGAGTGCAAGAGTGCTGCATTTAACGGCGCCTAGAGATTTCAAATTCAAAAGGAAATAAATGGAAATTTAAAGTGAAGAAACAGCCGTATGGAAATTTTACCATTCCCCCTTTTATTATTTCAAAAGACGACTCTGTTTATTCCATTGAAAACGAAACTAAAATAAACTTTCTTTTCATAATAAGGATTAAAATCCTAAATATTTCTTTGAACCGTTAAAATTTTCTCTCGGAATCATCACAACGAGAAATAAAAACGATGCTATCAAATCGTAACAAAGAAAATGACAGTCACGGGAGGAGAAAAAAAAAGGGGACCCCCAAGGGAAGATGGGAAAAAAAAATTATTGGAATGCCACGTCAAGAAGAAAAGACGAGGGTCGGGCAAACTACCTCCTTAAAGAAAAACAATCCCTTGAAAATCGGTAGAACGGAAACCTTTAAACAGTAAACATAACTAAAACCAAGACAATCTCTTTGATTAACAAAACCCTTTAAAATTTTAAATTCAAAACTTAACTCGGCTTACATTTCTAAACTTCCATAAAACCTTCTCAAACTCAATTTTATTTATACGATATTTCCCTCAAACCTTTATGTTTAAAATTACCATATTGAAAATTTTTCTCACATTCAATAAAATCGCAAGTGCTTCATTTCAATATTGAGAATCATTCACCGAAAATAATTTAGCATGAGAATTAAAAAGCTTTGTAATAGAAGTTTCCCGGAAAGGTGAATTTTTTTTTTTGAAAAAATAATTTTAATTAGGATGGGGAAAGGTAGAGAGGTTTTTTTAGGTACGGGTGGACAGATGGCTTTATTTAGCCCAAAGTTTTACCTCAAAGTTTTGATTGAGTTTATTATTTTTGCAATAGGGCTCGATTATTGACGAAGGATTTTTAGCAACCGAAAAATTTTTGATTGGGTTTAATTCTGTAGCAACAACATACTCTGAAATTTTTTTCTGAAATTCGGAAAAAATTCTACAACAATAATTTTTCAAGAAATAAAACCGTTAAAATAGTCCAAAACCTTTTCCTCTTCTTTCTCATCAATAAGCTTTCACAAATTCTCAAGTTTTCAAAATTAAAAAATTTTATCCTCATCCTAAGAAGACGGAGCTCTTATGGAATACTCAATACTTCGCCCGGTCTTCTTAGAGTGCGAACGAATTTTTTTTTTCATTAAAAATAAAATCTTTAAAAGGAGCTCTGAAGCTCCACTTCAGGACATTTAGTTGATGCTTGAACTACAATTATCAAACAAGATTTACACAATTTTTACAAAAAAAAAATGATAAATATCTGCAATTTTAGTTTTCAACAATAAAAAAATTTCACCCGCATTCTAAGAAGACTGTGCGCTTATGGAAAAATCAATACTTCGCCGGGTCTTCTTAGAGTGCGACCGAAATTTTCTTTTCATAAAAAATCAAATCTGAAAAAGTTTCTCTGAACTATAAAAAATCATCATTAAACAAAATTTACACGATTTGCACAAAAAATAGTGATAAATATCTGAAATTTTAGTTTTCAACAATAAAAAAATTTCACCCGCATTCTAAGAAGACTGTGCGCTTATGGAAAAATCAATACTTCGCCCAGTCTTCTTAGAATGCGAGCGAATTTTTTTCCCAATGAAAATAAATTCCAAAGAAGAAAAAGAAGCTTTTTAGCCAGTCCTGGTCTGGCTGGAATGCTGCTTAACTAATTGTCACCCCTTTCAGCTACTCCTCTTGATCTTAGATAAAATTCAGGCCATGACAAGCTGCACAGCATCCAAACCAAGTCCCTTTCCCTCAATCGTTTCATATCGAATCCTTCCATGACGTCAAAACAAAATCGAAGAAAATCAAATTCCGTCTTTAAAATCATTTTGGCTACTCGAGTAGGTAGGTCAGATTAAATTCGGAAACGGAAATAAAATGTCACGCTTTGGATAAATATGCAAATCAGCGTTAATACGAGGGAGGTGACCTCCTTCCATTAGGAGAAACATAGTGGAAAGTGAGCAATGTATATCTAGGCTTATGACCCAGTTTAGAGGAAAGGATCATGGATTAGCATAAGGGTTATTCATATACACACACAATGTTTCTCTCTGTTATTATAAAGAGAACATTTACCTATTATTACGCCACCGAGATAACGATGATATAAAAAGATGGAAGGAAAAAAATAATATTTTTCCCCAAGTTAAGCGGCGGATTCCGCGCTACAGGAAACGATACTTTTGATGAGCTTACAGACGCAATGCAAATCCTCTTTTTACGCTTATTTTTTCCCTTGTTAGTTTTCTATTATGTATCAATTTTGTTTACTATACAGAAAGATTTTCTTAAGGAAATTTTGAGGAGCTGTTGCCATCTCGAGCGACACTAGCGCTTTGAAGTTGAGTGGCGTGAGATCAAAGCTGCATTAGAAGCTTTTAACTAATTTTTTGACCAAAAAAATAATAGCTTGATTGCATAATTATTTTCCTGCAGGGGCAAAACTTTTAAACCGTTGGCCTAATCAATTTTTTTCATAGGACCTTTTTTGTAGGGAAGAAAATTTAATGAATTATGGTTTTTTTTGTTTTTGTTTTGGGATTGAAAATAATAAGCACTAAGAAATCCAACTGCATGATTGGAATCCATGCAAGGGGATCCCTGCGTCCATTGCTACGCCACTGGCGACACCTTTTAAGCTATAGAAGCTTTCACTTTCACTCCTCTCTCTGATCCCGCTTGTCACGGTCCTCGATCCATTGAAATGTAAACAGTAACTAATTTTTTATTCCCAATGTTTTCCCTCTTTAATTTTCAATTTCTCGCAACAGGTAATTGGAAAACTTTCGGAGAAACATGTTATATAAGCTTTTTGGATTTCGAAATTTTAAATGAATGAAAAAGGTTCTCTCGCGTTAAAATAGGATTTAATTTCTAATAAAATTACATACAAAAAAAACTTAATTCTTAATTTTTTTTTTCTTGTTGGTTGCAGATCCAGCGGGCAGGATTTCGTATCGAGACGTGGGGTTTTCAGCCGGAGGCATTATGGATCCGTCGAATTGGTAAGAAATGCGGGGAGGGAAATGGATAAACTCTTTTAGCTCGTTTGCTTTTAGTTTTATTAGAACCCCCTAGTGTCAAAACCTTTCGGTCAAAGTAATGCCCGACTGAGCAACGCTCTCGGGGAAAAAAAAAAATCTTCGAGAAGATAAATATTATAAAATGGGGATGGATAGCAAGGAGGAAAAAAAAAAGAGCGAAAGGAAATTAGGTTACAGGAAGAGATTTTCTTTTAAATCCGACAAGATTAAATGGAAGGTTTAAGATCGAAATAATAAAATACGAATTAAATCAACTTCGATGCTTCATTTAACCGTTTTTGGGTGGTTTCAGGTTTTTTTAAAGGTTAAATATTCAATTTGTAAAGGGGAATTATTAAAGTCAGAGTTGAGGGAGTAGAAACTTTTGAAAGGAAAATTGAGATCAGAGAGGCTGATATAAATTTAATACTTAGACACAGGTCAGAAGTCAGAAAATGAACTTCGAAGAAAGAAGGATGCTGAAACTGTAGAATGAACGCTAAAGCATGAAAATGGAAACTCAAGCAAAGAAAATAAATGCTAAACAGGGAAAATGGACGTTCAGCTAAAATTAATCGTCAGAAAATGGACTCTAAAGCTTGAAAATCGAAGCTCAAGCAAAGAAAATGAATGATAAAGCTAAGAAATAGACGCTAAAGCTGAGAAATGAACACTAAAGTTAAAAAAATGACGCTAAAGCAAAAAATAGACGCTAATGTCAAAAATGGAAGCTCAAGCAAGGCCATTTTTTTTATCAGGAAACAGAAGCTAAAGCCGCAAAATGGAGGCTCAAGTCAGAATACACAAGTTAGAGTCAGAAAACAGACGCTAGAGCTAAGAAATGGAGCTTCCTCTTCCTCTTCCTCTCGCTCTTCCTCTTCCTCTCGCTCTTCCTCTTCCTCTCGCTCTTCCTCTTCCTCTCGCTCTTCCTCTTCCTCTCGCTCTTCCTCTTCCTCTCGCTCTTCCTCTTCCTCTCGCTCTTCCTCTTCCTCTCGCTCTTCCTCTTCCTCTTTCTCTTCCTCTTCCTCTTCCTCTCGCTCTTTCTCTTCCTCTTCCTCTTCCTCTCGCTCCCACTCTTCTCTTTCTCTTCCTCTCTTTTCTTCTTTCTACTAAGTTATACTAAGGAACTTTGGCGCCATTTTTATTCTCAAATAATGAAACAACTTTCTTCTTAAACCGAGATTCCATTCTGCTTGCTTTATATCTAAACCTGTCTTAGCCAATAAAATTCAAGACATATCAATGACGTCATCGTAACGTTTTAAGATCTTCTCAAAGAATTTTCCGAACCAAGTTTTCCGCAAACGTTAAAAAAATTTTATCCATTAGCAATTCCCTCTAATTTCTTTAATTCTTTTCCCGATTTATATCAAAAACCCTTTTCGAATCCGATTACTATTTTTTTTTTATTCAACATCAATATCTCATTTCAGTTACCTCAGGTCGAATCAGACGGACAGGACGCGACCGGAAGAAGATTCAGAGTTGAAACGGGAGATTCTTTAGGCGAAAAAGAGGAAGTAAGCACGTGGATCTAATTTTTTAAAAAAAATTCAACCCTTTTTTCTCTTGGGAATCTTAAATTAAATTTTTTTCATTCCAGATGGGTCTTTTCGGCTCACCAAGCACTCCAGTACTTGAAAATCCCGAATATCAAACAAGATGGTATTTCAAATACTTTTTAGGAAAACGTAAGTGCTGAAGATTAATTTTTTATTTTAGCCGAATAATGAATTATTTTTTAATTTTTCTAGCTCATCAAAATTACGTTGGAGCAGATGAGCACAAAGTCCCATTTTTCCTCTCAGTCGTCATTACCGAAACTAGCAGTCAGAATGATTTGCAATATAGAGCTATACTTTGGAAAAAAACGGTGAGTGGCGCCCCCCATAAGATAAATTTCCTAAATCCAGCCTAATAATTAATTTTTTTGGTTACAGGGTGCTCAAAAAATTTCATTATCATCAACACGCAATAAACCAGTGATTGTCAAGCAGATATTAAGGTAAAATCTCATGGAATTGAGTAACTAGATCCTGATTCACTGTTGCAGTTCTGTCGTTTAATCGTTAATCAATGGTTATTGGAGTCAAATGAAATGGCCTTTTCATTTGGGTCTTGTTTCAAAACTCCCGATTTTTTTTAATGTTCATTCATTCGATTTTTTAAAATTTTTCTTGCAGCAATTTCCCTAATATGGAAAAATTAGACAAGGGACCAAAAGAAATATTCTCACCGGATATCCAAAAGGTGAGAAAAAATTATAAATCTATTTTTTTTAAACAGACGGTTTGCCGCGTTTAGGTATTTTTGCCGTTTGCAGCGTTTATGTTTTCCGTTTGCCGCATTTATGTTTTCTGTTTGCCGCGTTTAAGATTTTTTTCGTTTGCCGCGTTTAGGTTTTTTTTCGTTTGCCGCGTTTAGGTTTTTTTTTTCGTTTGCCGCGTTTAGGTTTTTTTTTTCGTTTGCCGCGTTTAGGTTTTTTTTTTCGTTTGCCGCGTTTAGGTTTTTTTTTTCGTTTGCCGCGTTTAGGTTTTTTTTTTTCGTTTGCCGCGTTTAGGTTTTTTTTTTTCGTTTGCCGCGTTTAGGTTTTTTTCCGCTGCCGCGTTTATGATTTCTCTGCTCTCAAACCTCTTCTTTTTTCAGGATTTATTACTTTTGGAGGAACAAGAAGGCTCTGTAAATTTTAAATTTGGAATTCTATACGCTCTTCCATCTCAAACGACAGACGACGAAATGTTCAGCAATGGTAAATAAATTTCCTTTTATCCAAATATTTTTTTAACCTGGAAAACTAAATTAATTATTATCGATTTCAGAAGCGGGCAGCCCGGAATTCGAAAAATTCTTAAGCTTATTGGGCGATAGGATTCGACTAAAAGGTTTCGACCGGTATCGAGGCGGCCTTGACGTTAAAGGTAAAGAATCAACACTTTGACGTTTTCATTTTGTTATAATGTTTTCAATTTGACTGACGTATACTGATCTTTCGATATTGTTTCTAGGTGACATGACCGGGAAATATTCTGTATATACGATCTACGAAGGTCACGAAATAATGTTCCACGTTTCAACGATGTTGCCTTATTCGAAAGACAACAAGCAACAAGTAGAAAGGAAAAGGCATATAGGGAATGATATCGTTAATATTATATTTTTGGATGGGCCGCCGACGGAGCTTAATCATTTTAATCCTTCTTTTATTAAATCACAGTTTACTCGTATCCTTTTTTTATTTAATATGTGAGAATGTAGGTGAGGCCCGTATGAGGAAAAGAGGTCGATTGGCCACAAGGCTGGCCAAGAAATTTTTTGCAGATAAAATTTCCTTAATTTAAAAATTTAGATATTTTTGCCGTAGTCACTTACGTACCTGAAGATAGTTCTTATAGATTAGCAGTGTACTCGGAGGAATCCGTTCCCATTTTTGGACCATCACTTCCATGCCCTCCAGTTTTTCGAGATAGTGCGGAGTTTCGGGAATTTTTATTAGTTAAAAGTAAGTGCCCAAATCAGATTTGTAGGGACGGAATTTCACTAACAGAAGAAAGCAAGAAAACTCTAGAGGGAGTAACAAAAGCTCTGGGGCCCCATATTTCCCTAGTTTTTCCGTTTGCCGCGTTTAGGTATGTTTTGTATTTGCCGCATTTAGGTATGTTTCGTATTTGACGCATTTAGGTATGTTTTCTATTTACCGCATTTAGGTTCATTCAAAAATCCATTTGCCGCGTTTAGGTGTATTTTCCGTTTGCCGCGTTTAGGTGTATTTTCCGTTTGCCGCGTTTAGGTATGTTTTCTGTTTGCTGCGTTTAGGCATGTTCTCTATTTACCGCGTTAAAATTATTTAAAATTCCTATTGCCGTATTTGGATATGCTTTCTGTTTGCCGCGTTAATAAATCTTTTCTAGTTTGCCGCGCATAGGTATATTTTCTATTTGCCTCAGGTTTGTTTTCCGTTTGCCGCTTTTATATTTCTTTTCCAGTTTGCTGCGTTTAGGTATGATTTCCGTTTGCCGCGGTTATGTTTTCTGTTTGCTGCATTTAGGTTTATTTAAAGTTCCATTTGCCGCGTTTAGGTGTGTTTTCTGTTTGCCGCGCTTAAGTATATTTTCAGCTTGTCTCGTTTAAGTTTTCCGTTTGCCGCATTTAGGATTTCTGTTTGCCGCGTTCATGATAATACTGGCTCGAATTTTATACTTCGCCTCTAAACAAATAATTTTATAAATTCTTTTATCTTTTTCATGAAAAAAGTGATCAATGGGGAAAAATCAGCATTCAACACTCCAACTTTTGCCCAAAAAAGAGAACGAACATTAGATATGCTAATCAAAGATTTGTATTCTGAATACATGAACGAAGGAAAAGGAGTAAGTATAATTAATAATTTTTTACCTCAATATCTAAAGATCAAAAATTCTTAATTTTCATTATTTTCCCCGCTGGAGGCAATGCTTAGCCGAAGAGCTTTTAGCGATGTTATAATGGAACCACATTGTGCTTTAAAAAAGAAGGAAGAAGCCCGGCAGGATGAATTCGTAAGGATCGGCCAATCTCTCAAGGTCTACACAATCGTCAAAGTGAGTGTAACGTGAGGGAAAAATTTACAAACGAAAAACTAAATAATTTTTTTGATTAATAGGGTGACGCGCCGACTAGTTTAGCCACGACAGGATTATTCAGGCGAGCGCCGTGGGAGCCCCATTGTTTCTATCCCGATTTTGCTCAGGAAATAATAAGCGGGGACTCTTGGTCCGATTCCCGATTAATAGTAGCCACCGATTTAGGTGTTTTTTTATTAGACGATAAACCAACGCAACGATTGATATTCGATAAAACAGTTACTGTTAAACAATTAAGCGTTGTTGAAGCTCACGGTATTTTATTAATGAGAATCGATAAAGGGAAAGATGGGAAAATTTATGTGTTTAGACTATCGGATTTCGAGTCGGAACCGAAAGAGGGGGCGCAACCTCGTTGTAAACATGACATTAAGGAGCATAGGTTAGAAAGGACGAAGGGATGCCATTTGTATGCGGTTAGCCGGCCAGGGAATTCGCACTTACGAATGGTAAAATATTTTTTTGGAGGAATTAAATTTTTGTTAATTGATGGATCTTGATGGGGGATTATTTTTTGCAGGTTGTAGCTATTGGGAAAAAATTATTGTTAATGCAATGGAGGCATTCAGCGGCGTGGACAGCTTGGTGTCCGACTAGTGACACGGACACGGTTGATGGATTTCAGTATATTCGAGTAAGTAAATATCCAAAACCGTGGACTAAAGAATAGCCAAGCTGATGAGTAGCAGCGATTGGGCGTTTGAGCCGAGTAATAGTAGCAATGGAGACATTTAAGTCGAGTAATAGTAGCAATGGAGACATTTAAGTCGAGGTATAGTAGCAATGGAGACATTTAAGTCGAGTAATAGTAGCAATGGAGACATTTAAGTCGAGTAATAGTAGCAATGGAGACACCTAAATCGATCAGTAGCAGCAATTGGGACACCTGAGCTGAGCGTTTAAAATTGTTTTCCAGTTTGCCGCGTTTAGGTATGATTTTCGTTTGCCGCGTTTGTGTTTCCAGTTTGCCGCATTTACCTTTGTGGAAAATCAACCCGTGCAAAGATTGATTGATTCTCCGCTGAATTTCTCGGCGCTCATAAAGACAAAATCTTGACACCAGCCCTAAAAATTATTTCATTAAAATAATAACAAAGTTCTAGAAAGAATTTTTATTCTACTTAATGAAGCCACGATTCTTTTACACAAATTTCCGAATTATTCCACCAGTTTGTAAAATTATTATACATTTGAACTTTATGATTCGAATGAAGCATTGCGCACAAACGACACAAGAATCGATTGTCTATAAACTCTCCTGTTCCTCTCCATTGAAAATATGAATTATATAAATAATCATTTTCGTCTAATACTTGCAAATAGTTAGCAAGGGCTTTGGGCGATGAAAAATGATCGACATGAATGTAAGAATTGAACGGAGCAACTCTTTCATAATCATCCGGGTGTGCGCCCATCACGATTGGTAGCACATCATGCCTAAAATGGAAAAGTAAATTTATAAATCATGCTTCAGGGCATTCGTCCCGTTAAAAAGCGCTAGTTTTGAAGTTTTCACCTAACCTAACCTGGTTAAACTTGAAATTCTCAAGTATTAGTGCAATTATTCAAAATGGCAACAGAGAGTTCCTGGAAAACACAGTTCTTTTTTATACTTCTAAAAATCCAAAATGGCCGCCGTAGCGCTTCCTAACAAATCTTTCATTTAGCAATTCTTTTTTTAAAAAAGAGATACTTACTGAAGAGAATTTGAAAAAAATTTCTCAGTAATATAATCCTTACAATTCCCATTTTCAAAAGCCAGATAAAATTTATATTCTTCCGCCAACATTTTCATACAATCGAATTTTTTGTCAAACCTCGGGCATGCTTTATCCCCACATGTTCCATAAATATCAACCTGGATGTATTTTTGTAATTCCTTAGCATATTCCATCCTCTTATTTTTCACCGATTTACAATTCGAAACAAACCACGCGACTTTTTTCGTCTTGTTCTTTGCATAATTTCTGCTTTGCTTTTTAAATTTCACATTTTCATCATAGTACAACCATTTCGCGTATGGAACTTCTATATCACTATCTCGTCTATAAGTCGCAGTCCAATTAACCGCCTTAACCACTTTCCCGTATCGAAGCGGATTTTCTAATATGTATAAAATCCAAATTTGATTTTTTGGGATTGTAGAATTTCTTTCGTCTGGTATTTCATTCCCGAATACAACAGCATCTGCTGTTTTTCTATCGTCCACACACATGCAATCATTAACAGGGCACTTCAATTCGGAAAAGATTTCTCTCCCGATTTTACGTCGAAACAAATAAGCGTATTTTGATTCGACCACGAAAATTTTTTTAGTAAGCTTTGATTTAGAAACATACGATAATTGATTTAGAATTCGATCTCCGGTGGATTCATTCGGCCAAAGTCCTTTATTGTCGTTTGGTGATGGTCGAATTGTCCCGCTTCTGAAATACCAAGGCAGACCTGGTTGCTTATTGACGGAAAAGCACTTTTCGTGGTTTTCTAAAAAATTAAACGCGAAATTTGATGACGTGAAAAACAATATATAAATAATGTAAAAAATTGATAGGATTAAAGAAAATAGAAATGCTTTTTGCCACTTGCAAATTAACATTTTACTGAAAGGAAAATTAAACCTGGAAAGCAGCGCAACATGTTTATCTCAGTAAACAAACATAAATTGCCGCAATTTTTCAGTGGCGGACTGGCAGCCAAAAATAGAGGATAAAATTATTGAAAGATTTGGTTGACGAGTAAAAATTCTGAAAGACTTACTTGACTAAAATTTTAAAAAACTTTTTGACTACAAATTTTCTGAAAAATTTTTTCGACTACGAAAATCCCAATAGTTATTTACATGGCAAGGGTTGAAAGCGAGGTATATCAAATTGAGACGAATTTGATAATAATTGTTACTTACGGAAAAAAGTAAGATTTTTGAGATTTCCCTTTTGTTTGTAAACATAAAACTGGGAAAATCGAATCCGCCGCTAGAATTAATCTAGAAGGCTATTTCCGAAAAACAGTGATGATACGTTTACTTTTCGACCCAAGACCAGATAAATATCAGAATTTGTCTTTTTTTTCCGAGGTTGATCATGGTGTTCTGATAAGTTCCACTTTCCACCCGGAAAACAAGTTCGATACACTGTACTTTCGAATCACGTGATTAATGAAAAGACTTATTCGACTAAAGTTCTGAAAAAATGGAATTTGGGCTCAAAATTTTTTAACTACAGTTTGGATGCTTAGATGCTAAAAAACTTGAAAGCTCCGACGCTTTTTAGCTCAAACTCTAATAACTCACATAGGCCCTTATTACACGCTTAATTTCCCTTTCGTAATGACTCTTAATATTTACGTTTACAAGAGAATATAATTAAAGAAAAATATTTGATAACAAATAAAAGAAAAAGTTAAGCCTAATTAATTTTTCTTTTATAGGAAATTCAAGTTTGCGAAGCTCCGGTTTTAATGACATTAGTCGATTCATCATTATCATTATCAGCCGGGGGCAATACAAATAACTATATCTGCCTCGGATATCGACATCAGTTCGATTTGGTTAACGAAAAATCCGGGGATGTATCGAAGTTGCATTCGGTCGAAGGTCATAAAATTGCACTAGTTGCTGCTGTTGATTTGTATGAAGATGAAGAGCCTGAATTACTCTTATGCTACAACCGTAAGTGAAAATTAATGAGAGTAATTAGCAGGTGGAAAAGAGATGAGTTGGACGGTTTTTTTTCTAGATACGTGCCATTTTCAAAAAATAGGAGAAGAGAATATTGGATCCGATTTTGATTTTCACTGGAATTCAGTCCCGACGTCTGTAGTCTGCGCTTTTCCTTATGTAATCGCATTTGACAAAGATTCAATGGAAATTCGATTAATTATTAATGGGAATCTCATTCAAACAATGATCATGCCAAAATTATCATTAATTTGTTCAAAAAGTGATATTTTTTTCGCAACAACTGCTCCTGAATTTTTTTCAAATAAAGTAGGGGATGATGCTAATAATGCTAAAGCCGAGCTGCCATCATCGCAACATTGTAAGTGAGAGATTAGTTTTAAAAACCTCTGGTCTACCCTACAGCACATTTATTATTTTTCTAGCCGGATCTCCTGAGGCCAAACCTTTACGAATTTACAAAATCTCTCTTCAATCTCTCTCGGGTTCAGTCTCAGCATGCGAAAGAAGATGCCCAACTCCATCAAATTCAACCAACAACAATTCAGACGATAAATTAGAATCAAATTTGGTTCATCAAGATTCATCTGGGAATCTTTTACCGCCTGAACCAGGGAAAATATTAAGCAGGAGCTGTTCTAGCAGCCCAACGCCTCATTAAAAATATAAAAAGTCAATTACAGGTTGAACCAAAATGAACATAACAACGGAAACCTGTGCTCTGCCATGAATTTTTTGCTCTTTTGTTATTAATCGTTGTTGCTCTTGTTGTGTAAATTTTTTATATATATTCTTTTTCTATTGCTAAATGGGAGAGATTTTAAATATTGGAGGAAATTATTATTATTATTAAAAATTTTTACTTTATTTGATCGATAATTAATGTTAAAGAATTTTTCTTTATAAGTGTAAAATCATGAATCTTACTTTACAGTTTCTCAATATTTCAATCTTTTATTTTTAATCGACTCTTCATAAATTTAAAAAAAGTAAATAAAATACACATCTTAAATGTAACGAGAAGAAATTAATTTTTTTGAAATTCCTTCAATTAATTCAAAGGGTCTTGAGGTAGCATTTATGTCATGAAAGAATTTGAATAGAAATTAGTTAGAACATGAATGCTGCCTTAGATTAAACCTTATTCAAACCCTATAAACCCTAAGGGATGGGAACATTGCCTAGTAGATTCTTTTCCAGGCATTTATTGTGGGAGACTCAACTTATCGAACACTTCTCTTTTTACATTCCCACACATACTTTGCAATTATTAGTCAGCATTATTACCGTGAATTGAATGCTTGAGGGCTGTCTTATTACAAAATCTCTTCATTTAAATGGTGTAGCTGTACAGAGAACAAAGCCTACACTACTTCAACTAGAATTCATCCGTGGGCTTTAAAAAAAAGAATATATTACATACCAGCCTGATTTTTTCACAGCGGGAATTCTCTTTAGCTCCCTCAGTTATTCGATTTTAAGCAAACACCTTTTTATTCACTATTTTGAACGATTTTAAACGAATGCAAGATCACTATCTTTGTTTATTATAGAATCGGCCATTTTTCATAACGGTTATTTTTGTTTTTTCTAATGCCACGTTCAAAAAAAAATTCAGTCCAGTCCATCAAAAATCAGCGTTTTTAAAATTATCTGACATTGTGGAAGGTAATATTGATTATTTAATTAATTATTTAAATATTTCGAAGAAAAAAAGACGCAATAATAAGCGGAAGCATTTTTTTCCTTCGAATGATTCAAATCATCCATTTAAAGTGGGAACAACGGCAGCCATTTTGTTTAATTCAATACTCGGTTTTAATTTTCATAGGTCTCCATCAATATTCCCTTGAATTTCATATTCAAAAGCATTAAACGTATAAATATTTAAACGGACGAACTTCGCGGGAATTTGAAAAAAAAAATCTCGCCATCGATACATTGCGACATCTGACGAAATTAAACTTAACTAAAATCAGTGAGTAATGGCGTCGTTGTGTTGTGACGTTTGGTGTGCAGTGAATGGAAATGTGAAATGTCCGTTTTGTGTTATAAAAACGATGGATTGTTAAACGAAATTATCGGAAAGTGTGAGTATTACAATCCGTTATTTAATTCCCGTACATTTACGAATTCAAATGAATATCAATAATCCAATTTTGACAAGTTAAAAGGAGTCAGACAAGGGCCATGTTTCAGGTGTTAATTTTTTTCTTTCTTTGAAGTCAACGTCCTTGACTTTGATGATTTCAAAACTGAATTTTTAAAGATTTTTTTAATACCCCGTGGTTTTTTACTAATCGTTCGGATAATCCCCTATCAGTTTAATATGATTGAGCAATGAAATGTAATTGATATTTGGGAAAATGAGCTTTCTGGAAATGGTTTGATTCAAGGTTAATTGGGCAGCCTTTTGCTTTGTAATTGGGGAATGATATTTAAAACCGATTATGGGGAGTTAAAAGTTTATCTCGATATTGTGTGGAAAAAAATGAGTGATTTATTTGAGAATATTGCATTTAAAAATTTTTTGAATGTTCGAAAAAATGAATTGAATTGCATTCTGATTTTTTTTTCCAAATGAAGTGATTCACGATTTTGAATGAGTGTTGATATTGAATGAAAAATCAACAAGGAATGAGGGATGAAGGTGCAGAGAAAAAATTCAGGTATTCTTCATTGATTAATACTGCAGTAAAACAGGTACTCGGCGACCTCAGGCTCACATGTATACCAGCTAGCCACCTAGCCGCTGCAACAACTCACTCAGTTCCGTGGCCTCGGTTCTTCGCACGGTCAACACTCGTATATTCGATAATAATGAACGGTTCTTTTTACATAGCTCATTTGGATATCATTTTTGGATTAAAATTTCCTCAGGTTGGTTTTCTCGAAACACACAGTGGTGAAAATTTTTTTTTTAAACAATGTGCGAGTGCTTAAAAAAATTATTTTGATCTTGGGTTGGAATCGATCGGTCCGATCGGAATGTAGTAACAGACAGTAAACTTTCTATGGTCAAATGTTAACGAACCTGTCTGGCAAAATCTACTCACTCAAGGTCAACATACATAACTGTAATAATTCAACAAATATTTTAAATTTTTAATTAATTTCGGTCATTTATAATTTATGATTAGTTTTTAATCAGTTTTTTGAAATTCTTATTACTCGGTTTGCGTTTTCATTAAATCGTGCAGTAATTTTTTTTTTTGTTTTGAGTTGTTGATATCAGTGGCGTAGCTTTCGTGAGAAAAAATTGATAATTTTTTTGGGAAAAAAAATTTGGGGGAGTTTGAAAAATGTTAAATGGATTGATTTGGTCAGGAACGTGAATTGATTCTCTGGAACAATGGAATCACATTTAATTTCTTTTGATTATCATGAAATAAAGATTGAAGTCGATGTCCCAGCCACGGCCAAGGTGAAGGACGGTCATGCGATGTTGTCAAGTTTATCCACACACTCACATGTTGCCAAGCCCGACTACGTGTCTCACATTAAAACAATCCACCTTCATTGAGTATAATTTGTGTTGTAATTTTTTGTAATATTGTGAGAAAAAAAATTGAGATTTTTTAAAATTGTGGAAAAAAGTTTTATGGGAATTTTATTGGGTTTAGGTTTGAATTTTTGGGCGGTTAGTGGATTTTCGTTTGGAAAGCTTGTTATTATCTTTGTCGAAGTTTTAGGAGGTGAAGATTTTTCTGTTGGAAGTAGATGAGGCTCAAAGAATTATACACAATTAAAAAAAAAAACAATTTGGGCATTTTTAAGAGTTAATAAGCCACCATAGAAACTGCTTGTAGTTCAAATTTTGGTTGCAGGTTGTTTACTAATTTTTGTAGGAGGCCAGAGGCCTCATGAAAGTGCTGAAAATTCCAATTTTTCTGGTTCTAATTTGGATGAAAGAGGGGATTTCATGTTTTGAATGGCTTGACTAGGTATAAAAAAATTCGAGACGGCTCAATTTGGGCTTGAATGAGCTTTAGCCGAGTCTGTTGCCTTCTGAGGCCTCTGATTCGATTCCTCTACTTCTGCTGTGAGCGGCTTATGGTTTAAGCGGTTCAGATTCAGACTGTAATGCCTTTAAAGGAAGAATATAGGCCAAAATGGGGCCTCTAACCTTGCTAAAGGCCTAGCCAGGCGTTAAACGGGGTCACAAAGGTTCCGAAGGAATTAATTGAGGATTATGAGTTTAAATACACTCTAAAATAATTTGAATGGGTTCAGCTGAGGTCTGCTAGGTTTAGTTAGAAACATTCTAGATATGCACTGGCAAAAATGAAACAAAAATGGCCTTAACAAGCCTAAATGAAGGCATGAGTGACAGTTGAGGTCTCAGTTGGCTCTTAATGAGCCACTAAAATAAATGTAGGAACCCTAGTTGAAGTCTAGAGTGATCAGGGATCTAAGTAAAGGCTTATAATGGTCGTCAAAGACCTAATCGAGACTTGCACCTTTTTCGAAAGACCTAAAAAAAGCCTGAACTACTGTAACATGCTTTCGTAAGCTTTAAGGTGGCTTTTAGCTAACATTTTTCTGGCCTAAAATTGTTTTTAGTGAGTTTAGCCGCTGCCTATAATGATTCTAAAACCACTAACTTGACTTAAATGGGCCTAATTGTATTTTTGAGGCCAAATTTGGCTTCTATTCAGCTTAAGCCAAATTTGCGAAGCTCCCATGCTCCCATGTTTTTATTTTAAGCCTGTAGGAGCAATAACAAGACTTTTCAAGAGGTAAAAATGGGCTTTACTTAGCCCTGCAAGGGCTTTATCAACCTGTATTAATTTGAGCAGAGTTGATCTTTAAGCCTTTCAAACTACAAGGGCTTATAATCGGCCATAAAGCAGAAAATAAGTTCAGCTGCTGCGTAACTTTGCTTTTACTGGTCTAGTAGAGGAATAAAATGGCTTCTACAAGATGATTTAAAATTCTTAGTGATGTTAGTCAGCCTAGTCGAAGCTCTTCGTGGTTCTTAGGCTTGCCTCAAGCCTTTATAAGTCTAGCTTGGATGATTTGGCGCCTTAATAAACTTTTGTGAGACCCGTAAGGACCCTACGAAGCCTGGGCTTAAGTGGCCTAAAGATTCAAGGAGCTCAGCCATTAGTCTGTGCTGCTTCAGCTCTGGCCCATAAGCCCGATTCTAAATCAGTAAACTGCCTGCTCCTTTTAAATAACATTTTTTTTACAATCTGAATAAACCTATTTAAAACCCCGCGCGATAACGGTTTCCCATTTCAAACCGGCTGACAAGCGAAGGTTAAAAAATCATTACAATAATATGTATCTAATGCAAACATGAAGAAAGAATGCGAACATACCTTATCTGCACCAGCAAGGACATTCCTTAACAGAACATTAAAAAAAAAAAAAAAATGGCAATTTACATTAGGATCAAAGATAAAAATTTTTTTAAAGACTTGGAAATCGGCTAAAAACGCATATTTTTTTTCCTCGGGGATCTTTTATTATAAACGATTCACAGAGGTGATCTCATTATATTGTGAAATTTTTTTAGCGGATGAATATAACGGCCAAAGGCTAGTGGAGTGAAGTGGACACCAGCCGACCATGGGAACGAGAACCTGTTTAACACCCTCTTAATCAAATCTTTGCAATTTTTTTTTTTTTGCGAAAACTCGAACTTCCTGCTAAACGCTTCTTTGTTGAAAAATTTGAGTTTAAGAGATATCGATGTCTGAGTAATGCTTGTGAATGTAAAAGTCAAAAGTTCGCCAAGGTCGAGCAAGGACATTCTTTCATAATAAGCGTCATTAAAATTCAGTGGCGTTACGTGCATTCAACGAAGTGACAAAGAATAATTTTTAGAAAAAAAAATAAAGTTTCAAAAAAAAAAAAAAATTAATTTTTAACTTTTTTAAATTTCTGTTAATTTTTTTTTTTTTTTTTTTTTTTTTTTTTTTTGAACTGAGATAAATTAAATGCGTGAGTCATATAAATAAATGTGAATGAAAAGCCTAAAAAAAAGTACCGTTGTGTTTAGACTTTTTAAATAAAAAAAAAAAAATGGTGGATGAGATGGAAGTTATAAAGGCAAAGAGCATTTTGTGAATCACAAGGTGGGAATGACCTTGAGTCGCGGGGATACCACGTGACCGCGGTTCGTACCTTGACCTTGGCGGTTCTTTGTTTTGCCGCGTTGAGCAGCACCAGTTCCCCCTTTTTTTCCTATCCTTTTTTTTTTAAATTAAAAAAAATTCTAATGCAGAAGTTTCCCCCCCAAAAAAAATTTTTTCAAGACCCTAAATTGACCTACTTCAGGCGACATTTCGAAGAAAAAAAATTAAGGTATTTATTTAGTCTAGAAGTTGTGAGTTGATGGCCGAGGTGAAGAATTGTAAAAGTAGGTATGTTGACATGGACAATTTTAAAGGATATGGGATCCTTCTTACTTTCGTAAGAGTCATAGTCTGGGCGTATTGATTTTATTGTCGATAAAAAACAGTCCAGGGTCACGCATAGATTGAAATTGCCGATTCGAGATACTGAAAAAAAAAAGCGTGGGTTATTCGCATTTTTTTCTTTCTCTCTGGTATGGCTCTATCTCTCTCGATATGTATATGGTTTCCCCCCTTTTGACTTTGTGTGTGTTTCGCCATGGAATGATTGGCAATGGGTGTCTGAGTTTATGTGTCAGAAAAGTAACGTATGGATATGTTCGAGTTTTTTTTTGTTGTTGATGAGTTGCGGGTATCTGATCGTGCCTTATGAAACATGGCTACTAACGTCTGGTTTTTTTTTCATATAAAATTAAATTAAAATGTACGGGAAGATAGTTTTTAAGTTTATGCAATCCAATTGTTGATTCAGGTGCAAGCTAAAGTAATTAGGGTTATCTAATGCAAGTGGAGAGGAAAATAAATTAAATTTAAACAAGAGATAGATTTCAGAAACCGGAGAAAAGGTCTAAGATGACCAAAAATGTTTCATTCATAAGATTTTCGACTGCTGTCTTTCAGAGCTCATGGCTTAATCTTCCTGATAAGACATTTTAATTTATTTAACATCAGTCCGAGTTTTCTGCTTTATCCCATAAGAAAATTATTGAAAGAAAAAAATCGTTAACCTAATCGGACTCGAGTCTTTTCACTTTCCAAGCGGGAGCTTTACCATCTAAGATTACTTCTTATTTCATTCTAGCGCTAGATCTCTCGCCCGAAAGTGAAAAGACGTGGGTTCAATCTTACCTTTGCATAATTTAACAAATTTCGTCTTTTAATGATTTTCCTAAAGGTCGCTCATGTTTCCTGATTTTCCTCTCCTCCCTCATCCTGCCCTCAATGCTTTCTCTTCTCTCTAATTATTTTTTTAGCTCATATCCTTCTCCTCCATAAAGTCTTTTTGGCTTATTCCTTTCCTTTTCATCCTTCCCAATCTTCTTCTAGTACTCCTCCTCTCTTCCCTCTTCTCTTTGTTCTCTCTCCACTTCATGTTACCTCTAAACACCTTATATTTACCTTCGTTTCTTTTTTCTCCCTTGTACATATCCTCTTCCCTTTGTTTTCTTCCTTACCATCTCGCCAATTCGAGAAGAATTCTTTTTTGTCTTCCCCTTATTCCTCTACTTTCCCACACCCGTCTCCCTCTCTCCTTTCATCCCCATCTTTTCCTCTTCTTAATTTTCATTTCTTCCTTTCCCTCGTCCTTGTCTCCATTCTCCATTTTCATCCTGGTCTCTTCCTCTTCTTAATTCTCCATTCTCATCCTCGTCTTTTCCTCTTTTTCATTCTTCATTCTCGTCCTCGTCTCATATCTTCCTCTTTTTCATTCTCGTCCTCGTCTCATCTCTTCCTCTTCTTCATCCTCTTCCTCATATCATCTCTTCCTCTTCTTCATCCTCATCCTCATCTCATCTCTTCCTCTTCATCCTCCTCCTCATCTCATCTCTTCCTCTTCTTCGTCCTCATCCTAATCTAATCTCTTCCTCTTCTTCATCCTCATCCTATTTTTCTTCTTCATCCTCAATTTCATTCTCCATTCTCATCCTCATCTCTTCCTCTTCATCCTCCTCCTCATCTCATCTCTTCCTCTTCTTCATTCTCATCCTCATCCTCATCTCTTCCTCTTCTTCATCCTCATCCTCATCCTCATCTCATCTCTTCCTCTTCATCCTCCTCCTCATCTCATCTCTTCCTCTTCTTCATTCTCATCCTCATCCTCATCTCTTCCTCTTCTTCATCCTCATCCTCATCCTCATCTCATCTCTTCCTCTTCATCCTCCTCCTCATCTCATCTCTTCCTCTTCTTCATTCTCATCCTCATCCTCATCTCTTCCTCTTCTTCATCCTCATCCTCATCTCATCTCTTCCTCTTCATCCTCCTCCTCATCTCATCTCTTCCTCTTCTTCATCCTCATCCTATTTCTCTTCTTCATCCTCATCCTATTTTTCTTCTTCATCCTCAATTTCATTCTCCATTCTCATCCTCATCTCTTCCTCTTCTTCGTCCTCATCCTCATCCTCTTCTTCATCTTCTTCCCCTTCTTCATCCTCATCATCCTCTTCATCCTCTTCTTCATCCTCATCATCCTCTTCTTCATCCTCGTCATCCTCTTCTTCATCCTCGTCATCCTCTTCTTCATCCTCGTCATCCTCTTCTTCATCCTCATCCTCTTCATCCTCTTCTTCATTCTCTATTCTCATCCTCGTCTCTTCCTCTTGCCACCGTTTTTATTCTTCTCTTGCCTTTCCTGTAATTCTCTCTGTTCCATTCACTTCATCTTCTTCATTCTCATTCTCACTCTCATTCTCGACTCCTGTCATCTGTAAAGAGCTGAGAACGAAGAAACGCTCTTAAGAGCCAAGAACGATTGCCATAATATCCCTCTAGCTCACTAAAAGTATTCCCCAACTCCATCCTTAACAAAACATCCTTTCCCATTCAAAAAGCTCACAAACCTCTCACCTTTAAAATTTACCCCAATGACGTCATTAACCCAAACATATTCCTCAAATTCAAGTCATGCGTATGCATTTTCTACCCAACTCACATCTCCATATTTATTATCATTCCTCAATTTCGCCTAGAGCTGCGGATTCAGTGGTTTTTTCATCATCGCCCCAAATGAATCAATAAAAATCCATAAAATCCTCTTCCGGCATTATATTTCAAATAATCAACCCATTCATTTGCAAAAGCAAAAAATCCATTTCGCATATATCAAACATGACCCCATCTCTCTCTCCTTTGTTAATCAAAAAGACATATTGCTTTATTCCACAACCCTTTATATCCTAAAATGGACTCTTCCCGAATCGATAAGAACACAAACACAACATAACCATGCTTTCCCCTTAAAACTTCATAAGATTATTCACTTCCAACCATTTTTCCTTTCGTTATAAGCTCGAAAAACTTAGGCGAGTTTTTATGAAGATAATTTACTGATAATTGAAACAAAGGGAAGCCGGCACGATTTCGTAGGACGCATTTTATTACGATTACGTGTCGCTTATTGGCGGAATAAAAGAATATTGATGACGGTCATTCCAGGTTCGGGATATAATATAAAAATCGATTAAACAATATCCGTTCGAGGTCGATTTTTATACTTATTATTAATAAAATGGTATGAGTTTTTGTGTATGTTTCGGACCGTGGGACAAAACGATTGTTTAACCATGAAATTGATTCAAAAAACAATGGAACAATGAAGATAATAATAGATGAATGTGTCTGGAAATGTGTGATAGATCGCCGATATTTTTTAGGTTTTTTTTTTTCGTGGAAATTAATAGAGGAAGGTTGACGTTGTGTGGTTGCAATTAGAGTTGGAGGTACGAGTGAAATGTTTGATCTAATTTTAACGCGTGAGTGAAGATGGTTCTTTATTGGTTTTTAATGTAAGTGGTTGTTTCGTAGAGTTTTTTATTCTTATGTTTTTTTTGCGTGCTGGGCGAAAATACGAATATAGTGGGAAGAGTAGGGAAGAAATGACTTCGTGCTTAAAGGTACTGTGGGCTGGCCAGATGAGTTCTTGGGGTATTAGTGCCATCAGGGGCCCAATTGAAGAAATGAGTTGCAAGAAAAAATATTGATGGTTGAAAAAATGGTGTGGCGTAAAAAGTGAATCTTAGAAAAAAACCAAACCGCCCCAAAATTTCGGTTATTTCATGGGGTTGACCATATTAACACTTATTTGCACTTACTTGCACATTGCACTTATTTACAATTGTTGTCTCTTCTTCCATTACTTTAATCTCAATTTTCCATTGTTTTATTCTTCCATCCCTCCTCTTTATTTCTTTTTTCCTTCTGCCTTCACCTCTTCTTTTACCTTTCTAGATTCTGCTGCCTCTAGTCCCTTCTCCCTTCTAGCTTTAACCATTCTCTCCTTTTCTATTCTTCAGCCATGTGCACAACTTCCATTCATCTGTATCTTCCCAAAATCGTTGCTCTTCTTTCATTGTTTTGTTGCTATTGTTCATACATTTTACCTCGTGCCCTTCTTTCTTTCCCTATCATGTACCCTTCTTCTTACCTCTTTCAATCTTCGTCCATGTTCTCATCTTTTTTCCCAGTTTTTCGCACTGCTCTCAATTTCTCTTCCTATTTCTCTTTTTCTTCAGCTCTACCTATATTTCTCTTTTTTCCTCTCGTCTCTTCTTTTTCACTTCGTTCTCCTCATATCTTTCTCTTCGACTCTGTAATCCTTTTTCTGCTCTTCCTTAATTCTCATTTCTTCCTATTCGTCTCCCTCATCCCTCCCTCTTCCTCTCTCTCATCTTTTCCTTACCCTCAGCTCATCCTCATCCTCATCTCTTCTTCATCTCTTCTTCCATTCTCATCCTCATCTCTTCTTCATCTCTCTTCCATTCTCATCCTCATCTCTTCTTCATTTCTTCTTCCATTCTCATCCTCATCTCTTCTTCATCTCTTCTTCCATTCTAATCCTCATCTCTTCTTCATCTCTTCTTCCATTCTCATCCTCATCTCTTCTTCATCTCTTCTTCCATTCTCATCCTCATCTCTTCCTCTTCCTCTTCTTCATTCTTCGTTTTCATCCTCATCTCTTCCTCTTCTTCATTCTCCATTCTCCATTCTTATCCTTTTCTCTTCCTCCTTTGATTCTTCATTGTCCATTCTCATCCTCATCTCTTCCTCCTCTTCATTCTCCGTCCTCATCTCTTCCTCTTCTTCACTCTCCGTCCTCATCTCCTCCTCTTCGTCTTCTTCATTTTCATCCTTTTACTCATCTCTTCCTCTTCTTCATTCTCATCCCCATCCTCATCTCTTCCTCTTCTTCAGTCTTCATTCTTCATTCTCATCCTCATCCTCATCTCTTCCTCTTCTTCAGTCTTCATTCTTCATTCTCATCCTCATCCTCCTCTCTTCCTCTTCTTCATTCTCCATTCTCATCCTCATCTCTTCCTCTTCCTCTTCCTCTTCCTCTTCTTCATTCTCCATTCTCATCCTCATCCTCATCTCTTCCTCTTCCTCTTCCTCTTCTTCATTCTCCATTCTCATCCTCTTCCTTTTCTTCAATCTTCATTCTCTATTCTTATTCTCACCTCTTCCTCTTCTTCATTCTCATCCTCATCCTCATCTCTTCCTCTTCTTCATTCTCATCCTCATCCTCATCCTCACCTCTTCCTCTTCTTCAGTCTTCATTCTTCATTCTTCATTCTTCATTCTCATCCTCATCCTCATCCTCATCTCTTCAAGTTTTCCCCCTCTCTTTTCCTTCCCTCTCTCCCTGTCCGTTTCTTCATCACTTTTTTCCCCACCCTCATCTTTTTCACTTCAATTCATTTTCTTCTTTTCTTTCACCTCTTAAATTCCTTCGTTTTTTCTCCTCAAATATTCCCATCGACTTCGAACGATTTCCCTCCTGCAACGAAAAAAAAAACCAAACCAACATTCACTTCAGTCTTTCCATATTACTTAACAAAAATTATAATAACTTCAATTATATCATTGTTCTCATTAAGCAATTCCCCATCTCGAATATAAAATTCAATTACGAAACATTTTTTACACATAGATCGATGAAAGGAGAACGATTTAAAAAAAAAAAAAAAAAAAGAAATATCTCAGTAAACTTACAAGGTGGGGAATGGAATATCGATACAAAATTATCAAAAAGTAACGTCTAGTCAGTTTTAGTAGTCAGGCCATCGTCCTTGCACGGCCGTGTCATTGACATGTTTTTCCTATCGTACAATGAAAAAAAAAAAATCGCAATACACTCTCCGCGCTCTTATTTTATGCAATAGTTACAAGTCAATGATCCGGATTGTCGCTAATTTTATCGATATCGTGAATGTGACTCATTATATTAAATCCTCGCTCGCCTTGTCGGTTTAAAAAATTTTTTAATGTACTAGAATTTTTTTTAAAAAAAAATACTTAGCTTAGTAGAATCTGATTTTTCGATGTCAGCAATGAACACAAAGGCTTGCAGTTACGTTTCAAGGTTGTTTCCACTACGTAGGCGTGGGATGAAAATGCGCATGTCTTAAATTTCCTTTATTCCACGAGTTTTTTTTTCCCTCACTTCCCCCTCCGACTTTCCTTCTGGAATTCCCAAGATTTCGTCATTGTGGAAAAATAATTAATCCCTGCAAAAAAAATAACGATAAGTTTTTCTTTCTCCAGTAAAATTTTGTCGGGATTTTTTTTTTTTTTCAAGCAAGAATGAATCCCGGTGCTGAATGACTGTGAGAGTGGGAGTGAGAAGATTCTGCGCTTTGAAATTAAATCAATCTAGGGCTATACAGGAAAAAGGTTGAAGGTCAATGCCGTGACCTTGACACCGCTCGCAACCATTCAGTCTTTGCTGTTTCATTCAACCCTGCGCCACGTATATCGCGGTTTTTTTTTCTCTCTCCACTCAAAACCCACCTAAAAAAGAAAAAAAAACATCAAAAGTGCTCGTTTATTTATCTCGAACGAAAAATTTTTTCTAAAAATTAATTTTCAAGGTATTGAATTTATTTAATTAATTAAAATTCAATATGGTTGGCTGATTTTTATTTTACGTAAGCGTTTATATAATTTTTTTTTTTATTTTTCTTTATTTCCAGATGGGAACGGAACTTTTTATCAAGCTGGAAAAACTCAAAAGTCTGAAGAAACCAAACATACTTGAAGACTGGTTATAAACTTCCTTTCAGTGTTTTCAGTGTTAATAATTTTTTTTTGTTTCAAAAAAATTTAAATTTTTATCATAGTGATAGCAATAATAGTGAACTTGTGTAAAACGAGAAATGATAACTTTTTTATGAAATCCAGTGCCAATTTTTGAAATGCAATACTATTTCCGCACATCATCATCGTAAGCATTTTTTTTTTTTAAAGAAAATATTATTTTGCCTAAATTTTTTTGATCGTGGAAAAAATGTTCTTGATAAGGAGGTTGATGTTGTTTGTTTATGATAATGTTTATTTTATTGATTTGATAAAGAATAATTACTTAATTATTGAGTTAGGCTTCAGGTTAATTAATTAAATCGTTTCTCTATTAATTTAAAAGATCATTCCTCTTCTTAGAGACAATTTTTAACGATTTTATCAGAATGAAAGCGACTAGATATGTATCTAGTAGAATCTAGCCCTCATAGATATGTAATTAGTAGATTCTAGAACGAATAGAAATCTATCTATCCAAAGCCTAGATGAATTTAGGCGAGTTTGATGCATATCTAGCACAATTTAAAGTTATTAGGTGAATATCTAGTAGAATCTAGATCGATTGAATTGGTATTTAGCTCGATCTAGATGTGAAGCTAGTAAAAACTGCATTTAATCCAAGAAAACTTACTGCAACCAGACACAGATGTAAATTTCGATCCCAGTGAAGGCTTTAAGAGTGATCTTAAAACTCTCTAAGCCGTAAATCTGTATCTAGTAGAATCTAGAATTTTATAGATTTATAGAATTCGTGTTTCATTCGATTTAAAAAGCTTTAGACTGACTAAATATGTATCTAGTAGAACTTAGGTATACTAAAATTGTATCTACTGTTAGCTAAACTTAATAGATCTGTAAATAAAACAAATTACATCAATTAAACTTGCGTTTAATAAAATATACGCTTACTAGGTTCGTATCTACAGCGATTAGACTGACAAACTTGAATCTAGTTCAGTCTAGAGCTACTAGATTCAATTCGAAATTATCTAGATTGTCCTAGATACATTTTTCAAGCCAGCTGGCAAGAGCTTGGTGCACTTAAGTTTGACTAGATTGTTTTAATTGCGTCTCTAGTCTACCTAAACATCACTAGATGCTGTTTTAGTTTCCTAGACTATGCTAGATACATTATTAATCAACCTAGATATTACTAGATGCATTTTTTGTCCCTCTAGAATAGACTAGATACATTTCTATATAAGAAAAATTGTTCTAGTTGCTTGGAAAGTCTACTTTAAACTTCTAACTTCATCTGAGTTGTTTATATTACATTAGTAGTCTACTTAAGTAATACTAGATGTATTCCCAATCCCTCTAGATTGTACTAGATTAATATCTAGCTCGCATTGACTTTGCTAAAAGCATTCTGAAGTGCATTAAATGCATTTCTAGTTCTAGTAACTTTCTCTAATAACTATCAACTAGTTCTAAGTTCTAGTAACAAGTAACTAGTGGTCTCTAGTTCTAGTAATCCTTTTAGGGACTGGATAAGTTCAATCTTTCAGTTGGGCAAAATAATATTTAAACTAATTATTTAGTAAAAATGCTTATAAAATTTCTATCTGTAGATTTTAAAATTAAAAAAATTAAAGTGATCAAAAATGAGAGACAGAATTGATTTGTGTTTGAAGAGAAGGACCAAATGATAAAAGTGACAAATATTGTCCCGCCATGGATACGACTGCCACCAGTGCTAGTGGTTGGTCGCAGGCAGCGAGCAGATTTACGTCACAAGGTATGTATTCTCAATATAATTTTTTTTTAAATTTTTTTCTCTGCTGCGGTGCTAATTTTTATGCTGTTGTTTAGGCTCTCCGACGAAAGGCGTAGTCTCGGTCGTAGTCGATCCGAGGAAAGAGGGCCCGAATGTACTGACCATCAAAGAAGAACACGTAGTCGGTAGGGGGACTTCAGTTACCTGTGGTGGTATCACCGTAACCTCGATAAATGTCACCCATGACTCAGACCCATCACACTCACAAGACGGTAAGTCCCGAAATATTGCAATCATTAGTCATGCGTCTAGACGTTTCGCCAATAAAAGTTTTTATTTTTTTTTTTTTTTGTTACAGTTAAAAATATTAAGTATTATGAGAAGATGAACGGAGATGTGGCTGTGAAATGCGAGGTGCCCGGATCGAACGCCATCGACGATGATTCAGGTTCGGATTCGGAAGTCAGTAAAATCGATTTTACCGGCGTACATCTCCGGTTGAAAAAGAAGAGGAGCAAGAGAAACGGGGAAGAATCTCAAGATGGTTACGGGAATGAAGAACCGGAAAGGCCGATGTCGTGGGAGGGAGAGTTATCCGATGCTGAAATGTCAATTGTTACGGGAGGGAAACAAGAAGGGGATGAATCCATGGAAGGCGTTCAGCATTCGCCTCAGCATATGAGCAAACAGATCAATTTTGTGGATAATATCGTAAGTTTAGATTTTATTAACTCGTAGTTTTCCCGTTTGCCGCTTGTGCACGGAAATATTCATTACTCTTCGTTCGAAGAGTAATGGCTCATGCACTGATGTTACTTTTTTTTATTTTTTACAGAACGAAGCAGTATTGGAACAATCAAGACTTAAAGGAGAGCAACAAATCAATAATGGTGCTGCTTCAGGACAATCAGGGAATCCGAGAGAATTGCCACTTCTCGTAGATAAATTATTAGGAGGGTATAGCACACCCTCGAATAGTCCAATACTACAACAAAGGCACCAACATCACCAGCTAACAAAGCAACATTCACATTTAAGCACGCTTCCTCCGAATCCTTCGCCAGATTCAGCCATACATTCTGCCTATTCTTATTCTTCCCCAGCAGCATCACCTGCAGCTTCCCGTCATCTTCCGTCGAGTGGTTTTTCGTCTCCTTTTACCCCTTCCTTATCTCGTAATAATTCTGATGCAAGTCAATACGGCGGATCACAGCATTCGTCTTGTTATAGTTATAACAGTGAGACTTTTTCAAGTCCGACTCATTCACCGGTTCAAAGTAGGCATTTACATGGGTATTCAAGGGTGGAAGGAAGCCCTTTGCATGTTATGGCAGGTGGAGTTGTTTATGGCTCAAGAGGAATGATCCCGCATAACGCAGTTGATGATTCCGGACATTTGGATAGTGAGAGGGATGATGAAAGGGATCCATGTTTGGAGGATAAGATGTCATGTTTGGCTGCTGATTTGGCTCAACATTCGGCTTTGACTGCACCACCTGGAATTTCAAGACAGCAACTTATAAATAGGTAAGTTTTTTATCAATTTTGCATTACTTATTCTTTCCCCTTTTAGTCACAATCAAACCTCAAAATTTAAGTTACGAGTCTTGAAAAAGAAATTTGCTGCAGATATGAAATTCTAACCTTACTTGAATTGAATCAGTTTAAAAAATTTTCTTATCAGGCTGAAATTTAGCCAAAAGTGAAAATCCTTTCCTAGCTTTGATATTTGATAAACTGAATCTGAAGGAAATTTCAAGTTCTTGACTAAATACATGTTGAAATCATGACTTGGAGAATTTGCATTGTCATAATTTTGAACAGAGAAGCACTTAAGAGCTTTGTTTCTTGGTAAAATACATTTTTCGAGTTTGAAATTTACTGTCACTCATAAATGGTCACGAAACAAAATTAAACTGAAATTTACAATTGTAAAAATCATTAAAATGCATTTAAATCAATATTCTAACTTGTGAAAATGTAAAGAACACTGTCTCATAATGTACTTGGCTCATCAGTTTTTTTTTATCGAGAAAAATTATGTAATTACGAATTTATGTCTTTCCAGCATAACCTAACCTTATTAATAAAAAATACTGGACAGGCTAATGCGATGAATATGCTGTTGAAATTAAGTGCAGTTTGCGGGATATAAATGTAGCCGAAAATTTTTACTAAACGAACCGTTCGTTTTTAACTGTAATAAAAGACCACAGCTTCGTTGCCGAACATATTATACATATTTTCTACGTATATCAAAAAAATAGTGTGATCGAAACTGTCATGGCCGCCACTCCTTAAACATGTACATGGCAATCAATGTGGCCCTTTTATCGACCCATTTTTCGGCTTAACAAATTCTGGACATTATGGTGTTTGTTCATATGTGCAGACAGCTGTGTTTTCGAATGCATTTCGTATTTTCCTACATAAATTGAAAGTATTTTAATCTAAACTGTCATGGCTGCCGGTCTTTGAACATGGCAATTTATAATCAGTTTGATTTCGGTGAAATTTTATTGTAGGCCTTTTTATTTTATCCATATTATATTAATTATTGTTAAATATCGATTAAAATGTTCTGGCATTTACAAAAGAACTCAATTATTTTGAAAATAGGACGAACAAGAACAATTTTGGGGATTTTCATGGGAGAAGCTACTGACCCTTTTTTTGCGTGTTATGTTGGTACTATACTCAATCGCCACCATTTTGATTTTGAACCAATATCAATTTCTATTATTTATCAGTGTGATTCTCGCGTTTTTACAGTTTGAACGATTTGATATTCTTGTGATCAATTTTTATTCTCTAGTAATGACATCGATACTTTTATTTTCAGCCCTTGCCCAATATGCGGTGATAAAATCTCTGGATTCCACTACGGGATATTCAGCTGCGAATCATGCAAAGGTTTCTTCAAAAGAACCGTTCAAAATAGGAAAAACTACGTTTGCTTGAGAGGATCGCAATGTCCTGTAACGATAGCAACGAGGAAAAAATGCCCGGCTTGCAGATTTGAGAAATGTCTTAAAATGGGAATGAAATTAGAAGGTAAGAAAATAACAATCAAAACACTTTAACCTCGAAACATTTAATTAATATTTTTGTCTTACTTTTCAATAGCAATAAGAGAAGACAGAACACGAGGCGGCCGCAGCACGTATCAATGTTCATACAGTGTTCCTGCTTCATTACTTCAATCCAACGAGTCTGTTCAAAAATTATCAAGCAATCTACCACCTGGTGAAACACTAGTCAAACTAGAAACACCAGACATCGGTTCACCTAATTCAAATTTAGATTCTAGACTGTTGCCAGTTCCACAATTATTACAAGAAATAATGGATGTGGAACATTTATGGCATTATAACGAACGTGAAATGCTTGGATCTCCATCAAGCAATCATCATCATTCTCCCTCTTCGACACCATCATCTCCTTCTCAAACAAACACAGAGTCAAATCCTGACTTTCTTTCTATGTGCAATATCGCTGACCATCGGCTTTACAAAATCGTTAAGTGGTGTAAGAGTTTACCACTTTTCAAAAACATATCGATTGATGATCAAATATCTTTGTTAATTAATTCTTGGTGCGAACTTTTATTATTTTCTTGTTGCTTTCGATCTATGTCATCCCCTGGTGAGATTCGTGTGTCTCTTGGGAAATCCATATCATTAGCGAGGGCTAAGGATCTTGGGTTAGGGCCATGCATCGAAAGGATGTTGAATTTTACACAACATTTAAGAAGACTTCGACTGGATAAATATGAATATGTTGCCATGAAGGTAAAATTTTGAAGGATTTTTTATTTATTAAAAATTTTTGAAATGGAATTGATAAGTTTTTTTTTGTTTAGGTGATCGTTTTACTAACTAGTGATGTAAACGATTTAAAAGAACCTGAAAAAGTCCGAGCATCTCAAGAAAAAGCGTTACAAGCTTTACAGCATTATACTCTTGCTCATTATCCGGATATTCCTTCGAAGTTTGGAGAGTTATTGTTGAGGATTCCTGAATTACAAAGGACTTGTCAGGTAAAGACTTAAAAATTTAAGACATGAAGTAGAATTAAATTTAATTTGTGGGAATGCTGAAATTCATCGTTGCAACAAATTTTCTTCAAAATTTTAATTTGACAAGAAATATTTTGTGAAAATTGTTTCTGAGTAAGAATTTCTAATAAAAATCTTGATTTATTTTTCAGGTTGGGAAAGAAATGTTATCCCAAAAGAACAAAGAGGGCGAAGAAGGTCCCAGTTTTAATTTATTGATGGAACTGTTGAGAGGTGATCACTGACCATATGAGTTATGCTTGTAAATAAAAACTGAGGAGACTCTACATCTTTGTGCCACATTGTAAGTATTCGCCTAAGTTTAGGAAAAAATTTGCTGCAGCCACTTCAATTGCATTTTTTATTAATTTTTTAGGCCCTGTTGTGCCTTCGTTGAAACCCAGCTTGCATCAAAAATACCACCCACAGAACGGATTTCGAAAACGAGCAAACATAAAAACGATTTGTCGACCAAAAACGAAAAACATTCCTTCACACCGAAATCTCCGACATCCTTAAAATGCGGAAAAAACGATGTTGGGGATCCGCCTTTTTTTTAAAAAAATTTCAGGACAATGAGAAAAACCGTGTTTTAAAAAAAATGAATGACCATTGGGAGAAATAACACAGAGCAATAGTAGATTTTTATGTAAATTTTGTAAATAGTTATTAAAAAAAAGATTTAATTTTGAAAAAAAAAGATTGCTATCCTGAGAGCTTTGTGAAATTCTCAAAAATGAATTTTAGCTATTTGTTCAGAATAAAATTAAATTTCAATTAAATCAATTTTTTTAACGCATTTGTAACTGCCAAGAAATGCCAAAATATTTTTTTTTAGATGTAAAAACATTAACAAGTGGCTAAAATTTTTTTTTAAATTGAAAAAGCTCTTTGGTATTTAACAGCAACACCCATAAGTGTGACACCAGTTCAAGTTTTTTTTTAAAAAAAATTCTTAATTTAAATGGTTGAATGTTAATTTTTCGAATTTTTTGATGGATGTAAAATGTTTCTATTTTTTTTCCACCCTAAGAAAAAAAATTCTTATCTCGCTATTTAAAAAAACGATTTTTGAAGTATATTTTCGGTGTTTATTGAAAATGTAAAACAGATATAAAGAATAATTTTTTTTATGTGTAAAACTGTTCGTTTTGATAGTTCTTTTTTATTATTTTAAGCTTTTCTGTATATTATTATTTTTTTTAAGTGTTTTCTTTCAGTGTCGTACATATCAAATTTTATTACTATTCAAAGAATTCTCGTTTTTAAATAACAGAATAAGCTCTCTTAAGTTTTGAGTTTTTTTCAGGCCGCAAATGAAAATTTTTGGCTAAGATTTTAAGCTGGGTTGTTTCCAGCCTGACTGGACTCTCAGAAAAAATTTATTGCAAATTGCAATCGGCTCTAATAATTTTTTCATGTCTTTTTTTTTTTATTATTGAACAATGCAATAATAATTGTGTCGGATCTTGCGTGTTAAAAAAAATTGTGATTTAAAGACGAAAACTTTTTTAAAATTCATTGTAAATGGTTTTTAAGTTCGAGAAGACTGCTAAATTTAGATGTGCTAGTTTTCTTTGCTTTATGTGTTAATTTTCTTAATTATTTTCACGAAAAATGATCAAAAGATTTTGAAGCTCTCTACTGAAAATTTTAAAATTAGGGCTAAACAGAAATTTTTCGTGAACATAATTAATAATTACTTAAAACGCAGGATCGCTAATTTTTATTTATTTCAATTCTCAATTTGAAAAATTCAAAACGAAAAGTTTTTACATTCTTCGTTTTTTCCCCGAATTAACGAAAAAAATGCATCATTTGTATAATTTTTTTGTTTCTTTTTATTGTCATTATTATTATTTAGATTAATTTAAAAAAGGAGCTTTAGTCTAGAATTTTTATATAATTTTTTTAATTGTAAGCAAATTTTAGAAAAAGAAGAAAAACGAAAAAAATCTCTTTATTGAACCGTGGATCGTTTTTTTTTTTTAAAAAAGCAAAATTTTTTTTTGATTTGCTTGTACAATTTTTTTTTTGTATAAAAATTTATATAATTGGAAAATTTATTGAATGTTTTAGCGGCGACTTATACCGGTGAAATTTCATTTAAATTTTTTTTGTAGTCGCCGCTTGTGTTGCCACAATCCAAAACTTGTTTTTTAATTGTAAAAAAAAAGCAATAATTTTGGATTTGTTTTGAATCGAATGTCCCTATTCAAAATTTTTTTTATCACTACACCAAATAGCTTTAAAAATTTTAAGTACTTCGTAAAAAACAACGCACTCTATTAAAAATAATATTGTGATTATCGAATTTAGTCCTAATAATTTCAAATCGTCTGAATTTTTTAATATTTTTAAATTATCCGTTTGAACCGAAACCAAACTCGAAAACGTTAGCATTATCCAAGGGAGGAAAAAATACGGATTTTGATTGTATTTCCCGAAAACTAACACAGCTGACGAAATTAAAGACGTTAGAGGAGACGCTGCTAATATTATTGCTTTTAGTACAAATCCGTAAACGTCAGGATTTCCAAACGTCCATATTTGCCACGTGTCCTTGTTTTTTAAAACTTGTGGGATTATTTCCGGGTACGCTTCTTTTGTTATTATTAATCGGGCTTGAGACATAAAAACGGTTATGAAACATAATATTCCCAATATTGACGGATTTAAAATCCGCATTTTAATTTTTTAGTAAATAGACAAGATGGCGGAATGTTTTCCATGGTAACAGCCGGACAACGAATATTTTTTTTGAAATTGGGACATTCGAAATACGAGAAAAAAAATGTTTCCGCTGTAATTTTTATCGAAGTTTGAATTGGCCAATATTGTTATATTTGTTATCTTTCTATTATGATTATTATTTATGATCGAAATTGAATTTTTAATGATGGCCGAATGTTTTTTAATTTAATGCAAATATATCAGATCCCACCTTATAAATAAAAATAATTATTTCTATTTAAATATTTACGGTCTTATTTTATTCATTTTATTCACTTCCTTGATAAATCTCATCAGAAAAATAATATCAAACGAAAAAAAAATCAAAAAAATCGTTATGATTTCAAAATGGCGCCTGCTGCCACGTCATTGCCAACTTTTGAATAACAAAATGGACGCCGTTTTTTCCACCGAGTGATTTACATTTTTTTAATTCAGCTTTAAATCAGGAAAAAATGGATTAATCGACGTTGTTACTCGTTTAATTTGTTGAGAGGACGATCAGGGATGGTTTTTATTTGGTAAGTGTTATTTATTTACGATAACAATTGACGAAAAATCATCAAATGAAAACGTGTGACACCGCGGGGGTCAAAATGTCAGAAAGTCAGCTTTGTAAACCGGTTTTCAATGCCAGTGTTATCGCTGTCAATAGTATCGGTATCACTCCAAACGATATTTTAGTTTTAATTCAAAAATACATCATGACTGACAAGAAATTGATTAATTCACCGGATACCTGTGTTGATGAATGCTTATACGGGCTTTGTATATCTCATTTTCATTTAATTTTGCATTCAGAGGAAAGGGTAGTTTACGATGGGGTTTGTATCTAGTTTTAAGTTAATCTTACTTAAGGTCACGGTGTCAATGATATGAACTATTTTTATCCACTCATGCACGCCCCTTTTTATTTTCAGAATGATAACAATGTGAAGAAAGTTGCTGTTGTTTCTGGAGGAGGATCTGGACATGAACCATTTTCAGCAGGTTTGTCAGATTGTTGGGTTGACGATAAGTGATCGGGAATTAATTTGGGATACCTTATAGGATATGTGGGAAATGGAATGCTTACAGCGTCGATTTCTGGATCAGTTTTTGCTTCGCCTCCATCTAATCATATTCTCCATGCGATTCGAATGGCTGCAAGGGAGAATGAAGGAGTATTTGTTATTGTTCCTAATTACACAGGAGATGTCTTAAATTTTGGTTTGTCAGTTGAAATTGCAAAGAATGAGAATATTAAGGTAAACGAATGAAATTTAGTGAGAAAAATTCGTTTGGTTAACGATTGTATTTTGTTGTAGGTTGATAGCATTGTCGTTGGAGAAGACATTGCTTTAGAATCTTTTGGGATTAGAACTCGAGCTGGGAAACGCGGAATGTGTGGTTTAGTTCTTCTATTTAAAATATCTGGATATCTCTCTGCGATTGGTGAAAATTTAGCAAAAATCAAAGAAGTTACTCAATTGGCTTTACATTCAATGGGCTCAATTGGTTTATGCACAGCTGCTTGCAGCTTACCTGGATCAGAATTGCTATTTAATTTAAAATCTGATGAAATGGAATTAGGTGTGGGTGTCCATGGAGAAGCTGGAGTGCAACGAATAAAATTGAAGCCAGCAAAAGAAATCGTTGAAATATTTTTAACTCATTTATTAAAAAAATTAGAAACAAAATCTGGAGATGAAGTCGTTGTAGCTGTCAACAATTTAGGAGCTTTATCTCACATTGAACAATGGATAATTGCTGGAGAAGTAAAAAAGCAGCTAAAAGAAAAAAATATTAAAGTAGCGCGATTATACGTTGGGCCAATTTTTACTTCATTAAACATGGCGGGAGTGCAAGTTTGCTTGTTAAAACTTGAAGCTTCTGCAAAAGATTTATTTTTAAAAGCACTAGATTATCCAACGGATGCTCCAGGATGGATATGGAAACCCAAAAATCTAAATTTGAAGAAAATATTAAAAGAAAAATCTAAAAACGAAAATTTAACTCCACGTGGAAATTTATTAAATCCAGAATTGGCTGAATTTGTTAAAAAGTGTTTGATTAATGTAGCTAATGCAGTTATTATGAATGAAAAACGTTTAAATGAACTTGATAGCGGTTGTGGTGATGGAGATTGCGGCACGACTTTAAGACATTTAGCTCAGGAAATTAAAAAACGAGCCGAGTGTAATGATCTGATGTTTGAAAATCCCTCAACTTTGTCGAATCAGTTGGCGATTATTGCTCAGAAGACTATGGGCGGGACGTCAGGAGCGATTTATAGTTTGTTTTTTACTGCCACGGGGAGAGAGCTGGAAAAATGTGAGGATTTTAATGATCGGAACAATTGGGCTAAAGTTTGGAGAGCTGGGATTGATGGAGTGAAGAAATATAGCGTGGCGAGAGTTGGGGATAGAACCATGGTGAGTAGCTAAAAATTTTATTT
Organism: Liposcelis brunnea; assembly: GCA_023512825.1. Taxonomy (NCBI): domain Eukaryota; kingdom Metazoa; phylum Arthropoda; class Insecta; order Psocodea; family Liposcelididae; genus Liposcelis; species Liposcelis brunnea. The sequence continues at coordinate 7,409,644 of CM042069.1, forward strand.
TTCCATTTGATGACAAATTATTTAATTGGAATTGTTTCCGCAGTTTGATTCGCTTGAACCGGCATGCGACGAATTCGAAAAAACGTCATCGTTAAAATCAGCGTTAAAAGCAGCGGAAAATGGATGTCAAAAAACAAAATCAATGAAAGCTCTGTAAGTATTTTTAATTAACATATCAAACGCTCGGATAAAATCCCTCTGTCATTACTAATTATGACAAACTTCATTACAGAGCTGGGAGAGCGAGTTACGTTGATCAATCACAATTAAAAGATGTCGATGCTGGAGCATTTGCAGTTACAGTTTGGTTATCAGCTTTATACGCGTCATTTCAGTAATTGAATCAGGTTAGTATTTTCTATGAAATTTTTCCACGATTTTTTTCCACAAGAAATCGGCCCTGGAATTTCTTTTTTGAGAAGAAATTGGTACTAGGATTTTTTTACCAAGCAATATTCTTTGAAATTTTGCCAGAGCTTTTTCCTGGACACAAAATTGGTTCTAAAATTTTTTCTAGACAAGAAACTAGTTCTAGAATTTTGGCTTGACAAGCAATGGTCTCTCAAATTTTGCCAGAATTTTTCCCCGACAAGAAGTTTTCTCTCGAAATTTTTCCCTGACAAATTTTTCTAAAGATTCTTGCCTACCAAAAAATTTCACAAAAATTTTTTTCAAATACTTTCTTATCAAAAGTCTTTATTATCATTTATATTCTTAAAATCTACTCTTATAAAAAAAACAAGTGATGAGATCACTGTTCGGAAAAAAAAAAATTAACATCCGGACCAGAAAAATTATTTAAAATCTTTAAAATTCTTAATCTTCCTTATCTAACGCTTGTAATCTTTCTAATAACGGCGGATGCGAGTGATGCCATTGAGAATACCACGGATCATTAATCGGAAAGCCTAAATTATCGCAATTTAATTTAATCAAAGCTCGTTTAAGATAATTCGAACGCCCAAGCGATTTGGCAAACCGATCCGCTTGAAATTCAAATCGTCGACTTAAAATATTAATAAGATATTGAACTACTTCTGAATATGGCATGAAAACATATTGAAGTACTATTATCAGTCCGATGATAACGGGTGTTGTGCTAAATCCAAATGCGCGATACATTGTCTTGTATTGAAACAATGTTTTAAAGCCGATGAAAACGAGTAGCATGTTGACCTTAAAAAAGAAACAAGAAAATAAATTGCGAGTTGGTTTTAAATTTCAATATTCCCCAAAAAATTTTTACCTGAGAGACAATAAGATTCTTGATAAAATGATTTAACTTCCAATGGCCCAATTCATGTCCAAGCACAGCTAAAACTTCATAAGTATCGCATCCCTTTTTCTGATCCTTTTCCTTCTCGACTTTTTCACCCTTATCATCCTCTTCTTTTTCATTAGCAGGGACATAATCCTTCAATAAGGTATCAAACAACACAATCCTTTTGTTTTTATAAAATCCATAAAAATAAGCGTTGCTATGTGCTGAACGTTTAGAACCTTCAACCACATATAATTTATACAAAGGAAAATCAACACTCTTTGCTAAATTCTCGATTTCTGTTCTCAACTCTCCTTCAGGTAAAGGTGTGTACTTGTCAAACAATGGTGCAATAAAATCAGGGTAAATCGTCAAAAAGAAAAAAATCATGGCAGTTGCGAAAAGCCATAAATAAATGAAGAAATAATCCCCACCAATTTTAACAATGTAAATTACACCGCAGATGAATGGTACAAAAAATATTTGCATAACCACAAAGCTTTTAATTTTATCCTTAATGTAGAACCATGCAGTCTGCAAAAAAAAAAAATAAAACATTAGGTTTTTATAATTATTTACAGAAAAATAATTATCATTACCTGTTTATTGAATCCATGTTTTTCCTCCAACACAAACGTATTATAAACACTGAACGGAATCTTCAAAAGCGTTTGAACAAAACTAGTGACAACAATAAAAACAGCACTCTGAAGTATTTCATGTTCCCCAGCATATCCAAAATGTTTCAACATTTTATCAGATACTTCCCAAAATATAAACAATCCATCAAATGACAGCAGTAACACATCTAAGAATAATGAGTATGTATCGCTAACCATTGTAAAATTACTTTTATCAATTGCATATTCTCTTGCTTTTTCAAACGTTTCCGGGGATAATATCCCGATTAATTCATATGGAATGGCTGTGTGTTTCTTATAAACACGATGCTGGAAAAAAAAAATAGAAGCAATTACACGTCTGATGCCAAAATACCGGCAAGCGGTTTGTTTGGTTTTACTAACCTGCCGTATTTCTAAATAGAATTCCCATAGAAATTCAGCGCACATGAAGGATAAGATCCCGTAGAATATAAACTTTTCATCGATTACTAAATTAGGGAAATTCATATTGAAATTTAAAAGCTTACTCGCATTGCTTTTGATTAGAGAAAATAATTTACACAACACCGGTTGTTTTTCAAGATAGCGACAATTCGTTGTTTTCACGTGGATTTTTTTTCCCAGAAATGTTTTTTAATCCCAAATAATTATTTAAATTTGATTTAGATTAAAATTTCACATTGAATCAATGCTATTTTCCTGGAAAATTAATATTCAAATCGTGATTTTAATCATTTTAACGAGAAAAAAAACTGTCGCCATTTTGTTGAAGCGGTGGATTTTTAAATGGCCGAAGTGGATATTTATCCATAACCTCTGTTTAGCTTAGGCGTATATTTATGTAAATATACACGATTCTGTATATTTTATCATTCTAATGGCGGTAAGGACGCTTTCATTTAGTTGCGACAAATCCCCCGAAAGAATAATTATCATTTTAGCGGTTATTTATTGTTTATCGTTAATAAATCGTTTAATTAGGTTAAAATAATGGCAATCGGGTTTCTGGAGAACAACGATAAGAAAAAGTAAGCATTCCTGATAAATTTTCATATGAAAAAAAGAAAATCGTTGTAAGCATGACGTGGTTAGGTTAGGATACGTTTAGTTTGCTATCAAGCAATACATGATTATTTGTTATGGCATAATTGACTGTAATCGTCTTGATTTCTTTCAGGGATAATAATCCTACAAAGATTCGGTGTCAAAAGTGTTTAGAATATGGTCATTGGACATATGAGTGTAAAGGGAAGCGGAAAATACTTCACAGATCAACTAGGACTTCACTGCTGAAAAAAAGGCTGAAGGAACAGGAGTCTGCAAGTAATGAAGAATTAATGTAAGTTTTTCTTTGATTTTTATGAATGAGAGGATGTGGAAGTAATGTGCGACAGTTGAGTTATTTAAATGACAACATTTCTGAGTGACAAGAATGTGAAGAAGGCAGCGTTGTGCAATGTTTATTCAAACTAGGTCAAATTGGTGTCTGGTTTTGAGTTACGAGTATTTTGCAACAGGGAAAAAAATGCTGGGTGTTAGTCTCAAAGGATTGTGGCTGTGGATTGAATGTCACTTGAGCTTTTGGATTGAGTAGTGATTGGGAGGGAAAAAAAATGTTTTTTATTCCATTAAAAACTCCTCGTTTTTAAATGCTGAGTTGAAGAAAAAAAAACAGAACTTCCAAGAAAATAAAAAAGAAAAACGCTAATGAGCTCTTCATTAAACATAATTCCAAGAAAGAAAATATAACTTTGAGTTATAATTCCATTCTTCAGTGCCGGAAACAGGATTTAACGTTGAGAAATTACTCACCTGTCAAAATATCATATTTAAAACTTTTCTTACATGGCGAAAGAGCAAAGAAAGATAAATAGCCTTAGGGATAAGCAACATCGCTTTACTTTCCATTAATCTTGATATCATTAACGTCGCAGTTTTAACCCGTTATGCGAAAATACTTTTTTGGCTCACGTTCAGCCATGGAAACCCATTTTCACAAATCTTCCCCATAGAAAAAAAGAAACGATTTCTGGGGAGAAAAATTATTAAATCAGTAAAGTCCCATTGAATTTTTTTTTTATTGCTTAATCGGAAATATTTAATGTCAGAGTTCGTTATCGTTGAAAATAAAGTTCGTTAAAATAAAAATGTATTATATTGATAGACGCGCAAACGCCTTTTTCTTCGGTTTTTATTAAAAGCGGATCTCTCAGTCTCGTCCCGCCCGTTCGCCTAGGCGTTCGCTTTTTAACTTTCTCTCGCCAAGTTTTTATCTCGCGTTCGCGTTATCAGGATAATTTATTTTTATTAATAAATCATTTATTGAGTTGGCGTTCGTGTAAATAAAAAAAAAGTTTAATATAAAAAAAAATTACGAAGATGCGAGTTGTAATTTAAGAGAAAAGTTTAGCGATAAATTTTTTTTTGAATAAAAAAAAAGTTGTACAACTCGCAACTTAGATCATGATGTTTACATTAAAGTTGGTAGCGTCTGGTTAATGTGAATTTTTGGCGTAGGTCGATTATTTTTGTCTGAAAAAAATTCCTGCTCAGGTGCTTAACGAAAATTAAAGAATCCCATTAACTAATTTTAAGTATTTCATTCAAAAACAAATTTTCAACCTTCCCGGGGAAGTTTCATTTTTTAAAAAAGAAAACATTACAAAAATAAATTGCTTGGCTAATTACTCAAGTTTAAGAGCGCGAAGGAAAATAAAATAGCCATCGTCTAATTTTCCCCTTATAATAATTTCTCACTCAAGATGACATTTTTAAACGACCCAATTAAGCACATCGGGAACATTGTCCTGAATTCTTTTCCCTCAAGTTTTTTTTGTGCTGATTATTTTTTTGTTGGTCATTGATTTGCATGTCAATGCTAATCCGCCCCCTCGCTGGATTAAAAACAGTTTTTTTAATTAAAATGTAATTTTTTCAGCGTCGAGAGTCATCGGCGTTAAAAAAGGAAGTCAGTGCTCGAGCAGAGGATTTTTTTTCGACTATAATCGACTGATGTTAGCTGAGTTTGTGTTTAAACGTTGTACTTAGATTCTTCGGACTCTAGGCTAATTTTTTATGGCAACGCCTTTATAAGTCACTTTGGAAATTTATTCACATTGACTAAAATTCTCACGGTCCTAAAATTTTAAATTTTCCCGCTGCCACCAAGCGAAAATTCAAAAACTGATTCTTAAATTTTCTTGAAAAGCTTTTCGCTGAAAATAATCCTAAACGGTTTTCGTTTTCAAAATACTCATCCAAGAATGAACCTGTCATCGGATTGATTTATACTTAAGATGAAGCCTTGAAGAGGATATGAAGGGCTGAGAAATTTATCGAAAATTTCTTTCCCCCAACTTTTTCCCTCTCCTTTTAAAGGAGATAAAAGTCCGTGAAACATAAGCTGATTTCAACTTAAGGATCATCCTTTTCAGAGTTTCCGGTTGAGGTCACAAATCGATCCCTTAAGAGTGTAAGAGAAAGGAAATAAGAAAGGTACTAAGGGGGGTATTTAAGGTCTTTAGAAAACTCAATCGCAAGAAAAAAAATTTCTTGTCAGGAAACAAAATTGATGACTCGAGGAAAAAATATTTACTAAAAAATATGTCCTCGGGCGAATAATTCAAATTTGACATTTTTTTTTTCTGTTCCCAGGGGCATGAATAAAATTTGGTTTTTTTTTTTTTTGAATAGCGATACACGCTTGAAATATTATTTGGGAATATAAAGTTCGCCAAAATGCTTCCTAGCTATTTTTAAATATAAAGGATAAAATATTTCACTCCCCATTCCCATAAGAAACCTCTGTCACTCGTTAGATTGAATCACTTTTCCGTTAAACGTACATGACAGATTCTTTTGTGAAATTTTTCTTCTCCTCGCTTAAACATCATGAAATAAATATAAAAAAACGTTTTATAATGAATTTCCGTTGACAGGAGCGGCAGCAGGGAAGTTTTTGAAATGTCGGGAAAAAGAAGTGTAATTAGGGTAATTTTATTTAAGAGTCTGGCAAAGCCAGAAGCCCATCAAGGACTTCTTAGCCATGACTTTTTTGCTTAAGTTGTAGATTTTGCCCTTCTGACAATGCTTTTTTTGCTTAGACATTGGTTTTGGTCCTCTGGGCCAGAATTTTTCACTTGATATCTGGTTTTGACCCTCTTTGACATCGCGGTTTCGCTTGTCTAGTGATTTTGGCACTCCATGTCATCAGTTTTAGATTCGGAAAGTGGCTTTGGTCCTCTGGACCATCGCTTTTTAGCTTGGCCTCTAGTTTTGGCCCTCTGGGTCACTACTTTTCGGAATAATGAGTAGCTTTAGCCCTTGTGGTCGTAGCTTTTTTGCTTTGCCAAGACCATAGCCCTCCAGGCTATCTCTCTGAGATCAAACTGTGTCCTCGTTTCATGTGAAAGTCTCTTCAAAAAGTTTGACACGAAAAAATTATCAAAGGATTTGCTCGGCAAGAATAAACAATTAGGAACTTTACTTGGCTAGAATAAGAATTCAGAAACTTTGCTCGACAAGAATAAGAAGACAGAAACTTTCCTCGACAAAAATAAGAAGACAGAAACTTTCCTCGACAAGAATGAGAATTCAGAAACTTAGATCGACAAGAATAAGAAATCAGAACCATTGCTCGACAAGAATGAGAAATCAGAAACTTTGCTTGGTAAGAAGAAAAAATCAGAGACTTGTTTGACAAGAACAAGAAATTAGAAACATTACTTGACAAGAACAAGAAATCAGAATAAGAAATCAAAAAGTTTGCTCGACAAGAATAAGAATTCTGAAACTTTGCTCGACAAGAATAAGAAACTAGGAATAATGTTGCTCGACAAGAATAAGAAATCAGAATCATTGCTCCACAAGAATGAGAAGTCAGAAACTTTGCTCGACAAGAATAAGAATTCAGAAACTTTGCTCAACAAGAATAAGAAGACAGAAACTTTCCTCGACAAGAATAAGAAGACAGAAACTTTCCTCGACAAAAATAAGAAGACAGAAACTTTCCTCGACAAGAATGAGAATTCAGAAACTTTGCTCGACAAGAATAAGAATTCAGAAACTTTGCTCGATAAGAAAAAGAAACCAGGAATAATGTTGCTCGACAAGAGTAAGAAACCAAAAATAATGTTGCTCGACAAGAATAAGAAATCAGAATCATTGCTCCACAAGAATGAGAAGTCAGAACCTTTGCTTGGCAAGAAGAAAAATGAGAAATCAGGAACTTTGTTTGATAAGAGAAAATAAAAAAATTCTTCAACTGGAAATCACCAAAAAATTGGTTTGACAAGAAAAAATACAACAATTTTTCTGGACCTGAATAAATTCTGAAATATGTCTCTGAACAAAAAAACTCAAACTAATGAATTTATCCGATGAATTTTTCGATCTTAATAAGTCCCATTAAAGTTCTTATTTTTTCCCTCCAAAGATCCCGTAAGTCCTGAAAATTTTGGAAGGAATCGGATTTGATCACTGATCTTTTTTTTGCTTGGCCAGTGGCTTTCGCGTTCTTTTGCTTTCCCACCAGCTTCAGTGACTTCTGCCCCCCCCCCCCCCCCCCCCCCCCAGGCCATCGCCCATGCGCCTTTTATTCAACAGATCCTTTCTCCTTTATTTATTATGAATGAAATATTTACTCTCTAAAAGATGAAAATTTCCTCCTTTTAGCCAAACGTTTCTTTTTTTGACTCGAGCGAACATCCTTTTTATTTATTAAAAAGCATCGAAAACCGTATCAGACGTTTTAATTCCCCAACCTTGGCGGGAAAAGTTCCTGCTTATATGTATTTTATCCATACAAGGTTTTCGCTTTCAAGGGGGGTCGAGGGAGCTTTTTAAAAATAAAAAATAAAACCCCCACTTTTGGCTTCTATTTCCTTTAGCTCGCTTTAATAAATGATTTGAAATAGAATCATTTTGCGGGGAGGAATCGAAAAGCGGATGAAAGAACAAATGTTTCATCATGAGTGAATAGAGAGAGCAAAAACCTTTTCGCCGTACTAAAATAAAACCCCCCGGTATAGGAATTTTCGAATTTAGATCAATGAGGTGAAATTTTTTAAAACCGGGAAATTGAAAACGGCTTTGCTATCAAAGATGAATCATCGTCAGTCTTATCAGGCGTTGCCAACTTTAATTAATTAGCCGTGAAAACGTGCGAGCGGGATTAAGTACACTGAAATCAGGGCCGTAGCCAGAGCAGGGACCCCTGAAAAATTTGTCAGAGTTACCAACTTTAATTTATTTAAATCCAGGGCAGTAGCCAGAAAGAAAAAGGGGCCTGTGCCCCCAAAAATCTGAAAGATTCCTAAAGAATCATTTATTTCTTGATAAGACCCCTCAAGGAAATTCTGGGGCCCACGAAAAGTCTGGCTACGTCCCTGGTTAATCAGTTTCGAATTTTTCCTTCATTAATTTTTTAGCTAAAATGGTTGAAACAGTTAAAAACATAATCGAAGATTGGTGTTCGGTTGAGGAAAGATTGTGTGACGCATGCGATCCCACCGGGATTGCTAACGCTTTGACTTTTGATAACGTGAACGCTTGTCAATGCGAACGGTTCCCGTGTATACATGATCGGTTTCAAACGAGGCTCGTCAAAGAGACGACTATGACGACGATAACAAAACCCATGAGAAAGAAAAGGTTTAGGAAAATGAAGAAGAGGATCGAAAAGCATACAGAACGGTTTAGTTATTTGAATATTTGCCAAGAGGAGGAGGAGGAGGAAGAGGACGAGGATTTATCAAAGGGAAAATGCAGTCAAAAAGATTTAAATTTGAATTTAGAGTTTTATTGTGATTTCGATGGAAAAGGGAACTGTTTTGATAATAATAACGAAGATGAAATGTGTTTTATGATGGAGAATATTATGGAGCTGGATAATAATAATGTTCAAATGGCCTTAAGTATGATGATGGGGTTTGGTTTTAATGGATATTAATGCCAAAGGTTTTAGAATGTCAAAATGGGAATTGATATGAAAAGAATTGTTTAAAAACAAAAGCAAAAACCAGAAAAAATTTTGCATTCATTTTTCTTGCTAAAAAAAATTATTTAGAATTTCTTTGTAAAATTTTTGAAAAATTTGTGACCACTTTCAAGGTTTTTTCCCAAAATTCATTTGTGTTCAATTATTTTTTTAAGCGTTTTTCATATTTTTCCTTACAAAAATTTGTTTCTGACGATTAGAATTTTGAAGAAGTTTCTTCAACAAGAAGAAATTATTAGAAAATTTGCTTGACAAGAAGGAGTAATAAAAAAAATTGTTTCACAAGAATAAATTTTCAGAAACATTGCTCGACAAGAATGAGAAATCAGGAATAAAGTTGCTCGACAAGAATGAGAAATCAGGAATAAAGTTGCTCGACAAGAATGAGAAATCAGGAATAAAGTTGCTCGACAAGAATGAGAAATCAGGAATAAAGTTGCTCGACAAGAATGAGAAATCAGGAATAAAGTTGCTCGACAAGAATGAGAAATCAGGAATAAAGTTGCTCGACAAGAATGAGAAATCAGGAATAAAGTTGCTCGACAAGAATGAGAAATCAGGAATAAAGTTGCTCGACAAGAATGAGAAATCAGGAATAAAGTTGCTCGACAAGAATGAGAAATCAGGAATAAAGTTGCTCGACAAGAATGAGAAATCAGGAATAAAGTTGCTCGACAAGAATGAGAAATCAGGAATAAAGTTGCTCGACAAGAATGAGAAATCAGGAATAAAGTTGCTCGACAAGAATGAGAAATCAGGAATAAAGTTGCTCGACAAGAATGAGAAATCAGGAATAAAGTTGCTCGACAAGAATGAGAAATCAGGAATAAAGTTGCTCGACAAGAATGAGAAATCAGGAATAAAGTTGCTCGACAAGAATGAGAAATCAGGAATAAAGTTGCTCGACAAGAATGAGAAATCAGGAATAAAGTTGCTCGACAAGAATGAGAAATCAGGAATAAAGTTGCTCGACAAGAATGAGAAATCAGGAATAAAGTTGCTCGACAAGAATGAGAAATCAGAAACATTGCTCGACAACAACAAGAAATCAGAAACACTGTTCGACAACCATAAGAAACCAGAAACATTGTTCGACAACCACAAGAAATCAGAAACATTGCTCGACAAAAATGAGACATCAGGAATAAAGTTTCTCGACAAGAAGAAATTTTGAAAAATTTAGTCTGAGGAGACTTGAATTTATTTTTTTAACATGATCAGGATTATAAATTTTGCAAAATTTTTCAGTCTTGTTTACCATTTTTAATATTTTAGAATTCAACTCTTACTGAAGTTTAACCAGGTTAGGTTAGGTTAGTTATCCTTTTAAATCCGCCCCTTTCTTCCTCTGTACAATGTATTCTGTAGATTTTCCCGATATTACCTCATTTCAAACGGTCATCTTTGTCATTCTCCTTCCTCTTCCTTTATTCCAAACTTCCTTTAATTCTAAACTTTCAAACGGCCGAACCGGTTAAGGTTTCATTAATTAAAATAGTTTCTTTGTGACAATCGAACTGAATAGAATTCCAATCCATCATGTGTAATTCAAAATACCTTTGGCATTACGTATCAATTGAGTCAAATTTCATCATTACTCGCCATTTTTAAAATAATGAAAATTTTTCAGCTAATGATTACGAATTCGATTCTTATTTATCGTCGAAAACTGATCCGGATGAAAATGTTAATGATAATGAAAATATCGATGTTGTGAGGTTGAATAATAAAAATGCGGAGAAGTGTGTTGTGGAAGAAAAAGCAGAAGCAAGTAATCATCAGGATGATGATGATGATGATGAGAGCGATGGAAGAAGAAGAACGTTGCATAGTAAATCGGATAGTTCGTTAGCTATTTTAAAGAAAAAAGTGCCAAATGAAAATCTGGAAAAAATTTTGAAGGAAATTGAACATTTCTCGACGAATTCATCGGGGGAGGGGAAAATTCGTTATTGTGGACATAAAAAAAGGTAAGAATGTTTGATTAGCATGACGAGTTAAAAATTGATTTGCAGGAAAATTGAAATTTTTTGAATTTTTGAGGTTAGGGTGAAAAATTAGTATGCGGAATGGTTGAGTTTGGCTTTTGTGAATACTACTGGTCAAAATTAAGTTGACCTCTTTCGGCATTTTTCTGGAAAAAAATCCCCTGGGCTGCAATTCTCAGTTCTATTTTAAATTTCACTAAATTACCAATAAACACTTTCATTTCCTTCTGCTCAATTCCCCAACCTTCCACACTCAGAAATCTCTTAAGACGTATGTCAATTAGTTGTTATGCAGACTGAAACGACGTTTATTTCCTCTCACAGTGACGTTTATTTGCGACGCGAAAAACCCCTGCCGTAAACACACAAAATCTCATCTCGTTTAATATTTTTTTTATTCTCGTCTAACCGAGAAAATTTCCGCTAACTAATAAATAGAAGATTTCGCTAATAGGATTTCTTTTTAAGCTCTCCCCACTATGCATAAAGCAAAATGTAATTACATTGAGAAAAGTAATTTACACGGAAACGTATCCTCTTTTTTTTTTTGCTGCCTTTTTCTTTTCGCTTACCCGACCACAATGGGAAATAATTTGATTAGTTTTAAATGGATTAGCCACACACACATACCAAAAAAAGAAAAATTCGCGGGTAAAAAATTACAACAATTTACAAGGGAAATTGAAAAAGTTGAAGCGACGATGAAATCCTTTTTCTTGATTAAAATATTCATAAATTTTTTTTGAAGAAAACGATTTTTTTTTTAAAAAAAAGCCGCAAAGAAACGAATTAAAATTCATCTGGCGACAAAGAAAGAAAACTAAAGAGGAAAGGAGAGAGGAAAAAACGTGCAGCTGACACAAGTCAAAGAAACTTGCACGGGGGGAAATCGAAAACTTGTGTCGATGGGAATTCTTGGGCATAAAAACTTACCGACAAGTGATTTATTTGAAAAAGAACATAAGTTTCCCAAGGTAAAGGGAAATCCATTTAGATAATCAAGATAAATCCGTTTCCCTTTTTATTCCCCTTCTAAGGAAATTAGAATTCAAGACCCGTTCGCCAAAAATTTAGCAACCGATCAAATGGGTTTTTGCTATTTTCGAAATAAGCGATAGGTCTTAGGTCTAATTATTTTTTTATGAGGGTAGGTTAGTGAGAAAGGGGCGGACTGGGCTTATAAAAGCTAAGGATGAATTCGGGTAAAAATGAGACGCTTTTTTGAAACTGCGAATAATTTCTTAATATTATTTACTTGCTATCAAATTTCATTTTTATAATAATTGTAATTTAAATGTATTTTCAAGTTCCAACGTCAAAACATTGGGAAATGCAGGCGAAGAGTCTTAGAGCAAAAAACTGGTGGCAGCGGATTTTTTAATCCCATTGATTTTTGTTATCCGCTGCCACCAGTTTCAGCTTGCGCTAAAGCCAAGCAGAAAAATTTAATTTTATCCGGATTTCCAGCCTAAAACGATTTGTAAGATTTTTCCCTAAGCGCCCAGGAAAAAATATTCTAATTAATTTTTTCCAAAGCTGAGGCAAGCTTGTTTTTTCAATTTTCTACAACTTTATTGATGCTTTTCTGCGTAACCTTAATTACTTTTAAAAACCCTTTCCCCTTAGGCTATAAAAAATGGAACATTAGAGAAAACAATTAATTGAAGAAGGTTAATCTCCGACATATTAATCATGCTCATTAACCTCCGTAGTAGAAAACAGAATTAGCATGACTGCGATTTGTTTTCACGGGTCTGTAATTCCCTTTTACGGTTTTAAAGGGGATAAGAAGTGATGAAGAAAAGGTAAATTGTAAATTCTTGCTATTTAGGGTGACGGAAATTCTTTCCTTTCCTCCAAAAAAGTAGTTTCACTTTTTCCAAAAAAAGTTCTCTCTAGAAAACATTCTTTCACCTCCTCCAAAAAAAAGAAGATTCCTTCACTTCCTCCAAAGAACATTCTTTCATATCCTCCAAAAAAATTCTTTCCAGAAAACATTGTTTCGCTTCCTCAAAAAAAATGTCTTCACTTCCTCCAAAAAAAATTCTTTCACTTCCTCCAAAAAAATCCTTCACTTCCTCAAAAAAAAAAATCCTTCACTTCCTCAAAAAAAATTCCTTCACTTCCTCCCAAAAAAAAATTCCTTCACTTTCTCAAAAAAAAAAAAATCCTTCACTTCCTCCAAAAAAAAAAAAATCCTTCACTTCCTCTAAAAAAATTCCTTCACTTCCTCCCAAAAAAAAATTCCTTCACTTTCTCCAAAAAAAAAAAAATCCTTCACTTCCTCCAAAAAAAAAAATCCTTCACTTCCTCCAAAAAAAAAAAAATCCTTCACTTCCTCTAAAAAAATTCCTTCACTTCCTCCAAAAAAATTCCTTCACTTCCTCCAAAAAAAAATCCTCCTCTTTCTCCAAAAAAAAAAATCCTTCACTTCCTCCAAAAAAAAAAAATCCTTCACTTCCTCTAAAAAAATTCCTTCACTTCCTCCCAAAAAAAAATTCCTTCACTTCCTCCAAAAAACATTCTTTCATTTTCTCCAAAAACATTCCTTCACTTCCTCCAAAAAAAATTCCTTCACTTCCTCCAAAAAAAATTCCTTTACTTCCTCTAAAAAAAGATTCCTTCTCTTTCTCCAAAAAAGAAAATCCCTTCACTTCCTCCAAAAAACATGCTTTCATTTTCTCCAAAAATATTCCTTCACTTCCTCCCAAAAAAAAATTCCTTTACTTCCTCCAAAAAAATTCTTCGTACAGCTTTAACTTTAAAAAAAATTACTAGCTCAAGAACGCTGTCTCTCTCTTTACATATTTTAATTAAATCTAACTACAAATTGGCTAAGACACATAATTTCAATATTGAAGAAGACACAGATCCCCAACGCACACCAAAAACCGCAACAAACCCGCGAAAACTTTCCATTTCATCTTCACAGCAAGTCACACTCTTTCCCTCCTCAACTTTTAGACGTCTTTTCCAAAGAAAAAATTCCTTTTCAAAAAACAAATCTGATAAGGTTGTCTTCTTCTTTTTAACCATACATCCTCAAACCTTTTTAATTAAACTCAGCTTTTCTTCGAAAACCTGATACTATTATGACGTCACAGAGTATTCTTCATAGTATAACAATGGAGAAAAGTATGGGAAACTTGGTTTCTCATTCTAATTAAATTTCCGACAAACCCCTCTCTCAGAAAATTCAAAGAATAATACGTTTCCAGTCTTTCAGAGAAGGATTTTATGATGTATATACACAATGCCAACATAAACAGTAACTTGATTTTCAACAGATGAAATCCCGCAAATGAATCGCGGTAAAGGTCAAAACTTTCGTTAACGTTGAAGCTGTCATATTTCAAATTGTTTCAACTCGAGTCCGTCGCCAAGTTACGTATCAATCCAAGCCTCTCATATATTTTCTCGAAATCCTTTTCCTTATGAAAAATTTCAGAGTTTCATATACACAAAAAGAAAAATAAGATTCATACATTTTTTAGTTTTTTTCCGAAAAGAAAAGCCGATGCAAAAAATCCATCCGCATGAGGAAAAAACCGCCATGTTAAAGCTTTATTTTTTGGAATTTTATTTTTCAAGAAAGAAAAACAAGACGGGAGGAAATTTCGAATGGAAAAATAACATGATTAGAATTTTTGGAAGGGATTTAATTGAATTCCTATCGAGATGTACAGCGATATGTTGTTTTAACATCTGCAATTAAAATTCTTGTCTAAAGGGCACTTGATGATTTTTACTTTCGAGCTCCCTAGAGTGAGGAATTATTGCGGTCGCCTCAAAAACGGAATTTTGCCAAACTGAGTATTTTTCTGTGAAATGGTGAGAAATAACCGTAAAAATGCTTTTGAAACCGAACGAGCTAGCGCAACGAAACTTGGCCAGGGGTAAAACTATTATTTCAGAGTCAAGACTTTCTGGCCAATAAGAGTTTTCGGGGATTTTCTCGAAAACGGCTCGAACGATTTTTTTCAAATTTTGTGCTGAGATCCCTGATCTTATTAGGAACAACTTTTAACTTTGAAATTTTTCCGTGAAAAATCGCCCTCCCCGGAAAATCCGGAAAACCCGAAAATTTTTAAATTTTGCCGACATGGGACTCGACATCGACTAAAAAATGGTCGGCGATTTCTAATTTTCGGTCCATTTTGTGATTTGAAGGCCACTCTGACAAGTTTACGGCTTTGGCTGGGCCACATAATGAGTTTTCAAAGTTTTTCTCAAAATTGGCCTTTAAGATTTTTCTTATTTTTTGTGTGAAAATACTGGACTTTATAAGGAACAACTTTTCCCTTTGGCAATTTTTCGGTAAAATTCGCCCTCCCCGGAAAATCCGGAAAAACCGAAAATTTTTAAGTTTTGCCGACATGGGACTCGATTTCGACTGAAAAATGATCAGGGATTTCAAATTTTCGGTCCATTTGGTGATTTATAGGCAACCCTGCCAAGTTGAGAACTATGGCAAGGTCAAAAAAGGCCAAACAATGAATTTTCAAAGATTTTCTCGAAAACGGCTCTAACGATTTTTTTATTGTTTGTGTGAAGATACCTGATCCTATAAGGAACAACTTTTCCCTTTGGCAATTTTTCGTAAAAATTCGGCTTTTTCGAAAAATCCCGGAAAACCGAAAATTTTGAAGTTTTACAAATAGCGGCGATATGGGACTCGATTTCGACTATTTAATAGTTAGGGATTTTAAATTTTCGGTCCATTTCCTGATTTCAAGCCACCCCCCGACCTCCCATGTCCCCAATGATGCCTCAATCGAATTAAGCTATACCCCGACTGAAATGGAAAAAGGCTTGAGCCCGTCCAGGATCAGCCTCAATTCAAACTAACATAAAATACTACTCGCCTACAGCTTTTCCTTTCCCAAAGGTGATAACTTCGCCTTAAAACCTTTAGAAAACCGTTTCACGCTGTTAACCATGAATATTCATCAATTTCCTTACAAACCCTACTCGTTATACAGAACAAGCTAAAACATGCTCTCTCCGTATTGAAACTCTCTAGAAAACAGTTTCCCCCTATTGTCCCTTTTCGAAATTTAGGTCACACCGTCGACATTATACAAAATCAAGCCCGAGAGGGAGGAAAAAAGTTGACGTTACTTGAGACAATCGAATAATAAAACTGGCGGAGGAGACAAGAGGAGAAGGAAAAAAACGGGGAGTCTTTTATTGAATATTTCATACAGGAAAAAAAAAACAACAAAATCCTTTCACTCTCGGGGAAAATTGTTTCCTTTGAGAGAAAGAATTTCAATGCTGACTTGTTCAAATAAATTACAATGTTTTCTATCCCCTTCTGTTCAGTTCTTCATCTTTTTATTTTTTTTTGCTTTTTTGCTGCTCCCTTTTGATCGCAAGTTGCCTAGCTTTCTATTCTTCCGTTTAATGAAAATTTTATTTAATTTCAAGAAAGCGGAAAACTCGATTATGTATGAAAGGAATGAAACGATGTGTGTTAAGGTTCGGGAGAAAGTTTATCCTAACAAGTCTGGGCTCAAGTTAAATAAAAAATAGTGAGATAACGATTGAATGAACGTTTGCTAAGTAAATACTTGTTTGGATTTTTGAGGTTAGGTCTTAAAATGAGGTTGAGAACGGTTTGAATCGGTCTTTTAGAAATATTATTGGCCAAAATTCGGCTGACATATTTCGGCGTTTTCTTATAAATAATTTTTTGGGGTAGTGGTGGCGCTATTTTTAAAAATTTCTTTTGTTTTTTCGAATTTTCGAGGTTACGGCTTAAAATGAGGCGGTGGAAAAATTTTAATTAACTTTTTTGGATAGTACGAGTGAGGATAGTGTTGTCCTCTTTCAGCGTTTTCCTCAAAAAAATTTCTCAAGGCTGCGGTTAGGCTAATTTTCAATTTTTTTAAATATTTTTTTGAATTTTTCAAATTTGGGCTTAAGATATGTTTGCGGGAGGGTTCAATGCGGTTTTTATGAACAGTTGTGGGCAAAATAGGGTTGACTTCTTTCAGCGTTTTCCTCAAAAAAATTTCTCAAGGCTGCGGTGTGGCCATTTTTTTAAATTTTGATCGTTTCTTCGAATTTTTAAGGCCAGGGCTAAACTTAAGGCTGCGGAAGGGTTTAAATGGCTTTTATGGATACTAATAGCCAAAATAAAGTTGACCTGTTTCGGGGTTTTTTTGAAAAAAATTTTCAGGGATTTCGGCGAGGCCATTTTTTTTAAAATTTCTTGCAATTCTTCGAATTTTTGAGGTTAGAACTGAAAATAAGGCTGTGGAAAATTTAGTTTCAGCTTTTTCAGATATTACGAGTTAAAATAGACTTGACCTCTTTCGGCGTTTTTCTCGAAAAAATTTCTTAAGGCTCCAGTGTGGCCATTTTTCAAAATTTCGTTCATTTCTTTGAATTTTTGAGGCCAGGGCTAAAAATAAGGCTGCGGAAGGGTTTAAAATGGCTTTGTCGAACACTGCTAATCAAAAGAAAGTTGACCTCTTTCGGCATTTTTCCGGGAAAAATTCCCGGGAGCTGCATTATGGCCCTTTTTCCAATCTCTTTTGTTTCTTCGGATTTTTGAGGTTAGGACTGAAAATAAGACTCCGAAAAAGTTAAATTTAAGTAGAAATACAACTGGCCTGTTTCGGCTTATATCTAAACAAATTCCCTGAAGGCCAACTTTTTGCCTTCAGCATCTTATTTTTGGCTTAAGCGTCCATATTTCCCGCCATAATTTTTATTTATTCAGCTTATATTAAAACGGTTTGAGCCATAATGGAATCTGAATCCAAACCGATCTTAAAAGCTCTAACGGTGCCCCAGATACAAAAACACGGTCGAACCTTTACATCATATTTTATTATCGGTTGTAAATGGATATGCAATTCCAAGTTCACCGTTAACGATTTAACCATAAAACCGAAAACATATATCCGCTAGGTTATAAAGGCTGTTTTAGCGTTATAATTGATTTCTTGTTTATCCGGGAGCGATGAAATAGGATTATACACACACAACTTAAATACACTTTGAATGCTGCAATTATCAACCCACAAAGCGGTTTTGTTATTTTAATAACTATCGGCAAAAAATCCCGCGTTGTTCATCATAAACAAAAATTTTTACAACGAATATTTTTTACATGGAGTTTTTCAAAAAATCAATTTTTAGAAATTAAGAGAAAAGATTTATCACAGACTTAAAAAAATATTTGTCACAATAAGAAGTAATAATACTGGAAAGAAATGGACGCTAAAGCCTAAAAATGGACGCTCAAGTAAAGAAGAGGAAGCACAAGTCAACAAATGGACGCTTAAGCCACAAAAATTCGCATATTTTTATTGATGGGTGATGTAACCAATGGTTTTCTAAAGCGACCTTGAAACCGGGCTTGGCTAAATCCGACATGGTATCCCTGAAACGTGAACACTCGCTTGAACACCAATTGTTTTTTTTTTCTCTTTCTTCTCTTAGTAAAAATCCCTCCGATTCTACATTAAGTTATACAATACCCATCAAAAGCTTTCCAAAGAACAAAAGGCAAAGCTTTTGATACCAAAACAAAAGCTTACGTAAGGATTTTTTATTTGTTCCCTGTTAATGGACTTTGTTAATTCCTCGCAAACAGCGAGAACAATAAATTTCATATTATTTCACTCATTTCACCTCTTCTGACTTTATCTAAAGAAAAAAAAAAAGGGAAAATATATTTTTATTAAAATTTTAATGAGAAATTATTCATGGAAAATAAATATCGAGATTTTTAAGCCTAGAAAGTGAGCCTCAAGCTAAGAAATGGGCGCTCAAGCCGAGAAATGGACGCTTAAACTAACAAATGGACGCTCAAGCCGAAAAATGGACGCTCAAGTTAAAAATTAAGCGCTCAAGTTAATAAATGGAAGTTCAAACCGAGAAAATGGACGTTTAAGCCAAAAAATGGAAGTTTAAGCCAAGAAAATGGACGCTCAAGTTAAAAAATGGAAGCTCAAACCAAGAAAATGGACGCTCAAGCCAAAGAATGGACGCTCAAGCCAAGAAAACTAAGCTCAAGCCAAAAAATGGACGCTAAAGCAGAAAAATTGACGCAAGGGAAAAATGCTAAAAGTTTGCCCATCGGTTAATTTTTTTTTTTTTTGCTGCAAAGGTATGACTCATACTTTTCAGTTGATTGGATTGAGTTAAATTAAATATTCTTACCTGAATTTCAATTGAAATCCTTTTTCCACTCGGGTCCGTTGATTCGTTTGCTGTTCGAGTCAACCGAAGTATTGTTACTCGTTGTTAAGAGCGGTTGCTTGAGTGAAAACATTTTTTGGTTGCCCTAAAGTGATAGAAATTTTTTGTTCAATCGCAATGGGTTGGAATCAGGTCTAGATTAAAATCAATTTTTTGAAGAAATCCGGGAAAACTGGAAATTTTTCTTTTGGGAACAGTGCCGACATGGTAGTCGATTCCGACTAAATAAAGGCCAAAGATTAAGAATTTTTGGTCGTTTCTCGGATTCAAACACTTTCCTCTACATTTCGTTTTTTGAATTTTTCGAAAACGCGATATGGGATTCGATTTCGACAAATTTTGGGTCACAGATTCTGATTTTCCGGTTGTTTTTGTCGTCCGATATAATCTAGCATCCAGAAATTCGAATTTGAGGTCTCAGTTAAACACATTTCAAGAAAAAGCACTTTTTTATTTTCAAACCAAGTTTTTCATTGAATGCCCGGGTTTTTTAGACCCGGCCGCCGCTGGGCTCTTTTCAAAAAAGGTTACTGCTAAATTCCTAACGCGTAAAATCAGTTACGCAAACATTCCCCCTTTCGCATATATACACTGGATGATCGCCTGATACATTTTCTTAACTAGAGATTTAACGGTCGTGGTTACCATGGAAATTTCTCTGGGAATTTGTTTACATTACTTCTCATGTTAAAATTACCTGTTTGAAAAAGAAAGTCCAATGATTTTGCTCTAGCAACACAATCCCGATTTTCTTTTTCCTTCACTCTCTCTTTAAAAAAAATGTTTGTAAACAGCTTTAATTTAAACTTGATAAAAAAAGACGAGAAGAAGAAAAAAAAAGAAAGAGTTCTTTACTTTTATTAAATTGTTGTCGATTCTCATTAGCGGCTTTATTCTCCTCCGATAAAAGCTGTCGCCCGTTTTTTTTTCTCCCGGGAAATTCGTTTATTCAACAGGGAGATAGGATTACTCAAGGGCATCATACATGTATTTAATTTTGAACGTGAGATTGGAGCTTTCATTTTACCTCCCTTATCCCCCCCTCTCCCTCTCGTCATGAGAGAACGTGAGCCTTTAAATAATGGCGTAATGCACCGTTAAATGTGGCCTTGTATTTCCGCCCGCTTTAATCATTTAATTATTCACGGAATATGAGGAAGGAGAGCTTTGCTTAATTAATAACCCGCAGCGGAGAAAATGTATTTCTCGTTTTTCCCGGAAAAAATATTCGAATTTAGGATTTTTTTAAAAAAAAAGCTAAATGAGAGTTCATGATATATACGATCTCAGGTTTCTCAAGTTTTATATGAAAAGGAAGGGAAAAATATATGGCGGACGCTAAAGGCAGCGAGTGAATATAGTATTGCTTCCTCGGATAAACGGATTGGTCTCTTAAGACTTAAATGTAGATGTAGGTTGTGTACAAAAAGAAATTATGGGGTTTTTATAGAGTTTGAGTTTTGTAGGAAGGATTTTACTAGTTTTAATCCTTTGCTTGAAAAATAATCAGAAACGGTGGGGACGTTTTTTATTCAAGAAATTAATTTCTCCGAGGTAGTATTTAAATATTTAAGAAATTTGATTCGATGCATTCAACTGAGAAAAACTGAAAATGGCCAAAAATTATGACATAATCAAAAACGATTCGTGAAAAAATTGAGTATGAGACATTAGTATTTCTT
Source organism: Liposcelis brunnea (assembly GCA_023512825.1). Taxonomy (NCBI): domain Eukaryota; kingdom Metazoa; phylum Arthropoda; class Insecta; order Psocodea; family Liposcelididae; genus Liposcelis; species Liposcelis brunnea. The sequence goes on from CM042069.1 coordinate 7,430,412, forward strand.
GCAAGTTTAGACCACTCTCTCACGAATGAAGCAAATGAACAAAAAATATCAGGGCCACATGTTCGTCACACGCTGATTGCCTGTAATTTTTCGGAAATCGAAACACGATGGAGACAAATCACGATCAAAGAAGGAAAATTTTGAAGGAAAATAATCTGACTGATTTAAAATTAAAATACTGTAATACAAAATTATAATAGTTGATCTACATTAGCGTTACTACTTCAATAATTTACATGATATATTTTTTCTTGCTAAAACTTCTTTCAAAGTTTCTGACTGCCCTGCAGCTTCAGCTAGGTCTGATATTTTTGGACCGTTGTTTGCCACATGAATGTCAGCTCCTCTGTTTAATAACTCGAAAACAATGTCCCAATGGTTATTTAAGGCGGATAGAAGTAAAGGAGTTTCGTTATTGATGTTTATTGGGTCGATTTTTGAGTCGTGATTTAATAATTCCTTCACTATGTCCAATTGGCCTTGCTGAGCACTGTAATGTAATACAGTGTTATGAACTTTTTGGTCTGGAACATCCATTTTCGCTCCTTTATGAATCAGTATGCGCACTATGTCCCAGTGGCAATTTGAAGCAGCAACATTTATAGATGTCCAGTTATTAAATGTTTCGACAGCGTCAATATCTGCTCCTGCGTCAAGTGATTTCAGTACAACTTCTTTTTCGCCTTCTAACGCAGCGTAATAAAGAACTGTTTGTTTGCATTCTGATTCTGTTATTGTGACATTCGCACCTCGATCAATTAATTCCAGAACTATGTCCCAGTGACCTTGAGCAGCAGCAATATTTATAGGAGTCCAGTTTTCTATTGTTTCGACTGCATCAATATCTGCTCCTGCGTCAAGTGATTTCAGTACAATTTCTTTTTCGCCTTCTAACGCAGCGTAATAAAGAACTGTTTGTTTGCATTCTGATTCTGGTATTGTGACATTCGCACCTCGATCAATTAATTCCAGAACTATGTCCCAGTGACCTTTTAAAGCAGCAATATTTACAGGAGTCCCGTTTTCTAATGTTTCGACAGCGTCAATATCTGCTCCTGCGTCAAGTGATTTCAGTACAACTTCTTTTTTGCCGTTTGATGCAGCGTGATAAAGAACTGTTTGTTTGCATTCTGATTCTGGTATTGTGATATTCGCACCTCGGTCAATTAATTCCAGAACTATGTCCCAGTGACCTTTTAAAGCAGCAATATTTATAGGAGTCCAGTTTTCTAATGTTTCGACAGCATCAATATCTGCTCCTGCGTCAAGTGATTTCAGTACAACTTCTTTTTCGCCTTCTAACGCAGCGTAATAAAGAACTGTTTGTTTGCATTCTGATTCTGGTATTGTGACATTCGCACCTCGATCAATTAATTCCAGAACTATGTCCCAATGACCTTGAGCAGCAGCAATATTTACAGGAGTCCCGTTTTCTAATGTTTCGACAGCATCAATATCTGCTCCTGCGTCAAGTGATTTCAGTACAACTTCTTTTTTGCCTTTTAACGCAGCGTAATAAAGAACTGTTTGTTTGCATTCTGATTCTGGTATTGTGACATTCGCACCTCGATCAATTAATTCCAGAACTATGTCCCAGTGACCTTGAGTAGCAGCAATATTTACAGGTGTCCAGTTATAAGATGTTTCGACAGCGTCAATATCTGCTCCTGCGTCAAGTGATTTCAGTACAATTTCTTTTTCGCCTTCTAACGCAGCGTAATAAAGAACTGTATGTTTGTATTTAGATTGTGGGATTGTGACATTCGCACCTCGATCAATTAATTCCAGAACTATGTCCCAGTGACCTTTTAAAGCAGCAATATTTATAGGAGTCCAGTTTTCTAATGTTTCGACAGCATCAATATCTGCTCCTGCGTCAAGTGATTTCAGTACAACTTCTTTTTTGCCGTTTGATGCAGCGTAAAAAAGAACTGTATGTTTGTATTTAGATTGTGGGATTGTGACATTCGCACCTCGATCAATTAATTCCAGAACTATGTCCCAGTGACCTTGAGTAGCAGCAATATTTACAGGTGTCCAGTTATTAAATGTTTCGACAGCATCAATATCTGCTCCTGCGTCAAGTGATTTCAGTACGACTTCTTTTTCGCCTTCTAACGCAGCGTAATAAAGAACTGTTTGTTTGCATTCTGATTCTGGTATTGTGATATTCGCACCTCGATCAATTAATTCCAGAACTATGTCCCAATGACCTTGAGCAGCAGCAATATTTACAGGAGTCCAGTTTTCTATTGTTTCGACTGCATCAATATCTGCTCCTGCGTCAAGTGATTTCAGTACAACTTCTTTTTTGCCTTTTAACGCAGCGTAATAAAGAACTGTTTGTTTGCATTCTGATTCTGGTATTGTGACATTCGCACCTCGATCAATTAATTCCAGAACTATGTCCCAGTGACCTTGAGTAGCAGCAATATTTACAGGTGTCCAGTTATAAGATGTTTCGACAGCGTCAATATCTGCTCCTGCGTCAAGTGATTTCAGTACAATTTCTTTTTCGCCTTCTAACGCAGCGTAATAAAGAACTGTATGTTTGTATTTAGATTGTGGGATTGTGACATTCGCACCTCGATCAATTAATTCCAGAACTATGTCCCAGTGACCTTTTAAAGCAGCAATATTTATAGGAGTCCAGTTTTCTAATGTTTTGACAGCATCAATATCTGCTCCTGCGTCAAGTGATTTCAGTACAACTTCTTTTTTGCCTTTTAACGCAGCGTAATAAAGAACTGTTTGTTTGCATTCTGATTCTGGTATTGTGACATTCGCACCTCGATCAATTAATTCCAGAACTATGTCCCAGTGACCTTGAGTAGCAGCAATATTTACAGGTGTCCAGTTATAAGATGTTTCGACAGCGTCAATATCTGCTCCTGCGTCAAGTGATTTCAGTACAATTTCTTTTTCGCCTTCTAACGCAGCGTAATAAAGAACTGTATGTTTGTATTTAGATTGTGGGATTGTGACATTCGCACCTCGATCAATTAATTCCAGAACTATGTCCCAGTGACCTTTTAAAGCAGCAATATTTATAGGAGTCCAGTTTTCTAATGTTTTGACAGCATCAATATCTGCTCCTGCGTCAAGTGATTTCAGTACAACTTCTTTTTTGCCGTTTGATGCAGCGTAAAAAAGAACTGTATGTTTGTATTTAGATTGTGGGATTGTGACATTCGCACCTCGATCAATTAATTCCAGAACTATGTCCCAGTGACCTTGAGTAGCAGCAATATTTACAGGTGTCCAGTTATTAAATGTTTCGACAGCATCAATATCTGCTCCTGCGTCAAGTGATTTCAGTACAACTTCTTTTTTGCCTTTTAACGCAGCGTAATAAAGAACTGTTTGTTTGCATTCTGATTCTGGTATTGTGACATTCGCACCTCGATCAATTAATTCCAGAACTATGTCCCAATGACCTTGAGCAGCAGCAATATTTACAGGTGTCCAGTTATAAGATGTTTCGACAGCGTCAATATCTGCTCCTGCGTCAAGTGATTTCAGTACAACTTCTTTTTCGCCTTCTAACGCAGCGTGATAAAGAACTGTCTGTTTGTATTTAGATTGTGGTATTGTGACATTCGCACCTCGATCAATTAATTCCAGAACTATGTCCCAGTGACCTTTTAAAGCAGCAATATTTATAGGAGTCCAGTTTTCTAATGTTTTGACAGCATCAATATCTGCTCCTGCGTCAAGTGATTTCAGTACAACTTCTTTTTTGCCTTTTAACGCAGCGTAATAAAGAACTGTTTGTTTGCATTCTGATTCTGGTATTGTGACATTCGCACCTCGATCAATTAATTCCAGAACTATGTCCCAGTGACCTTGAGTAGCAGCAATATTTACAGGTGTCCAGTTATAAGATGTTTCGACAGCGTCAATATCTGCTCCTGCGTCAAGTGATTTCAGTACAATTTCTTTTTCGCCTTCTAACGCAGCGTAATAAAGAACTGTATGTTTGTATTTAGATTGTGGGATTGTGACATTCGCACCTCGATCAATTAATTCCAGAACTATGTCCCAGTGACCTTTTAAAGCAGCAATATTTATAGGAGTCCAGTTTTCTAATGTTTTGACAGCATCAATATCTGCTCCTGCGTCAAGTGATTTCAGTACAACTTCTTTTTTGCCGTTTGATGCAGCGTAAAAAAGAACTGTATGTTTGTATTTAGATTGTGGGATTGTGACATTCGCACCTCGATCAATTAATTCCAGAACTATGTCCCAGTGACCTTGAGTAGCAGCAATATTTACAGGTGTCCAGTTATTAAATGTTTCGACAGCATCAATATCTGCTCCTGCGTCAAGTGATTTCAGTACAACTTCTTTTTTGCCTTTTAACGCAGCGTAATAAAGAACTGTTTGTTTGCATTCTGATTCTGGTATTGTGACATTCGCACCTCGATCAATTAATTCCAGAACTATGTCCCAATGACCTTGAGCAGCAGCAATATTTACAGGTGTCCAGTTATAAGATGTTTCGACAGCGTCAATATCTGCTCCTGCGTCAAGTGATTTCAGTACAACTTCTTTTTCGCCTTCTAACGCAGCGTGATAAAGAACTGTCTGTTTGTATTTAGATTGTGGTATTGTGACATTCGCACCTCGATCAATTAATTCCAGAACTATGTCCCAGTGACCTTTTAAAGCAGCAATATTTATAGGAGTCCAGTTATTAAATGTTTCGACAGCGTCAATATCTGCTCCTGCGTCAAGTGATTTCAGTACAACTTCTTTTTTGCCGTTTGATGCAGCGTAAAGAAGAACTGTATGTTTGTATTTAGATTGTGGGATTGTGACATTCGCACCTCGATCAATTAATTCCAGAACTATGTCCCAGTGACCTTTTAAAGCAGCAATATTTATAGGAGTCCAGTTTTCTAATGTTTCGACAGCATCAATATCTGCTCCTGCGTCAAGTGATTTCAGTACAACTTCTTTTTTGCCGTTTGATGCAGCGTAAAAAAGAACTGTATGTTTGTATTTAGATTGTGGGATTGTGACATTCGCACCTCGATCAATTAATTCCAGAACTATGTCCCAGTGACCTTTTAAAGCAGCAATATTTATAGGAGTCCAGTTTTCTAATGTTTCGACAGCATCAATATCTGCTCCTGCGTCAAGTGATTTCAATGCAACTTCTTTTTTGCCGTTTGATGCAGCGTAAAAAAGAACTGTATGTTTGTATTTAGATTGTGGGATTGTGACATTCGCACCTCGATCAATTAATTCCAGAACTATGTCCCAGTGACCATTAAAAGCAGCAGTATTTACAGGAGTAAAATTTTGCATTGTTTCAACAAGGTTTATGTCTACATTTTTTTCTAATAAACTTAAAACTACATCCAAGTTTCCTTTTTCTGCGGCACAATTTATTAGTGTAGGGAGTTCCAGGTAATTTTGGGGAAGTACCTTCAGCAATAAACTTATGTCTTGCGAGGAATCGTCTATGATCGCAAGATGGAGCAACGTACATTTACTAGAATCAGTCAAATTATTTAATTTGTTATATTTGTTATTCCATTTCAATTCTTTTAAAACGTCTGAACATTTAATGTCGTCTATTTTTATTACTGTGTTATTTTTAACTGAAAATATTTTACTATTCTTTCTAGAAAAGGATATGAGTATAGTATCTTCAGGAAATAACATTCTTTTTTTGTAGATGTTCGTGTCTTCAATTTCTTGAACGGGAAACTCCAATATATTTCTTTTGACTCCCTTATTTAGTAGCAATGTCGCAAAATCAAGATTTGTGTTTTGAGCTGTGCAATGGAAAGCCGTTTCATCAAAATTGTTAACTTCGTCCACAAATATTTGTAATAAAGATAAATCCTGAAAGGAGCTCGTAATCGCTTCAGCTAAACATACCAGATTCTCAAATGCACAAATGTGTAAAACTGTTTCACCGTATATATTATACAACTGAGACACATTGGTTTTTTTTTCATTTTTTACATCCAGTAAATTTTTTTCGTTTGTGTCTTCAAAATGATTTTTACTGTAAGGTAAATTCATGTCTTCAGAAGATCTAATTTTATCGATTTCGTCCCACTTTTTTACCAGACAGGTGAAAAATTTTGAAATTTTTTCCTTTCTTGAAAAATCTTGTAATTGTTCATTAAGAAATTGCCTTATCATTCCATTTTCCTTTTTTAAGAATATATTACTCATAACAAAATCTTCAAAATTTGGGTTTGTCCATTTTTTTCTTGTCATTAGCTGATAAATCTTTTCTTGTGCAAAATATTCAGCAAATGAGATATGATTGAATCTGATATCGTCAAAATCAAAAATCATGACTAATCCAATTTGATTAATGTCTGACACATCTTGTTCCCAGTTTTTTAAATCGATGATTTTGTCTTCTAAAATGTCTTTGTATTCATTTGGAAATAGTTTTTGAAGAGCTAAGCGTTGATGTTTTTCTAACAATGCAGCTTTTTTCGTTTCATTCATAGAAGTTTTTCGCTTCTTTTCATGTGTAAATATTTCAAATTTTATCTTTATGAATTGATGGAATAGTTTATATCCATCGGTCAGTAAGTAATTGCTGATTTCTTTTGCTGCAAGGGAGCTATTTTCTTGTTGCAGAATTTCTCCAATCATTCGAAGCTGCAACGGTATTGCTAAGATGTCTCCATTTATTTGATATGCTTTACTTACATTTGGATCATTTTCTTCTATAATGGTAAACATTTGTAATAGTTTTTCAACGAACGCTTTTGTAGATTCGACTTGAAAACGAGAAAGTTTTTTTTCTAGATATTTTCGGTGAAGAGGTATTGTTTGGTCAAAGTTATAAATACCACATATTATGTCCCTGGCTTTTTCGAATTCTGCCTCATCGTATTTTCCTTCAAGATTACATAGAAATAAGCCCATTGCGATTAATGCATCACCGAAATGGTCATCTTGAAACGCTTTGTAAAATGGTGGCAACTCTTTAATAATTATTTCTAAAATCTGATTACCGGAAGGACTAAATTTGTCAATAAATTTATCCCAGTTTGTTTCAAGTTTGGATTGGTCCGAAGGAAACAAAGTTTTTTGTAAATTCATATTTTGATACTTTTTAAACATCTCCTCAGTTTTATTAGTCAGCAATTGCTTATAATTTTCTTTGTTATCGGTTATGTCGAAGCCAGCCATCCAAAAGTGCCTAATAAATTTTTTTTCCTGTTCTTTTCCAATTTTTTCAATTTTCGTTGCTAATACAGATAATTTATTTTCGAGTTCTTTTTTTATCCAATTTTTAGCTGATATATAAATTGTTGCGCCAGTTTCCTGTTGCAGTAACTTGATAATTTGAATAATTACTTCTTGAGTCTTGAGGTTTATTTCGTCAAAACCGTCAAAAAAAATTACATTCGGAATTGTAGTCTCATGATTCAGATTAAAGTTTAACAGTTTGGTAATAGGTGTTTGTTGATTTTCATTGCATCTCAATAAAAATCTTATTGTGCTCTCTAGATTAATTTGTCCGTCGAAATCATCGATTCTTTTCCTGTAATTGACCAGATTTACCCATAAAACCCATGAAGAATTTAACTGTCTTGCCAATTTTAGCAGAAACGTTGTTTTCCCTATACCGGATTCCCCGACTATTAAAACTGTTTTATTTTTTAGTTGGGAACAATGATTTATGGAAACAATATTTGGCGTAACTACATCGCGCACCGCCTCAATAGAACCTCTCGAGAGAATCAATGAGAAATTTTTACCATTGTCTTCATAACTTATTAAGCGTACAGCATTATTGTTCTTTTTAATAATCTCTCTAAAAATTTCCATGCCTTCGTTCATATCGTCAGCAACAATAACAGTCAATTTTGAAGAAATCATTCTTTTTGGTTTTTGTGAAAAATTTACGTTACTGTTAAATGTATTATTTTGTAAACTTATTAAATGCAAGTCAGAATTCAAGTCTTTAGTAGTCCACTTATCCCAATTCTCTATTTCTAGAGCTTCTCCAAGTTTCTCTCGATCGGCGTAAACAAATATAAATGTGCATTCGTCACAATCTTTTTCCTTTCGTAAAATTTGTCCAAGTTTTGTTTTATTAATTTGTTCTTGACTACTTATTTTTTGTTCCATATAAAAATCCGGGTCAAATACCTTTCTTAACTCTATTTCCTTGTCATTACCCTCCAAAAAATGTACCCAGTAAATTCTTTTCTCCATATTTTTTCGGCATAATTTGCTAAATTCTTCTTTTTCTAAATTCTTGTCTTCTCCTTTTAAAAGCACAACATGATCCAAAATCATTTCCGGACTACTTTCTGGATTTAAAATCTCTTGCAAATGGTTTCTGGAAACTCCTGAAATCATGAATATTACTGGCTTATCAAAAATGTTTTCCAATTCATTTTGATCTTTCTTCAAAAAATCAAGAAGCCAATCTAATCTAATAGTTTTATAAATATCGGCTGTCAAAATTTTCAAATCATCATGGATAGTGACGTTTGACGAACAGAGCTCCTCTAAGGTAGGATCGTCGGTTAAAAAGAATTGTATTACTTCCTTTTGAGAAAGAAAATTTATCTCATCTTGAGTCAAATGTTTAGGATCACTCGATCTAAAAAATTCAGTCATGTTTACATTTTTATTCCATAATGTAGCGACATCTTTTTTCAAAAAGTTTCTTTGGGTCTTCTCTGTAAAGTCCGAGAACGAAAATTTTACATTCTGCATCTTAATTTTATTTAGCTGCACAGTATTTTCCAGCCATTCATTCCCGCACTCCATCACTAGAATTATTTTTTTCTTATTTTCAATATTTTTAGCCATTTTGATGAAATCTTCGATAAAGACTCGATCGATTTTATCGCCGCGTTTTTCTTTGCAATCTATAATTAAAATATTATCCACGTTGGAGTTCTCATCTTCATAAATTTCGTTCACATCTACCTCTTTTCTTAAAGTCTCGAATTCCGCTAAGCCTAAGTAGCATTGGCCTTTTTCTGTTGGTCGTAACTCTTGAAGAATATTCTGAACTCTAAACATTTCATCTTTAGCATCATTTTCCGTGCGTAGACATAGTATTTTTTCATTTGAATCCAAATATTCTTTCAAACCAATTGTATCTTTGAAATCGACATCCCATCTAGGGAGCTTGCGAAGAAATCGGTTAGAGTGGCTACTGTACAATGACTCAAACAACTTTTTAACATCCTTTTGTAAACTATCGAGTGCTTTAGGAAGGGACCGAAGGACATGTTTAACACGGTGAATAATTTTTTCTAAATCTTTGTCGATAAAGCAGTAAATTTCATTCGTGTCTAAATTAAATTCATATCTAGGCAAAATATCCTTAAAGCTTTCTAATTCGTTTGTTTCCAAAAGTCTTTGTATGTTGTCTAAAGTTTCAGTAGCCAATTTCTTATCGTAGATTTGTTTCCAGTATTTTAAGAAGCGCTTCTCATCGTCCGTAAAAATTGCCAAATCTCGAGAAAGTTCATCATAATCGATTACTTTGTAGTGAATCTCAATAGGTCCTAATTGTTCTCGAAATTGATCGAACTGTTCAATTTTTTGATAGTACTCGGCTAGCTCATTTTCTTCAGAGGTCAGTATCAACCAGGAAGGTATAAGCGATGTAAGTGCATCCAATGCCCCTTTTGTTAAACTTAATTTTCCCTTAGATGTCTTTTTAATGGCCTTTGAAAGACCAAACGATGGCCAATTGAACACTCGTTTTATTTCGAAACATTCGCCTTTGCTTAATAACTCAACAAAATTCATTCCATTGTGCGTTTTTGCAATTGTACGATAATTATCAATTTTATATTTATTGATAATATCATACCAAGTTGCCTTTTTTTTTAAAAGCTTTTGAATTTCGTCTCTTTTTGACAAATCATAAATTTGTAACAATCTACTAATGCCTTTATGAGAATTACAACAGTTGACAATGTTAGGTTCATTAAAATAAATTGTAATATCTAAGGCTGAGATCATTGGGAAAGATGGTTTTTCATATTTAGGGAAGTAATCACTTGCTATCTGACCAAGCATTTCATGGCAACCAGGACTATCTATAACGACGCAGTGTATTAAACATTTTGGATCTCTACTAAGCTTGCCTTTGAAAATACCATTTTCCAATTGTAAGTATTCCAATACAAAAGTGCAAATCTGCCCAAGCCAACCACCCAGAGAATGACCAGTGACTGAAATATGAATTTGACTTCGATCTAATAGTTCGAGAATATTAGCAGAAAATGTACAAGCAGAATGTATTTGGCCTGTGTATTTTTGTTGAGCAACACCTTCTAAATCTGTAATTATCGCTTTTATGGAGTCAGTCCCTCTGTGAGATATAACAAGTTGTTTGTATCGAGAGTTCCAAAATGCAGCGCCACAATAACCGTCCTTCGTGTTATCTGCATACGCGTACAGTCTCCATTCATGCTGTTGTCGAATTAGCTGTATGTAGTTTCGTAGACTGCCACTAATACTTTTGTTTTGCTGTAAATCATTCAAGGCAACATCCAAACCGTCTTTTAATCCTTTTTCATAAACTATCATGGCAAATACTGACAAAATGGCGTCATCCGGATAGAAAGGACTGTCAATTATTTTTTTGACTGGAACCGGAATCCCAACATCCCGGATAATTTCGTTTTTGTCGATCAGCAGTTGCGGTTGGACGATAAAGTCATGGTAATATTTTATACATTCTCGTCCAGCATTCATTTTCTTTGTCTTACCATAATTCGACGATGTGTCGGCACCTGATTCATGATATTTGCGTTTACTGGAAGCACTCATTTTCTTAGTCTTACCCATAATTTGGCAATGTATCACTTATTAATTCGTCGGATTTGCACTTATTGGAAGTACTGAAAAAGAAAAAGATAAGAAATACAAAATTTTATTTAAAGATTTTGTTATCAGTGTTTACTTTAAGTAAATACGTTAAAAGGTGAAATTTGGTTTATTCCCTTTATTTTCGGCCAGTAGAGATCGGGGTCACGTTATTAATTCTCTTTTTAAAAAAAATGGCCCACAATAGAATTTTCAACACATAAAGTTGCAATTTCTAAGTATTGTACGACAATGATCGCTATACAGTATGTTCCTGTCGTGACAATCAATGACAGTCTGAGATCAAGATCAGCTCAAATGTGGACCCATTGCAATCTCAATATTATAAGGTTGACCACGACCAAAAAAATTTTTAAAAAAATGATTGTTTGAGCCATAACAAATGTTGAAAAATGATTGAGCAAAAACGGAAATTGGGAAAATAATTAAATTTGGTGCTACTTTAATGTGCGCACTACCGCCCCCGTGTGTTCTACCACTTGATAACGTACATGTTACTGTGCGCTCTGCCTCCCAAAACAATGAAATGAGGATATTTAAAATAATAAAAGATCCAAAGCAGATTCAAGGTCATTGTTATGAGTAGAGCGAGTTGTTTTTAAAACTTCAGATATTTGATCCTGTGACAGGTGCTCATATGCAAGGCATCGGAAGATCTTGGTTAGAGGGAAAAATTAAAATAATGAAGAAAATGCGAGGTGTACCCCTCAAACATCTATAGTCCCAGTTGGACCATTTATCGTGGAAAATATTGAATAAAGGCAGTGATGATTTATTTTTAACCTTTTTAGAGGATATTGGTGTAGTTTTCTCATAATTTTTTAAAATTTTATTATTTATTTATTTATTTGCTCATTTGTTACATTTTAGCCTGCAGTTTTCCCTATGCGCTAAGCGTCATTTTATTTTAATTATTTATTGATTCATTAATTAAATACTAATATAATAAATGCATTGAAAAAATATTTAAGCCTTTTTTTTGACCGGTAGAGTACAATAAAATGGTAGAGCGCAAATTTCGTTCTTTTAAAGTCGCGTTTTACTAGTTCAAAACTAATTGCAAAAATTTTGCAACTTTATCCGTTATTTTTGCATTAATTGTACATTTTTATCGTTCCGACCCGACTTCGACGCCCTATATCAGCAGTACGTACTGAAGATAAAAAATCGGTCGACACACCGTTACACCTCAAAATTAGTCTAGTTTTACATATGCAAAGCGATTTTTGGCATACCATCGAAAAAATCGTGTCGCATGGGAAAAACAAAAAACTTAGGTTTTTAACGACTTTCGCCATTTTTTTTATTTTTTTTCAAAAAATAATAACTTTGATCTCCGTCATCGGACAGGAGTCAAATAAAATGTTACCTAACGCAGAATTTTACGTAGAATAACATGGTGTAATCGATTTTTTTTGATATCATTAAGGGATGTTGACTTATAAGCTTAAAAGTAAAAATTTGGACCTTTTTAGGCGCGATACTTTTAAACGCACCCTCGTATTTGGTTGCTTCATTTTTTCTGACGTTTCTGAAGCGAAATACTACCCTTTTATCGAAAAAAATCCTGCTTCGGAATTATTTCATATTTGAATTATTTTTTTTGACTCTAATGACTGGACTATAACTATAAAACTAAAAAAAATTTAAATATTTTTCTAACTTACCGTACCAGTAAATATGGTCAAAATCATCTTAGTTAATTTGTTTCTCTGCTTTCATTCTTCCACATTCGTTTCCAGAACAGGAAATTCCAAGCCTATCAAAAAAAAATTGTTAATGTAGGGGTAGCTTTTAATAAAATTAAATAATTCCTTGTACCCAATACTCTAGAAATAAAATACATACCTTAACAATTTGTAGGTTTTAAACGGTAAAATTTAATTTCTTCACTCGCTAATCAGCTTCTTATTAATCTTTTTAATGAGTGGAATCGTGTCTTATGATAGAATTAATTTGAGAAAGAATGTAGGATAGATAAGAACTAAATCAAGATAAATTAGCACTTTTAAAAAAAACTTTTTGAGAGCGTGTAAAATATATGGATAGAAGCTTCTGCTTTATGTTAAGCTTTTCAAAAGAAAAAATTTTAAACTTAAGCAAAATTTTTTCCTTATTTGATAAAATGCTCTTGAAATATTATCTGGTCTGATATCAGAATGTTTTATCAATTTTGTATCTTTGTTGATTTTGGGTCCTTTTGAGAGCAAGGGAGGAATAGGAAACAAGGAAAGTTGCAAAAGAGACGAAAAATAAAGAATCTTGTTGATCCGTGATTTTTGAATTTGTAAAATCAAAATTAAGGAGGTAATGAAAATTAGACATCTTTGTCGGGGACAAACTTCGTGAAAAACCATAGTTCCTTGCTTCTGCCCATACACAGAATTTTTTGAAAATGCAATATCTGTCTAGTAACTATTTGAAGTCTTTGGCACAAAAATTTGCGATATCAAATATTCTCAGTAAAAAAAAATTGGACTTTGCTCTTGTCCTAATCTCATCCTTACTTGAAATGGACCCTTTAGGCTATCGAAACCTTCCATTTTTATTCCACGAAAAAATATGAAAAAGGGGAGAGAAAATAATTTTTCAAAATTGTTGTAAAACATATTGCTAAGGGAATTAAAATCCTCCCAGGACAATTTCTCTTTTTCCAAAGCACAGGACAATCGGGTATTTACACTTTTCTATCCATCCTTTTCAATCCCGAGGAAAATATATATAAGCGTTGGGAGTTGAAAGTATCTTATAAATACAGGTCGTTCTTTATTCCCGCCGAAAGATTTTCGATGAAATTTAAAAGGTTTGAAATTTTTTTTGATTCTTTTTATTTTTATTCCTGATAAAAAGGAAGTGAGCGTGACAGGTTTTAATGAACGTTATAAAAAAAGGTGAAAAAGTTCTTTTTTGATTCGAGGATCTGTATAGAAATTTAACCTTTCCTCCTTTTTTTTTTCTAAAAAAGTGCCTTAATTGAAGCTTGGGAGAAGATACGCGGAAAGGGAGACGAAAACTTTTTATTTATCGGAACTTTCGACTGTTTTTTTTGAGGAAACTTAATAACAAATTTTTATTTTATTTTCAACGGGTTTTTGGGATTTTTTTCTTCTGACGTGTCAGGGTCAGATTAATTTAGTGATGTCGTTTTTTTTTTTTTTCGAGGTTTGTTTTCGGATCTTTTCGCGAAATTGAGAAATGTGCCACATTTGGGATAATTTATTTTCAATCGTGCTTCTCTCTTCTGGCGAAACGAAATAGGAAATCGATTTCGGGAGCTGAAATACTTGTCGGTTTAAACAAGTAAAGCGCAAGCATTAATTACCAGTTTGCATCGGGGATCTCATCTCTCTCTCTCACGCTCTTAATTCTGGAAATGAAATTCGAAACAACGGGGGTTTTCAGTTTGGATTATAGATAACCCCGGAAGTGAATTTGAAAGCTATCGGGTGGGGATTTTAGATGCCTGACCATTTTAAAATATAATTTAAGTAATGGGGAAATGTTATTATTTGTTTTGTATTAAAATTGAGTGAGAAGGGGATTTCGAAGGAGGAATTATGAGTTTTAACCGAAATGTTTTGCAAAAATATTTGTCCCGAGTGAATATATGGGAGAAATCTTAATGGAGTTTAATGAAAATCGCATCAAAGGATGTTGGATTTTAGCAAAACATACAGTATAATCCAGAAATGAGATCAATGAAATATGGGATTAGCCCAAAAGAATTGGAAAAATGATTGATTTAAATAGAGAAGGAAAATAATTTTGAAAAAAGAGCCAGAACAGAAATGCTGAGTAAGAATGAAACATTTAGAAAAACTTGGATGAAAACAATACTTTGAAAAGTTATTGAGGCAAAAGGAAGATGTATACATTTTCAAGAACAGTTGCTAACTCCTAGAAAAAAGACAAAATTAAAACAAAGCAGTAGAAATGAGATTAAAATCGTCAAAGGCAGCCAGGAAACAGTCAAAAATAGTCAGATAAAATGCCGGAGTACAGTCCAAATTAACCAAACTAGTCGGAAATCACCGATATTAGTCAGAATATTTGTCAAAATCTTTGCAGGAAGCTGAAAACCTGTTGGGAATATCATGGAGTTGTCAAAAATTGACAGGCAAGAGTCGAATTTAGCCAGAAAGTGTCAAAAATGGACGAAAAACAGTCAAAAATAGCCTGAGAAGGTCCAAGATTGATGAAAAACAGTCCAAAATAGCCAAAGAGTGTCAAAAATCGATGAAAAACAGTCAAAAATAGCCAAAGAATGTCAAAAATTGGCGAAAAACAATCAGAAACAGCCAGAAAGTGTCAAAAATCGACGAAAAACAGTCAAAAATAGTCGAAGAGTGTCAAATATGGATGAAAAACAGTCAAAAATAGCCAAAGAATAACAAAAATCGACGAAAAACAGTCGAAAATAGCCATAAAATGCCCCAAATTGGCGAAAAACCGTCAAAAATTGGCAAAAAAGTGTCTAAAATTGACCAAAAACAGCCATGAAGAGCCAGAGAATGTCAAAAATTTACAGAAAAGCAGTAGAAATTGTCAGTTAAAGTCATTAATTCCTGAGTAGTGTCAAAAATTGGCGGAAAGCAGTTAAAAATTGCTCAAAAGTGTCAAAAACTGACGAAAAACAGCCAATAATAGCCAAATAGCGTCAAGAATCGGCAAAATTGAATCAGAAATCGATGAAAACAGTCGAAAATAGCCCAAAAAAATGTCAAAAATTGACCAAAATGAATCAAAAATAGCTAAAAAATGTCAAAAATTGACAAAAATGAGTAAAAATTACACAGAGAATATGAAATATTAGCAGATATTAGTCAAAATTGGCCAATAAAAATCAAAAATTACTGAAAATATTAGGGAACAGTTGGAAAATAGTTCATTATGGCTTTAGAAAAGTTGAAAACCGTCAAAAGCAGCTAAAAATTAGTCGGGAATCGTAAAAAACAATCAAAAAACGCCAAAAAAAACAATCAAAAACAGCCAGAAAATAGCCCGAATTGGCCGGAATATAATTCAAAACAGCCAGTATTGATCGTAATTACCTAAAAATCTTGAAAATTGCTGCAAATTGTCGATAAGAGTCAAAAATTGAAACAGTCAGAGATAATTTTAAACAGTCAGAGATACCCAGAATATGTCTTAAATGGCCAGGAATAAGTCAAAAACAGCCAAAAATCAGTCAAAAACCATTGCTAAAAAACTTAAAAAATAGTGTTCGAAAGAAACCGGAAATTTAAGAAACCGCTGCTAAAATCTGGCGCCAAAACAAGCAATTATAAAAGTTTTAAAATTCGAAAATTTTGGCAAAAATCGTGTACGGGAATTGCCCAAAATTCAAGAAACATTTGTTTTCCTGGTAAATCCGGGAACAAAACATAAAATTTTACTGAAGATATTAGCGAGAAAGTTTGACAGTTTTGGTTTCCTTGTATTTTTTTTTTATTTTTCGCTGAAACGTTAAAATTTTATTGGAAATACCGGTAATATCGAAACCAAAATAGACCTTCCATAATTCTCCTCTCACCTTTCCTTTGTTATAAAACACAATTTCAATACTTCATTTCATTATCCTATTGAAAATTCTAAACCTTATACCAGGAAAACGGAAGGATTGAAGTGACGAGAATAAAAAATGAAGGAGTAGCGCGAAAAGTGAAATCTGTCGCCGAAGATCCCCTATCCATCCCCCTTTCCCCCCATTAATATGAATAAAATATGAAATTAAAATAGAAGGGTAGAAGAGAATATTTTTGATAATACTCCTTTTTAATAAAGACGGTCAACTTTTTAATTAAAAGGATTGAATTTATTTTCCCTCGAAAACATAATCAAATCCTTCACCGGAAAATAAACTCTCTGCACTAATTTACTAACTTTTCTTTATTTATTTTTTTCTTTTCAGTCAAATCCAAAAACAAAAATTGGAATTACATTCAAAAAACAAATCGAAAAAAGATAAAAGTAGCGATAGCGATAGCGATTCAGATAGCGATTTATCATCGTCATCGAGCGATTCATCAAGTTCATCTAGTTCAGATTCAAGTTCGGACTCGTCGTCGAGCGATTCGACCAATTCTAGTTCTAAGTCGGATGATGATGACGATGATGATTCATCTTCGAGCTCGAGTTCTTCCTCGTCGGAGGACGACGATGATGATGATAATGGGAAGGGAGGAACGAAGAAGAAGAAACAAAAAACTCATTAGAACGGAATAGTATTGTTTTGTGGTAAGTTTCCATTTCGTGTTAAAGAAACCGCATTTGGGTTTGTACCCGCGTGGGTTGCGAGGAGAACAATAGGGTTGGGCTACATTATGTAACGTCTCTTTTTCGTTCCATTAAACTGGACTTTATCGTTATCAGGTTTCATGTTGTCGTTTTGAATTTAAAGTAAGATTTGAATTGTTTTATGGCCCGGGCAGTGACGTTGTTGGGAATTTTCGCTATTGCTGAAATTTTTTTATAGTTGAAATGTTTTGTTTTCCTTTATTACTAAAAAAAAGTTGGATTCTAGTCACGTTTTAGTTTCCCTTTTTCCTCTTTGTCGAGATTATCCGTTTAAACAATTAGAGGCGGTAAAAAAAATAATGTCCTAACCTGAAATTTTTTTTAAAAAAAATTAGCACGAATTAAACTGAATCCGATTAAAGATGTTTTAAGGATTAGGCGATTTATTTTTTGGATGGTTTGGGTCCGATTTAAGGTAAAAATTTTGATCTAACCTAATTTGGTTGAAAATTATTTTTCAAAAGCCGATATGAATTATTTTTATTCGGCCAAATCTGATTCAGGAATCGAACTTATAGTCTTTCTTTCCCCGTAAAAGTTTTTGAAGGTCTCAAATTTTTGCTTAAGAGTTCTAAAGATTCTTTATTTCCACACGGTTGTTCGACAAGATATTTTGAATACAGTCGTTTGACAAGAAATTTTGAATAGTTGACAAGAAATTTTGAATACAGTTGACAAGATATTTTGAATACAGTCGTTTGACAAGATATTTTGAATAGTTGACAAGAAATTTTGAATAGTTGACAAGAAATTTTGAATGCAGTTGTTCGACAAGAAATTTTGAATACAGTTCGACAAGAAATTTTGAATACAGTCGTTTGACAAGAAATTTTAAATAGTTGACAAGAAATATTGAATACAGTTGACAAGATATTTTGAATACAGTCGACAAGATATTTTGAATACAGTCGTTTGACAAGAAAATTTAAATAGTTGACAAGAAATTTTGAATACAGTTGACAAGATATTTTGAATACAGTCGTTTGACAAGATATTTTGAATAGTTGACAAGAAATTTTGAATACAGTTGTTTCACAAGAAATTTTGAATAGTTGACAAGAAATTTTGAATACAGTTGACAAGATATTTTGAATACAGTTGTTTGACAAGATTTTGAATACAGTTTTTCGACAAGAAATTTTGTGGACAGTTGTTCAACGAAAAATTTTGCATGCAATTAAAAAAATTTGTTCGACAAAAATTTGGAATTAAGTTGTTCAGATAGAAATTCTGAATAAAGTTGCTTGACAGAAACTTTAAAATAGGGTAAATTTTTTGGCCAAGAAATTTTTAGTAAATTGGTTCGGCAAGAAGTTTTGAATAAATTTGTTCGACAGGGACTTTAAAAATAAAGGAGACCATAAATTTTTTGGCTTTAAAAAAGTTTCTTAAAGTTTTTACTTTTTGCTTCAAAATCCTTAAAATACTTGACAAGTGGTCTTGTTGGATTCCTGGTGATCAAAAATGCTAATAGAAATCTAGCCAAATTTTAAGACGAAAAAAATTTTATCTAACCTAATCTGGTTAGAAATTTTTTTTATTCACCTTAATTTCTTGCCAATTCTGAGCAAGAATTTTTTTTTAAGTAAAATCAATTGCCTGTTTTACTTTTGAGCGTATTTCTCCTTTTAAAAAAAAATTTCTAAAGTCGCCGCTAGGGTCATGCGCTTTTCCGGCCTAAGAATCCCAAAAAAATAAAAAAAAAACCCGAGACGTCGTTTTCCTTCGCACGCTTTAGTTAACATTCTCAAAAACGATTTTTTTATGCAAACGAAATTTGTATAAGAGCCCCCTACAATTCTCCGGAAGTTTTTTTTTTATTCCACGTATAATTATTTTTTTCCCCGTCTTTATTTCCCTCCGCATTCATCGCGAGGAAGAGAAAAAAAAAGAATCGAGTTTCATTTGGGGGAAAAATAATTTTCGCGAGCTTTCCAATTATGAACGGTGATATCAGCATTCACGCATGAACGAATAACTTCGTTTATACTTTTCTACACATTTGTACATTTTTTTTTTGTAAAAAAATTTTTATTTCCAATAATATTTACAATCAACTAATTTCCAGTAAATATGGAGGAAACGATGGGAAGTTTTCATTTTTTTTAAAATTTCCGTTCTTGTTCTTGCGGAAAAAATTAATGATGAGGGCCAGGCCATTTGTTTTTCGAATCAGGTGAGTTAAAAAAAAAATTTAAGGCGAAAAGAAATTTGATTTAACCTAACCTGGTTAGAATTTTTTTTAAAATCAGTATAAATTTGTTTGAAGATGTTCTAAAGGTGAATAAAATTTTGACTTAACCTAACCTGGTTAGAAATTTTTCCGGAATTGGCCTAAATTCGATTCAAAAGGGTATTTTTAGGGCATAGGTTGGCAGTAAAGATGGCAGACGCCCATGCAGAGGCGTGAGGGCTGCCACAAGTTTGAGCTAACTGTGCTAGATTCTTTAGCGGGTAAATTCTCTATCAACTATTGCAAGCCCTTGAAAAATCTTATCTTAAAGTTCATTCGTATCGAAAGATTTAATATCCAATCTCCTGTCCATTGAACTGAACATATCACAACAACAAAAAATTCTCGATATTTATTATTTTTATTTTTTTTTTCTGTTTTCAGATGGCGGCAATATAAAATAAGCGGAAGACGACAGGATTGTGCGATTCCAGCCAAGCGAAAAGCAGTTTAATAATTTTTCTTTTCTTTTCTTCTTTTTTTCTCTTTTTTTGTCTGGTGAGAATTATTTTATTTTATTTTTTTTTTTTTGGAAAGATTGGGAACATATTAGCCGTATAAAATCCAAAGAGCGGTTTTCTTGTTTTGTGAGGAAAATGAACTCGGGAAAGACGACCCGGCGTCGTTCGAGGGGGTAGAATAAAGCAATCAACAAGATGAAGGAAACTTTATAATTCGATTAGGCATCAGTTTTATTATTAAAGCAACCATTTTCATTGCAATGACGATTCGGTTCCCATTCCTGCCTTTTCCCTTATTTTAAAATTCATTGTAAATTTAATTCAGAATCGCTCGTTTTCCTTTTTTGCAATTCCAGAACAGATGTTTAGTTTCAGGGGAGGGAAAAAAAATTTTTTTCGCGTTATTTTTTTAGTAATTAAAAAGCGGTTTCAGGGAGTAATTGAGAGAGGTGAAGGAAAATCAAATACAAAAAAAAAATTTTTAGCAAGTGAATTAATAGGAAACAGCGATGCACATTTTGTCACGGATTAAATGAAACAAAAGTTCATTTTTTTAAATTAAATCCGGGGAGATTTAGGAAAAAACATTGACTGATTTTTTTGAATGAAGGTTAGAGGATTTTTTTTTTTTTTGGTTTTCATGTTCTTTCAATAACGGTTTAGTTTATAAAATGGGGATGAGGATCGAATTAAATTATGGTTGCTTTTTTAATTGATTAATAATTTTGATTGGGTTCATTGAAAAATGGAAAAATGAGTTGTTAAAAGGTTTTCAGATTAAGTTTGAAAAAAAATCCGCTAGAGCGCGTTTGAATCTTCTATAGTTTTTGATTAAGTTTTCCCAAATTTAAATTAAAATTATATTGCAACCTTGCAGGCCAGAAATTCAGATTTGAACACGATTTTTGTTCGATAAGAAATTTTGAAAATACTTGTTCGACTAGAAGTTTTTTAAAAATATTTGTTTGACAAAAGATTTTTGAAAAAATTTGCTGAATGAAATCTATTTTTGACAAAAGTTATCAAATGTTTTTATTTTTCGTTGTCAAAAACTCACTAACGCCTTTTAGCGGATTTTTTTTTCAACTTTTATATTTGAAAACACGTTTTAACAACGATCGGTAAGTATTTGGATTTTTTATTTATTTTATTTTATTACAAAAATGATTCCCAATATCCCCGAGTCGTTTATTGAATCGTGATAATGTAAGGCAAGTCACGCTTCAATCATGAAAAGTTTAAAAAAACATCCAGAATTTTTTATTCTACAAACATCAGACTTTATTCAATTGGATTTCAATTAATCTGCCACCTATTTCTAGGCAGCCATTTTGAAATTTCAAAAATCAGATTAATTTTACCTAATCGATTCTAGCGCCATTCAAACTCTGCCACAGACTTCATGTCTGTGCCTAAATTTTTTAACTACCAAAAAAATTATTTATTAAATTTCGTAAATTTAAATCTTTTCTAAAATTCAATTTCATGATTGAAGTATTAAAAAAACCAACGCAATATAAAATATAAACATTCAATAAGATGAAATATATATTGTATGGCTTAAACAAATCATATATAAAGACCATAAGGTGCTTATTTTCTGTATAAAATAAGGACTATAATAATTTTTAAAAAAATAAAATAATTAAACATTTTTTATATATTTTTATAATAATCTTAAAACACAAAAATTATATAATTCATCTTAAACTAAATAATCTTCCTTTTTTCTTATATATCTTTACTTAGTTTTATTGTTATACGGATCATTATCATAGTCCTTATCCCAGTAATGATTATTACTGTTGTGATCACCGTGGCTGCTGTTAGTGTTACTATCGTGCCAGTCATTTTTCCCTCCGCTATTAATCCAATTCATGTACTGATCATTAGGTACGATCCATTTCGATTGGAAATATCCAGGCACGATAGTTTTAACGTTCTCCCAAAAATATTTGCTTTTCCCTCCGCTGTTGCCTTTGATTTCCCGTTTTGTGATGAACGCTTTGATTTTCTCGAGGATGAGGAATACGACGGAGAGTCCGGCGCCGATCATGAATAGGTAGAGGATAGGGCTGATGTCCGATAAGGTTACTTTCACCCAGTTGGTTGAGACTTTGGGGATTCCGTCCGGCCAATGGTTCATCCATATTCGTTTGATGACGCCTTCGTTTTTCATTTGAACGATGCTGGAATCAAAAAGGGATTTTTTGTGGGTTTTTGAGAGTTTGTGCTCCAATTTGGGTTTTCACTAAGTGAAAAACCCAAGTAAGTGATTTCACTGAGTGAAAAAACCCAAGTAAGTGATTTCACTAAGTGAAAAACCCCAAGTAAGTGATTTCACTAAGTGAAAAAACCCCAGTAAATGATTTCACTAAGTGAAAAAACCTAAGTAAGTGATTTCACTTAGTGAAAAAACCCCGAGTATGTGATTTCACTAAGTGAAAAAACACAAGTAATTTATTTCACTAAGTGAAAAAACACAAGTAAGTGATTTCAATAAGTGTCACTACCCGGAAAAGTGATTTTACTAAGTGTTTCTACCCAGATGAGTGATTTCACTAAGTGTCACTACAAAATTTGCCTTTTCACTAAGTGAAACCAGCTCGGTATGCATTTCTTGCACTTCATGCAAAGTTATTTTGGTGTGCATTCCTGGCGGTTCAGTTATAGATAGTGGCACTGAGTGAAAAAGCAAATTTGGCTAGAGAAACTGAGTGAAAATACAAATATGGCTAGACGCACTTAGTGAAAATACAAATTTGGCTAGAGACACTTAGTGAAAATACAAATTTGGCTAGAGACACTTAGTGAAAATACAAACTTGGCTAGAGACACTTAGTGAAAATACAAATTTGGCTAGAGACACTTAGTGAAAATACAAATTTGGCTAGAGACACTTAGTGAAATCACGAATTTGATCAGTGACACCAAATATTTATGCAGTAAATTTATTTTCTGGCGACATTTGTCAAAAATACTTACTGCAAATCAATTAAATGTCGATAAGGGTTCCCTTTCTTGAATCCAAAACCGATGTACTCCTTCCACAAAGTGCCACCAGATGGCATAACCTTATTCTGGCATGTCCTCGTCATATTCATCATCGTATCCAGTACTCTCGGTAAATCCCACATAACAGTATACCTCCTACTATCGCAAATTTTCTCCAGTCCGTCCCTCAAAGTATTCGGCAATCTATCAGCTCTGTCCAATAATTTATGCAGAAGTTTGTAATGATACGATTTCGGGTATCTCATGGCGATGTACTTGAAAAAAAAAAAAAATTATAAATCAACCTTTCTGCACCTCGTTTCCTTTGTTTCCAGGTGAAATTTTACCTCAAGTTCTTTGTATATATCCGAATTAGGAATAATACCCATGCGAAATCCTCGAGAGCTTAGGACGTCGTCGAAATCGGTGAACGGAGACCTCGCAGCCGGAATGGTAAGTAAAGAAAATAATGCCGCGGAAAATGCAGACGACACAACCAAAGCCGTTAAGTATATCGATAAGAATAGTAGTCGGCATGAATTTGATTTCGGGGTGATGTCAGAACCTTAAAAAGTAAAGCGGGGTTTTTAATATCGAAATATTGGCGGGGCAACGTTTCCGTTAATAAATAGTTATTTCCGTCTTTGATGAAACTATTTTAGGAGAAATCTTTTAATTAAAATCGGGTTTCGCGGGGAGAGATTAATTTTGCGTGCAGGAAACTTGTTGAGATATCTTGAAGGTTAATTTTAGATCATATTTTCGGATTTTGAATTTTTTCAAGCACGAAAACATAACCTAAGTTGGTTAGAAAGGGTTAATTTAATTAAAAATGTTGTAGTAATGTGTTTCAGTTCGATAAGGCCATTTTTTAACGAAAAATCAAATTCAACATAACCTAACCTGGTTAGAAAATTTTTTAAATCTGGCCCAAATTAGACTAGATTTGGTTAATAATGTTTTGAAATATTGAGCCAATCGTTTTTTGGTCAATTCACTCAAATTTATAGCGAAAAAGATTTTCACCTAACCTAACCTGGTTAAATTTATTCATTTAAATGCTGTTTAGCAAGGATAATTGATTACCTTGCATGCACATGGCCCTAAAAACCGTTGCGAACGATTCCTGCCAGGTAAACAAAAAAAATTCCCCTTCTCTTTCTGATGTTCCATACGTCCAAGCTAATTTATATACAATCGAAAAAGCAATCGACGAAGCAATCATCCAGCCCAAATTCACATACCAAGTATTCGTACTAAAAGGTTTCAAATAGCTGTTCCACTCCAATTCACTTCCAGGTCGGTGGCCGAAGAGTAAAATCCTACGAAAAATTACAAAAATGATTTAATAATTAGATTTTTGGCTAAAAAAAATTCGGCCGCTTACTTAGACTCGTAAATCGGTTGGCTTAAATCCATTTCCTTGGCAGTCGTCGGGTTAAGTTTAACCGGCGTAACCGCAAAATCGGCATTGTCCTTGTATAAAGCATCGGCCGGTGTTCTGTTATACCATTTTTCAGGAAATTTTGTCCTGAAAATAAAAATGTATGAAGAGGCTTAAAACATTCATGAAAATCAAAATAACATTATACAAATTGATGTTCTCTATCACATCAAATATTCATTTAGTTTGTTTTGCCTTTCGGGTTAAACACTATAGGCGGTAACAAGCCTCGCCTTCTCTTAAATAAAGAAAAAGGTTTTTTTTTTTATAAAAATACTAACGTGAATTTTAAACGGAATTCCAATTCTCTCCAAACTTCGTATGCGTAGCCTTTGAAGTATAAACGGCCGGTTTTTTCTTCTTTCTCTATGTAAGAGTAAGGCGGGTTCTGAAATAGAAGAATTTTTTTAGAAAGTGACTAAAAAATTAAACATAACCTAATCTGGTTAAATTTTTTTCTAAGAATTGGCTTTAACTTTAAGTTCCACCATGTTTTCAGATTTTTACGACTAGAGCATTCAATCCCACAAGATTATTCATTTAAGAGGCAAATAATACTTAACCTAACCTAACCTGGTTACCAAATTTTCCAATAATTGACCTTTGACTTGATCTAACAAATTAAAACCCTTTCAAAAATTAGCCCGACTATTTTTCTGGCCTGTTCAAGCGAATTTCAAAGATAACCCGGATTCAGTCTAACCTAACCTGGTTAAAATTCTTTTCTTAATTTTTAATTCACAAATTCGGCTTCAACTTACGTATCCGATCGTAGCAGTAAATTCATGGTTTTTCAAACTGCTTCTTCTGTCGTAGAAATAAGAAGTCGGCGCCGATAAGCCTTTATCCTCCGACCAATATCCGAAATGATCCGATTCCATATTGCTCGACTCTTTAATCCTATAAATCTCAGTCATGATATATAGAGACGCTCTCGGGTTGGCATAAACAAACTCGCAGTCGAAGGGCACGTAGACTCCTTGAAAATTCCTCGAATCGAATGATTTATCCGCTATCATAAGCCATTTCACGGGGCTGAGGCTCATCTTCTGAGAAATCTGCAAAAAGTAAAGGAAATTCTCAATAAAATTGATCCAGTTTTATGAATTTGAGAAAAATGTCGCGGGGTTTCTCCCTTACGAATTTTATAAAAATTCGAGGTGTTTCTCCCTTACGAGTCCGGGAAAAAAATTAGCAAAGGTGTTTCTCCCTTACAAACCCGTGAAAAAAAAATTAGTAATGGTGTTTCTCTCTTATGAACCCGTGAAAAAAAATTCGCGAAGGTGTTTCTCCCTTACGAACCCGTGAAAAAAATTAGCAAAGGTGTTTTTCCTATACGAATCCTCAAAAAAATTTCGCGGGGTTTCTCCCTTACGAATTTTATACAAATTCGAGGTGTTTCTCTTTTACGAACCCGTAAAAAAATTAGCAAAGGGGTTTTTCCTGTACGAATCCTCAAAAAAAATTTCGCGGGGTTTCTCCCTTACGAATTTTATAAAAATTCGAGGTGTTTCTCCCTTACGAGTCCGCGAAAAAAAATTAGTAAAGGTGTTTCTCTCTTACGAACTCGTGAAAAAAAAAATTCGCGAAGGTGTTTCTCCCTTACGAACCCGTAAAAAAATTAGCAAAGGGGTTTTTCCTGTACGAATCCTCAAAAAAAATTTCGCGGGGTTTCTCCCTTACGAATTTTATAAAAATTCGAGGTGTTTCTCCCTTACGAGTCCGCGAAAAAAAATTAGTAAAGGTGTTTCTCTCTTACGAACTCGTGAAAAAAAAAAATTCGCGAAGGTGTTTCTCCCTTACGAACCCGTAAAAAAATTAGCAAAGGGGTTTTTCCTGTACGAATCCTCAAAAAAAATTTCGCGGGGTTTCTCCCTTACGAATTTTATAAAAATTCGAGGTGTTTCTCCCTTACGAGTCCGCGAAAAAAAATTAGTAAAGGTGTTTCTCTCTTACGAACTCGTGAAAAAAAAAATTCGCGAAGGTGTTTCTCCCTTACGAACCCGTAAAAAAATTAGCAAAGGGGTTTTTCCTGTACGAATCCTCAAAAAAAATTTCGCGGGGTTTCTCCCTTACGAATTTTATAAAAATTCGAGGTGTTTCTCCCTTACGAGTCCGCGAAAAAAAATTAGTAAAGGTGTTTCTCCCTTACGAGTCCGCGAAAAAAAATTAGTAAAGGTGTTTCTCTCTTACGAACTCGTGAAAAAAAAAATTCGCGAAGGTGTTTCTCCCTTACGAACCCGTAAAAAAATTAGCAAAGGGGTTTTTCCTGTACGAATCCTCAAAAAAAATTTCGCGGGGTTTCTCCCTTACGAATTTTATAAAAATTCGAGGTGTTTCTCCCTTACGAGTCCGCGAAAAAAAATTAGTAAAGGTGTTTCTCTCTTACGAACTCGTGAAAAAAAAAATTCGCGAAGGTGTTTCTCCCTTACGAACCCGTAAAAAAATTAGCAAAGGGGTTTTTCCTGTACGAATCCTCAAAAAAAATTTCGCGGGGTTTCTCCCTTACGAATTTTATAAAAATTCGAGGTGTTTCTCCCTTACGAGTCCGCGAAAAAAAATTAGTAAAGGTGTTTCTCTCTTACGAACTCGTGAAAAAAAAAATTCGCGAAGGTGTTTCTCCCTTACGAACCCGTAAAAAAATTAGCAAAGGGGTTTTTCCTGTACGAATCCTCAAAAAAAATTTCGCGGGGTTTCTCCCTTACGAATTTTATAAAAATTCGAGGTGTTTCTCCCTTACGAGTCCGCGAAAAAAAATTAGTAAAGGTGTTTCTCTCTTACGAACTCGTGAAAAAAAAAAATTCGCGAAGGTGTTTCTCCCTTACGAACCCGTAAAAAAATTAGCAAAGGGGTTTTTCCTATACGAATCCTCAAAAAAATTTCGCGGGGTTTCTCCCTTACGAATTTTCTAAAAATTCGAGGTGTTTCTCCCTTACGAATCCTCAAAAACAATTTATCGAAGGTGTTGCTCCCTTACGAACCCGTGAATAAAATTAGCAAAGGTGTTTTTCCTATACGAATCCTGAAAAAAATTTCGCGACGGTGTTTCGCGAAAAAAATTAGCAAAGGAGTTTCTCCCTTACAAATCCGTGAAAAAAAATTACCAAAGGAGTTATTACCCTTGACGAACCCGTGAAAAAAAATCCGGGAAGGTATTCTTTGCTTAAGAATCCTCAAAAACAATTTAGCGAACGTGTTTCTCCCTGATGAGTGCACAAAATATTCCAGCAAAAACGTTTTGTAAAGAAATCTTTAAAAAAAAATGCGACGGTGTTTCTCCCTTACGAATATTAAAAATTTTTCGCGAAGGGGTTTCTCCCTTACGAATCCTCAAAAATTTTCGCATAGGTATCTCTCTCTTACGAATCCTCAAAAAAATTCACAAAGGTGTTTCTCCCTTACGAATCCTCAAAAATTTTCACCAAGGTGTTTCTCCCTTACGAATCCTCAAGAATTTTCCTCAAAGGGGTTTCTCCGTTACAAATCCTCAAAAATTTTCCTCAAAGGTGTTTCTCCGTTACGAATCCTAAAAAAACTTCCTCAAAGGTGTTTCTCCCTTACGAATCCTCAAAAAAATTCGCGACGGTGTTTCTCCCTTACGAATTCACAAAAAAATTCACAAAGGTGTTTCTCCCTTACGAATCCTCAAAAATTTTCACCAAGGTATTTTTCCCTTACGAATCCTCAAGAATTTTCCTCAAAAAGGTTTCTCCGTTACAAATCCTCAAAAATTTTCCTCAAAGGTGTTTCTCCCTTACGAATCCTCAAAAATTTTCGCCAAGGTATTTCTCCCTTACGAATCCTCAAAAATTTTCGCCAAGGTATTTCTCCCTTACGAATCCTCAAAAAAATTCACAAAGGTGTTTCTCCCTTACGAATACTCAAAAATTTTCACCAAGGTATTTTTCCCTTACGAATCCACAAGAATTTTCCTCAAAGGGGTTTCTCCGTTACAAATCCTCAAAAATTTTCCTCAAAGGTGTTTCTCCGTTACGAATCCTCAAAAAATTTCGCGACGGTGTTTCCCCCTTACGAATCTTAAAAATTTTCGCGAAGGTGTTTCTCCCTTACGAATCCTCAAAAAAATTCACAAAGGTGTTTCTCCCTTACGAATCCTCAAAAAATTTCACGAAGGCGTTTCTCCCTTACGAATTCTCAAAAAAATTTCGCGAAGTTGTTTCTCCCTTACGAATCCTCAAGAATTTTTCTCAAAGTTGTTTCTCCGTTATGAATCCTCAAAAATTTTCCTCAAAGGTGTTTCTCCGTTACGAATCGTCAAAAAAATTCGCGACGGTGTTTCTCCCTTACGAATCCTCAAAAAAATTTTAATAAACGCTTCACGCCCTTACGAATAAAAAAAATCTAAACGACCTTCGTTATTTTGATCCCTAAACTTGTCAATAAATGGATATTTTGCCATAATTACATTTTAATTACCCTGGTAGCCATTTCCTCGCATAAACAAATCCCCCTTATAAAAAAAATATCATTTACAACCCTTCTTTCCCTATTTTCAATTTTCCCCTCATTTTCTTATCTTCTTTTTTGTATACTCCCGGTGTGGTAAATGAGGAGGACAATAAAAATGGCCGACTTTCTGTCTTGTCCCCTAGCGTGACAGATTACTTAAATTACATAGGAGTTTACACAATACATTTTATCTTGACTTGTACAAAGTAGATTTTTTTATCTTCACAAAAAAGAAAAGGCGATCGAATTAAATCCGCCATTTTTGACCTTTCGGGGATTTAATTAAAATGATTAAATTTTTTATTCCCCCCCATTCCCGGTTTTTTTTTTTTTTTTGAAGGGTTATTATTATGTATTAAAAATTTTAGCTCGTACAACGTCAATCTGTCTTTACTTAGGGTAAATGTTTACATTGCTGACGTTAATGAAGTCAAAATGTTAAGAAAGGTTTTTTTTTTCATTTTGTCGATACGAAACGTTCTCTTTAGTTTTAAATTAGGTCAAATAAATTTTTATGTTGTGTTAGGGTTAGAGGGTATGAAATAATAAGCCGGAAAAGGTCTCATGAATTTTATATAAGTTTAACGTAAACATAAAACATGAAATGACAATTTGCTTTTTCATTATATGAATTATTAAGAATTATTTTTGGAATATGTACGAGATAATTTAACGTTTCGCTATCGGGGGAAATGTTTTTTAAGATGTAGATTTGTATCATAATAATATTATTTTCGAGGTTAGGAAATTTTGTCTGATTTTGGGAAATTTGAATTTTGGCGAGTATTAAGCTCATTATTCTCGGTTTTCATTCCCAGGAAACAATTTTAAGCAGGCCTTGTGCTATTGATCTAACCTAACCTTGTTAGGATTTTTTCTTAAAAATAGTTCGGATTCAACCTAAACCCTTTAAGGCTTGTTTGGTAATAATGCCACATTGCTAAAATCCGACTTAACCTAACTTGGTTAGAAATTTTGCATTGTGTCAATAGTAAAGCGTTGCAATCATTTTTTGGAGGAATTTTCTGATGAAAAATTTTGGCTAGAATAAACTACGATAGGATTTTAGGTCTTCGATTAGGGCAGATGAGAATATTTGCAGATTTGGCTCTTGGAGTGGCCGACTCTTGGCACGTCTAGTCCAAGGTCTATGGCAACAAGTTAAATGACTGAATCTTTGCTTTAAGGGACTGGAAAACTACCAGCGGGTAGTGGTTGATAAAGGACGTCAGTTGTGGCCTTATAAGTTTGTTAAGTGGGAAAGTACAAACATTTTTGGGGCAGAAAATGTTTTTTAGATATATTTCTAACCTAAAATGGTTAAGGCATTTAACGATTTTGGGAAAAATATAACCTAACGTGCTTAGAAATTTTCGAATAACTCGCAGAGTTAATCTTTGTTTCCTAAAACAATTTTTAGGGATAGACGGAACTTCAGATTTTTGGTAGGATATGGCTTTGATAGCATTATTTGATTAAAAATTCTTTTTCCAGAATTTTTTGGCTAGAAATTCTTTCCAGAATATTTTGGCAAGAAATTCTCTTCCGAATTTTTTGGCTAGAAATTCTTTCCAGAAATTTTTGGATATAACTTTTTCCAGAATTTTTAAGCTAGAAATTCTTTTCCGAATTTTTAAGTTAGAAACTTTCTTCCGAATTTTTTGGCTAGAAATTTTTTTGTTTTAAATTTTTTGGCTAGAAATTCTTTCCAGAAATTTTTAGCTAGAAATTCTTTTCAGAATATTTTAGCTAGAAATTCTCATCCGATTTTTTTGGCTAGAAATTTTTTTTGTTTTGAATTTTTTGGCTAGAAATTCTTTCCAGAAATTTTTGGCTATAACTTTTTCCAGAATTTTTAAGCTAGATATTCTTTTCCGAATTTTTAAGCTAGAAATTTTCTTCCGAATTTTTTGGCTAGAAATTTTTTTGTTTTAAATTTTTTGGCTAGAAATTCTTTCCAGAAATTTTTGGCTAGAAATTCTTTTCAGAAATTTTTGGCTAGAAATTCTTTCCAGAAATTTTTGGCTAGAAATTCTTTCCAGAAATTTTTGGCTAGAAATTCTTTCCAGAAATTTTTGGCTAGAAATTCTTTCCATGCTTTAAATTTCTCTCTAAAATTTTTGAAAAGAGCTAAAATTCTTAAAATTTTCCACCTTTTCAGGAAGTTTTCAGAATTTTTTGGCTCAAATTTCCATTTTTTCCAAAAGGCTTTGGCTAAAATGTTTAATTTAGCCAAAATTTTTTAGCTAAAAATTCTTCAAGAATTTTTTTTTTGGCTCCTAATTCTTTTTAAGATTCTTTCAAGCTGGAATTCCCCAAATTTTCCAGGATTAAAAATTTTTGCCTAAATTCCATGGCTAAAAAGTTCTTTCCAGAATTTTTTTGGTTAGAAATTCTTTCCAAAACGTTTTTAGGCTAAAAGTTTTTTTCAAATTTATTTGGTTAAAAGTTTTTTTTAATTTTTTTGGGGCCAAATAATTATTGCCATAATTGGCTGATTCCAGATACTTTCTGAAACTTCAAGGCTAATAAAAATTGTTTCCAATTTTTTTGGCTAAAAATTGATGTAAAATTTGTGTTACAAAGACCAATTTTCGGCATTTTTACTTGTCAGGGTTTCTGTCAAGGTTGACCAAAAAATTAACCAAATATTTCTTATCCCCCCCTCCCCCACAATCTCTTAACATCCCTCAAATTCAAAAATCGATCAATTTCGATCCCTAATCTGAGCATTAGCGCCAATCCTCTTAAAAACTGACGCCAGTGCTAATAAAATTAAAAAAATCAGCCTTATCCCTTCATAAAATCAAAATCAAATCATTTTCATCTATTTTCATTTTTAAACATTGAATGAATTGACTTTAATGGCTTAGATACTTAAAAATTGATCTAATTGTTCTTTTACGTCACTTGTTTTGTTTACGGCAATTAATTTCACGAGCGCCACAGACAATTCAAAACCATGTAACCAAACACCAATGCCCCAAACCTTTTATTATTTTAAAAAAAAAAAATATCAGTTTTTAGATCATCAA
Organism: Liposcelis brunnea; assembly: GCA_023512825.1. Classification (NCBI taxonomy): domain Eukaryota; kingdom Metazoa; phylum Arthropoda; class Insecta; order Psocodea; family Liposcelididae; genus Liposcelis; species Liposcelis brunnea. The sequence goes on from CM042069.1 coordinate 7,462,197, forward strand.
TGAATGACACGAAATTCATAACCTTGACACTGAAATCTTTAAAACTCGATAATAGCCATTCTTACCTCTTTCAAAGCCATAATCGTGGCGTCGTTCATTTTAACAATGATCATGGTGAGTCCTCCATATTTCATCTGCACGTCCTCATCCTTTAAGTATTTCTCGACTTCGTTGAAGTTGAGGTAGGCCGCGTAAACATTTTGCCTGGCCGGGAACGTGTAGTTGAGCGAGACGGTCGGGCTGGATTTTGACTCGACGCCCGAGTAAATGCAAAATGCCACCCGAAAATAATTTGCCAATGCTACGACGATTTCATTTTCGGTTTCGGTAAAATCGACGCTGCAGTTTATTAAGCAAGGTAATATTATTAAGAAAATGTGGTTAAACAGTTTCATTGTCTACACTTCACTCCCGTCTTGATTAGTTTTAAACATGGAGTTTTCGAACGGTATTTGTATTCAGGTTGAAAGCTGTCATTCGCGTCACCTTTAAAATGGATTAATTAGTAAAAATGAAAAGGAGTTAAGCCTGAGTTTGTTCAAGTATTGATCGGGGTTTGAATTTTTAAAATGGGAAAAAATTAAATTTGACATAACCTAACCTGGTTAGAATTTTTCTTTAAAATTAATTATCATAACCTAATCTTGTTAGGAATTTGATAAAAAAAAATGGTGAAGCATGTTTTCAAGTCGATCGGGCTGTTTTGGGGGGGGGGAATCAAATTCAGCTTAACCTAACCTGGTTAAAAAAATGGCCAAATTTAAGGTTTTTTTTTTGTAGAATCGCTCAGATCACCAGATTAGACGATTTGCCCACCTGACTACCAGGAGGGAATCTTGTAGGCCCCTCAAACAAAAACGCCCTTTTGCTCTTACAAATTTTCAAATTAGGACTAAAATTTATTATTCACCAGATGTATTTTTTTGCCCGAGATAAAAATTGAAAGCAAAATTGGGTTTTTTTCACAGAAGAATTCGACAACTTATTTAAACTTCATTGATTAAATAAAAAAAATTTTACCCGCATTCTAAGAAGACAGGGCACTTATGGACTTGTCCATACTTCACCCCGTCTTCTTAGAGTGTGGGCCTAATTTTTTTTCTTTAAATTTAAATAAAAGCAGCTCTAATGGAGTTACTTAAATTGCTTCGAATTACTTTCCCTGCCCACTAATTAATTTTTAGGGTAAAAAAATTTTAACTTAACCTAAACTGGTCAGAAATTTTTATGAAACTGACTCACATTTGACCTAAGTTAGTTAAAATTATTTCTAAAATACCTTGAAAATACTATACCTAAAATACTTTGAGAGTTTTTTTAGCCTACCAGTGTGAATTTTGAAAAAGAAAAACTTGACCTAACCTAACCTGGTTAGAAATGTGTTTCAAAATAATATGAAAATAACCCGGTCGTGTTAAGAATGAGATAAATACTAAGCCAGGAGCTTTTTTGAATCGGTCAGACGAATTTTAGGGGAAATAAAAATTGGGGTTAACCTAACTTGGTTAGAAATGTTATTAAAATAAGCATGAAGATAACAGAAGCTAGTCAAGACTTTTATTTGGGCTCTTGAGAACTTTTTTAAGGCTTCTTTATATTATAGCACTAATGTTCAGTTTTACAAAACAACTTGAAATCAAATTTGACTGGGCCTCTTCTCCAAAAATCTGCCAAGGACCGAAAAATGAAGGTATCATTGCAGTCTAACCTAACCTGGTTACATTTTTTTCAAATTCATATGAAAATAGCCCAATCTTGTTGAAAATCTGGTTAAAACTGACTGATTAGCCCTATTTAATCTCTCAGGCAATTTTTCGAGAAACTTAAAATTCAGCCTAACCTAACCTGGTTAGAAATCTGATATCAATTTGACCTTAATTCGATCTAATCGAATTAGAATCGTTTTAAAAATAAGCCCAATTAATTTTTTAGCCTTTCCATGCACATCGAACAATTGGACCTGACCTAACCTAACCTGGTTAAAATTTTTCTTCAAAACCCAAACTTTTCCTCATGCTGATCATATTCTAAAAAAAACTTTCCATTGTTTTCCTACACAACTATCCCGGAAGAACAATATTTTCCTTAGCGCTAATAAATTTTCAAACGTAAATAACAACAAGTCCGGAGAATGAGGAAAACCCGTCAGCAGCTTACCCGTTATACGTTTTTATTGTCTTATGGGCGGCAGTAGATATCAAAAAGCGAATTGCATTTTGAGAATCACGCTTTCAATGGCTTTACAGATTTCACTGATTAGTTGACATTGAGCTTAGGATAGGCTTAAATTCGTTATTATTTCATTTTGAAAGTGATAATCTATTTTTAAGTGATATTTTCGTGACATTTATTTGTTGAAGTAATGATAAATCCATTATCAATCCCCAAAATGATTAATTAATTTCACGAACAATTTTCAAAATGTTTAAAAAAATTTTTGGTTAAAAAATTGTGCTTTAATTTTTTTTTATGAAAAGTTTCGACCTTTTTAAAAGCGCGTCAAATGATTTTATGGCGTGTTAAACATTTAAACCTCAGGAGATTTTAAATAGTGTACTTGAAAATATGAGCCTGATATTATGGATAAGTTCTGGAATATTTTTTTTCCTTGTTTTCAATTAAAATGATGATTTTTTTTTCAATCGGGCAAATATGGTCTAGTCGCTACCTACATTTTTTTTTTTTCATTTCACTTATGGCCTGACCCACACAAAAGTTAAATAATGCAGATGAATAATCATCGCACGCCTTCGAATGATGTTTGTCGATTTTATCGTAAATAAGAAAAGCTTTCAAAGTTTGAATGATTAAAGTTAATCGTTTTGTTTTATTTCGAAGGGAAATTAGGTAAAGAGGGATTTTGATTAACCTTGAGATATTGGAGCATTTTTAATTCCGTCGGATATTTTAACGCTTAGTGTAATTAACTTGGGTTTTTTAATGGGTTGCTTTGATTTTTGGCGAACGATTGAATTTTGTAATTTTTAGGGCTGTGAAGGTTTAAATAATCATGCTGGCTAAGAAAAGTTTCAAGAAATACTTTGGGAAGCGGTTTTTAGAAAAACTGTCTAACCAGGTTAGGTTAGGTTAGGTGAAATTTTAATTTCTTTTATTTGCTACAACTGACAGAGAAAGTATTTTGGCCTATCATTGTAAATTTTTGGGCAAGATTACAGTATAAATTTGGGCGAGTTTCAAAAATAAATTTTAACCAGATTAGGTTATGTTCAACAATCTATTTTAAATTGTGAGCTTTGACCACGTGTTAGTCTGGGGTTTTTTTAAAGAGCTTTTAAGGGCATTTTTCTTGAGCTAGGTTAAAAGTACCAATGCATTGTCATTGTGAGTGTAGGAGTACTCAGAGTGTAAAGTATCCATTGCCAGCTTTAATGGAGTTCCCCAAGGCAATTTTTAAGGCTCCAAAGGCCCCAGGGACAGTAAATATGAATGCAGAGAGTTCCCATACTATTATCTTGGGCACAAATTACTTTTGGGCAGATTTTTTAAAGGGTAAGCCGCCTACAGATTGCTACTGAGATGTTGTTGAGCGCCCATAGATAGTTTTTAAATAAGCCGTTAGCTCCTGCAGGCAATTTTTATGACTGCAGAGTACTCGGAGACTAGGACTGTAAATTTAATCACTTGAAGCCAAATTTTCAGTTTAATTTTCCATCCGCTAAACAATTTCCATTTAGGAAAAATCTAGCTGTGCTCATCGGCGCCATTTTGTCGAATCAGCCCGAAAACTTTTCAACAAGAAACTAACAAAACATTTTAGCAATAATTCTTGAACCGCTGAAAATGTATTCATACAAGTTGTTAAAAGAACTGACTAAATTTGCTGTAGCTGTTTAAAGCCCATTTATGGCTCATTGAAGCCCTCAAAGGCCAAACAAGATTGTAAAAAATTCTTTTTATTTCCGAATTTATTACCTAAAACCATCGAATAGGCTTTAAGGGGGGAAAAGCTATGCAAGGAGTTTGCCCTAACTAAAAAGTTGGCAGATTTTCCTAAACTATGGCCAAATCTGTGGCCAGAAGGGGGCTGAGAGGGAGGAAAAGGAAGTTAGATTCCTAAAAAAAATTTTTACAGCCCTTTAACAAAATTTTAAGATGTGCGGACTTGTCAATGACCAAATCCCACGCTTGAAAATTCTATAAAGCTTGAATGGCCTAAATTTGGTATGGCTAAGTAAGCCACCATTTTATAGCCATTCAGTAAAACGGAATAAGAAATTTGGGCATCCTAGCGGCCTTGTTTCAATTTTTTAACATGAGCCCAAAACTATAACAATTGTTTAGTCCACTTTGGCCAATTTTTTAATATAATTAGGCCAGTCTATTCGAATTCCATGAGTTTTGTTGCCTTTTCGGGAAATTACATTCCGTCGGAATGAATTTTCCTGATTTTTAGTTTCAAGGTGTTTCACACTTACGAACAAAAATTCCAAAATTTACGACAAAAAATTCCATTTAAATTTTTTGAAGCCCCCTAATATTAGCCCCATTTTGGGCTACATGAATTTTTGACTTTAAAGCCAAAAGCAATTTTTTTTAATAATCTAAAGATTTTTTCGAAAAATAAAAAACTTCCATTCTTAGCTAGAAAATCTTGTATATTTACCCAAAAATTCATATTTTAAAATTCTAAAATTTCCTTTTAATTTTTTCGGGCTCAAAGGAATTTAGCTTCTGATTTTTATAAGCTAAAACCTTTTTAAATATTTCAAAAGAATTTTTAACATGAAAATTTGTAAAAAATTCTTTTCCGACGGTAAAAACCACGTACAAAACAGAATATTATTTAATAAATTATTTCCCTTAGTTTTTCAAAAACTGACGCACCATTTTCTTATCTTAAAAACGATCTTAAAATAAATTCTTTTAAAAAATAGAATTTATCCCTATAAACTAAACCTTAAAAAAAACTTGACCGATCCTACAACTAAATTACCCGCTTTTTAGAAATCCATTCAACCCAACAAAAGAATAACAACTCCTTTTAAACAAAATTGAAAAACACCAATATTATTAAAGACATCCACCTGTATACATGAAATTGATGTCTGACAACACCGTGACCGATTTCAAAAATGGATATAGAAACTCCGAGGCAACCTTTTCGCTTAATAAAAAGCGACTAATACTCATGAAACTGTCTATATTATGACTTATCGATTTACACCCCTTTTAGGTGTTAAATGTACCGCCTTTGCTATACAACTGACAACACACACACGTTATAAAAATAAAATAAAAAATAGAGATTTAGTATTCAGTGATAGGGAGATCAGTAATTAGGGTAATGACTATTATCAACATTTCCAAACTTCTTTTAATTTTTCCCCCTTATTAAAAATGAATTCGTTGTATAGATTTTTTTTCTGAGAAACAAAATTATTATGCAATTGTTTTGTTACTATAAAGAATCTTTGGGGGAAGGGGTGGTGCTTATTTTCCCGGTTACAATAATAAAAAAGCAGCTCAATAAATTGGTGTTGTGTGGAGCTTTTAGTATATGCACTAGAAAACATAAATTGTCTTTAGTCATGCTATCACAATCATGTCATTTATAAACTTGAGTACATGAAAGAGCTGGGGCGTAAAGGGTTAACAGCAATCGTTTTTCAAAATGTGTTTTTTAAATTGGGAAAGTTTGTCATTTAAACGCTTCTTTTGTTTATGGCCGTTTTGCGCTTTAATTGCTTACGTGTCGACAAAAAAATATTATTTTTTTTGATTTAATTTGAGGTGGAACATGCTTTTGTAACCTTCAACAAATTCCCCATGACCTTTTTGTGTTGAAAATTTATTAATATTTAAAGAATTACTGCAAATGTTTATTGTAGAAATTATGCAAGCTTATACACTTCACAAAAGGGAAGTTTTTTTTTTTTAATCTTTTATCTGGAAAATCTAATTTTATTGAGATTAATTTTTTTTTTTTCGTAAATTGAATTATGGTTGGAAGTAGATTAAACGCGAAAGAGTGAAAGCGTCAATTATATTTGATTGAACATAAAGGAAAATGAAATTAATAATCGATGCTTGGAAATGTTGTTTGTTGTTGATAAAAGCGCATCGACGTGTTTGCTAGTTTTTCTTTATGCACAAAAATTGATTTACGATTGAAATGAATGATTATTTTTAATTAAAATTGATTAATACAAGAGAAAACGAAGTAAAATGAGAAGCCATTTTGATTTGGTTGAGTGATCATAGAGTATATGAATATTTGATGGCGATTTTTTCCTCGACGTGGCAGCAGACGCTATTTCATTGCTGCCATCCATGAAAATAATGAACGAATTTTATGCAAGAAAATTCCAAGATGAAGAGTTTGTTATAATAAAATTGCAAACCCTGAATTTTCTAAAGCTACTTGTGGTAATTAATGCAGCTTCATTGCTACTTAGCCTCAACTGGTTGCAGAAATTTGCAAACTGATACCCTTGGCTTTTGTTAGTCTTAGAGTCCAACTCCGACAGGAAAGGGACTACTCATTTATTTTCAGACAATTATTCAGTTACATAAGCAATTTAGCCTTATAGGTTTCTGAAAACCTGGCTATGTTACTTTTCCATTAGACAAAGCATATTTTTCTTAGGATTTAAGAGTCCAATATTGGCCAAATTATTCGAAAGGCCCCTGCCCTCTTAAAATGAATAACATCCTTACAAAATCATATAATTTATTTACAAAATCGTCTAAGTCCTATTTACAATAAATTAAATTATTTTTATTGTTTTTTCTTTGATGACTTAACTGCTTTGGCTTTTGGTTTTTCTCCACCAGAAAAGAACGATGATATGACTTCTGACATTTCCGGCATGTCATATTTCATTGAATTATTAAGCTGTTCCATTTCCTGTATTGAAAAAATTCAAATTAATGACCCATTTGTATATTAAAAAAAAAAATTACTACTTACCCTTCTAGTCTCAGGATCATTCATCATTTTCGGTAGAATCATAATTAATAATAACGGTAATACCATCATTAAAACCATAGGACTAAATAAGAAATCTGTAGCTCTCCACTGTTCCCTAACTTGAAAATACCTAAATTTCGCTAAAGCTTTCATTTTCAATGGATAAGGCATTTGCACAACCTGCGAAGTTTGTATATAATTAACTTTTCTCGCTCTAAACTTCCCTTTTGAATTAATTTCAACTCGAACTGGTTCATATGCATAATCTGGATTAATTGCTTCAACTAAATATGATCCAGATGGTACATTACTGATTGTAAAACTTCCATCAGGTCTGTAATTTACAAAAAAAATTACACGAAATTACTACCTTGTCATTCCCTCAAGTGTTATCAGAATTAAAATTATTACCCACCTTAAAAATCCTAAATATTCGCCACCATTAGCTAACACACGAGTTTGAATTTGCCAGTTGCCTATTGAACCAACACCGACTAAATTATCAGGGGGGAAAACTTTCCCCTCGATAGTATATAATTCTGGATTTGGATTTATAATATCATCTGTTAAAACAGTTTCAAATAACATAAAAAATAATAAAAATAGTAAATCCATGTTTTTGTTTATCACGGAATTAATTTGAAAACGTAGCAGACGTCAGACGATTTCGTCCACTTTACGGACACGTCGGAAAATGACGCCATTACAAAATGGCGGATAATATAAATTGATTGCATTTATTTTTAGGCTAATATTGTGATTTCAATGCTCTTGTATCTGGCTTGGCTTTCAAAATTCTCAAATATGATCAGTAATTGTTGCCCCCATAAAAAGTTGCCCGGAAAAAATCAGAAAAGAATCAAAATAAAAGAGGAAGGTTAGATACGGATATATATACCAGAAATAAATATACAATGCTACTGCCACGATTCTAAAACGTCGTTATTTTAAAATGGCGGTTCATCATCAAACATTTTTTATTTATCCGTAATCTTCTTATGTTTCTCTTATTTAAATCAATGCTAGTGGGTAATAATTACTAAAAAGGATCGCAGACTAATAAGTTAAGTATTCAAATCCCTATTTTAACTATTTTCAATCGAATGACTTCCTTTTTATCATCGTTGAAGCAGACGGTAGTTTCGCAACGTCGCACGCTTCTATTGAAGCAGGAATCTAAAAGACAGAAAAAAAAATTAGAAACAAGAAAAATATGAAAATCGTTGTGAAAAATTTACTAGTAGATGAGAATTTGTTGTATTTTTCGATAATGTATGTCTCGTCATGAGTGTTGTGTTTTTTATTTATTAATTTATTCATAAACCTTGATAATCGACTGCTGTGGGTGTATATCAAAGACTGATGGTAGGTCAGATAAGGTTTTCCTATAATCAGCATTATTTTCTTTTCTAAAATGACATGTATGATTCATATTTCTTATGCCGTATCAATTTTGAGTTATAAAATCCCAAAATAAAATGATTGTAAGGAGAAAGTAACATGGCAGAAATCAGATACCGAAACGATAAAAAAACGGTTTATTTTCACGGTAATTCACCCATACATTCACCTTGGTAATTGGATGATATTTTAATTTAATAATCTTTTTTTTTTAATTTGGTTATAGTCTTGCATTGCATTAAATAATTGTGCAATGGCTGATGAGTGCAGAGTACCCATTGTTCATAGTAGAAGCGCATCAAGAGCATCATCTGCTTCCACATTCTCTTCAAGAGGCGATAATGATGGTGTTGCTCCTCAGCCTTTAACTGTTGCTCAGAATAGAAGAAGCTCAAAGGTTTTTGGGACTCCAACTCGAAAAGCCAAAAGAGTTAGATTTTTTAGAAATGGAGACAGGTGAGTTTTTATTTTTAGGTTATGTTTATTGCAATATTCATAATTAACTGGGTTTTTGTTTTTTTTTTAGGTTTTTTAAAGGGGTCGTCATGCCTGTCACACCTGAGAGATACAGATCTTTTGATAGTTTGCTTTCTGATGTGACTCACACACTAAAGGATCATGTTAATTTGCCAAATGGTGTTCGGGCTGTTTATACGATGGAAGGAAACAAAGTCTCGACTGTAGATGATTTAGAAGATGGGAAATGTTATGTTTGTTCTGGGCAAGGTGAACCATTCAAAAGGATTGAATATCTTAATTTATCATCTAGGAAAGTTAAACCATGTAAATCTTTTGGAGGTAAGGACTAAAAATCATTTTTTAATTAGATGAAACATTAATTGAAAATCATTTTTTTAAGGTGTTCATTTAGATGCTAATAAATCACCAGCAGCCAAAACACCCCCACCTGATTTTATTCGCCCAAAAGTAGTGACTTTAGTTCGGAACGGCACAAGACCACGTAGAATCATCAGATTATTATTAAATAAAAGAAACGCAAGATCATTTGAACATGTACTGTCAAGCATCACAGAAGCTGTGAAATTAGACACAGGGGCTGTTCGTAAAGTTTTCACATCAAGTGGTAATCAAATTTTTAGTCTTCAAGAATTTTTCGGTGCTGAGGATGTTTTTTTCGTTTACGGATCGGAAAGATATTCTCAAGATGATTTTCATTTGGACGCAGAAGGTAAATATTTTTTTTAATAAAAAAATTTGTTGCAGAACTTTAGTTTTTAATTAATTTTTTTGTTTGGACAGAATTTAAAGCCATTCAGGCTCATAAGAAAAGTCTTCCGCAGTCAAAACGTCTAGGATTTGGCGATGTGACAAATGGTGAGTGTAAGAAAAATTTTAATTTTGTAATTTAATTCTTTTCGCAATGAAAGAATAGAAATATTTAGGTGACAAGTATTCAAGGTTAGTCATCTTGCCCATAAATGTTTATTAGACGGTTATCAGAGATAATGAAAGGATCATTTTTAATGATGCTTTGTTTTCAGTATTCATTTTACAAATTAACTTTTGATATTTACAATAATACAGAATGTGGCCTGCGAGTTTCTAGTTGAGTATTTATAAAGCATGAAGATAAAATTTCACGAAATTAGAGTTTTTTTCATTGATTTGAAAGCGGCCATTATGGTTTTCAATTTTAACGTGGCACCAGACGTTTTTTTCCCGTAACGGAAAATCGTTTTTTGTTGATGAAATTCTTGTAAAATCTCACTGAATTTATATAAATACTTCATCTGCAATATGTTAAATGTATTTATTGAAAGCAGCTGGAGATAATTAAAACAAATACGGATATTTTTTTCGTAAAAAAAAAAAAAAGCTTCAGAGATGACACAAGATGACGTCGGTTTTTTAGCCGATTTTTAAACGAATGTTTTTGACCCCTAATTAGATGTCTTGATTAATGAATTTGTTTGCAGAAATTCGTTTAAAACATGTTTTATTTTCTTAAATTTAGGTGTGCCTGGAACTGTGCCGAAAATGCCTATGAAAAGGTCATTACAAACGGGTGACACCCGAGAGCCAGAACCAATGTTGCCATCTCAAATACGTTTGAAATACAAGATTGGAAAGGTTATAGGTGATGGGAATTTTGCCGTAGTACGAAGATGTAGTGATAGGTAAATCAATATTCCAACAAATAAATATTTAATCTTTATTCAAAAATCTAATTCAATACTTTTTTTTTTCAGGCTTAAAGGAGGCGAATTTGCAATGAAAATAATCGATAAATCAAAATGCAATGGCCGCGTGCAATTGATCGAAAACGAAGTAGATATATTACGTAAGGTTAATCATCCAAATATCATAAGACTACTCGGTGAATATGACACTCCCAACGAACTTTATCTTATAATGGAATTGGAGGTTAGTATTTTTTGGTTTTAAATTACATATACACGTCAAGGTTGAAAAATATTAAATTACGACATTTTTCTTTAAGGGAGGTGATTTATTCGACGCGATAGCAACTTCAACGAAATTCCCAGAAGACGAATCTCGTTTAATGATTCAACATCTATCATCAGCTTTAGCTTATTTACACAATCGACAGATTGTTCATCGTGATATAAAACCCGAAAATTTATTGGTCAGGTTAGATGAGAATATGAAAGTTAAATCGTTGAAATTAGGAGATTTCGGTTTAGCGCAAAAAGTTACTGAGCCTTTGTTTGCCGTTTGCGGAACGCCAACATACGTCGCACCTGAAATTTTATCAGAGGCGGGCTATGGTTTGAAGGTCAGGAATTGTTAAGAGTGGAAATGAAAACGGAAATAGAGCTTTTGTTAAATGGGTTTTTTTTTTGTTATGCAGGTTGATGTTTGGGCGGCCGGTGTTATTCTTTATATTCTTCTATGCGGTTTCCCGCCGTTTGCAACAACGTCAGATGATCAAGAAGAATTATTTGATAAGATTTTAACGGGGATTTTTGAGTTTACGTCTCCGTATTGGGATAATATATCAGATGCGTCGAAGGATCTCATAAGTAATATGCTTCAAGGTCATCCTGAAATTAGATTTTCAGCGGAAGATGTGTTAGATCATCCATGGGTTTCGGTTAGTGTTAATAAATATTGAAATTTGTGAAGGGAGGTCCAGGAGAAACGAAAAATGACAAGAAAAAATTCCAGACAAAAGTTTGGAACCAAAAAATTGACTTCAAAAATTATTTTTAGGGAGAAAAATATTCAAAAAATTTTATATTTTAACAAGAAGTAAACTTAAGTCTTAATCCTGGCGGCGCCTATCAAAATTTTACAAAAATTACTAAAATTTTATTTTTTTTCAGTGCACACGGCAAACGGACGAACTAAACAATTCCATTGTAGATAAAATAGAACCATTCGCAACGCCTAGAACTATCAAGCAACCTCTCAACATGGATTTTAGTGGATAATTCGTTAAAGTTTTAAGACACAAAAAAATCTTGTTTTTCTTTTTTTGAATTTGCAAGAAAAATTTAAATAACTAAAACGAGAGCTAAAAAAATTTCTTTTTTAAAATAGCGACGGATAAGGTTTTAGCTGAAATCATTCCTAACAGTTTAAAAAATACCTCTTGAAAAGAGAACGATTGCTGAAAAGGAGAAACGGTCGTTTTTTATTTATTTTACTCAGGGTCTTTCATATGGATTCCAAAATAGGAAAAAAAAAATTTAAGGAGTTATTTAATCGAATATTTTAAATCAAAATGTGAAGCCTGAAAGGCATTTTTGGCTTAATCTACGCTCAAAATTTAATTAGAGCTGAATAATATAGGAAAAATTTTTAGCCAAGCTTGAATTTTTCCTGTTAGAGTTGCTGAAAGCGTTTAAGACTTAAGACAAGCTCTGACAAGGCCTTGTTGAGTCCTTTCGCGCCTGTCTAAGCCTGATTATTGAATTTTAGGCTCGCCAAAAATTTTTTTAAAGTTAATTGTTCGAATAAATAGTTGCTTAATAATTAGGGAACACAAAATACTTGCGGATCAATCTCAAAAAAAAATTCACATCCCTTTTTATTTATTTACAATTTTGGAAAAAGTCAGAAAATAATCTTTCAGCCTGATCCGATTGTATTTTAATATTTTTACCGAAAAAAAATCCCCGCATTCATAAAACAAAAAAATGCTCTCGGCATAATGTTCATGTACTAATTCAAAAGATTCTAATTCAAACGTAACTTTGTTCCTAGTCAGAAATTTAAATTAATAAACCTAACAAGTTAATGAGGTTTTTAAAAAAAATTTAAAATCTAAAAAAAAAAAAGAAGAGAAAAAGACAATATTACAATTTTATTTATTAATTTTCTTTTGTCTATAAGACTCTAATAAAGTGGCGTCATCAAATTTTTAATGAAAAACGGTCGCCCATTTTCTAGACTTCTCTAAATTCAAAAATCTGGTGGCGCCATTGCTTCGGTTATTTTAGTAGTTACTAGAAAAATCTATATTTATCAGTTTTTATAACATTTTTAACTGGGGGAGAATCTAATATTGCAGTCTGACTAAAAATTTCGATTTTGGGCCAATCTGCAAATTAGGGAATCTCTTTTAACTGCAAACTACGTAACAGCCAAAGAATTTTTTTTTTTATTATTTAAAAGAAAAACCATTAAAGTATTATTTCCCCTTCATTTTTTAATTATAAAATAATTATAACGTCCTGATTGAAAATCATTGGTTTTGTGCCACATTTTTTACAAAAAAAAAAAAATAATTATATTTGAGAACATTTTGTCGTCGCATGCGCGTTTCTTTATTTTAGAAATAAGTTTTATACTTAATTTATTGAAGAAGAAAAAAACGGTTTAGAATGACGTAGCATAGGAATCAGTGCACTTATTGGCTTGCAGTTTTTTGTTTTGCTCATCATTAGTATTAAGTTTTTTTCCCTGATTTTTAAAAAAATTACAATAACAGAATATAATTAACCATTCCACTATATTTTTTTTTTTTGAAAGAAATATTTTTTTGCAGGAGCCGGTAATCTTGTTAAATGATATTAATAGTAATAATAAATATTAATTTAATGGTAATTACAATTTTTTTTCCAAATCTAGATTACATTGTGTATAATTAAAGAAGAAATAACACATCAAAATCATTTGTTAATTAATTTTTATTGTTTTTACTTTCCCTTGAATGCAAATTCAAAATTACCGCGTTTATGTTGTCGCCAATTTGAAAATAAGTCTAACGCCACGACAAAAAAGCAGAAGAACGACAGCCATTTTTTTTCTTCGAGAAAAATCGAATTTTTAAAGTGTTTTTTTGAAAAATGTCGATGCTTAGGACAGCAATTAGCCGAGCTACCTTGCTAGCCCCTCGCAATGTTGAAAAGAAAGCGGTTAGGTTGATATCTAGTGTGCAAGGTGGACCTCCTGGAGTAAAAATTAGTAAAATGGTTAGTATTCTTAATAAGTTTAGGTTATGTTAATAGCTAAAAAATTTTATGTTACTTATTTTGTAATTACTATTTTAGGAATTGATGATAATACAAGGCTTGATGGCTTCTGGTATAATAGCTTATCCAGCTTGGGTAATTTATCATATTGAAGAGTATAAAAGAATTGCAGCTGATACCGGCGAGGAATAAATCAGTCAATGACATTAGTTTGATTTTATTTTTTTTAAGGGGGGAGGATTTACTTTATGAAGAAATGTAATATTGTTTTGTAGTGTATACAGTTAATTCATAAATTTTTTCAAAAATTATAGTCATAAATATTTAACTTCACTGTAAAATTATTTGTAACGCCAAAGTCCGTCCAAAAAAAACTACCTGTTCTTGATTTTAAAAAAAAACAGTTGATAGTGGGTGATACACAGTTTCATAGTTTACGTTTTAAATTCATTATTTTCCAACCAATAAATAAAAATGTTGCCTGTAAGGAGATTATCGAAATATTTATTTCATCCAAATGCAGTGCCCAGTAAGATCAACATCAAACATTGTTACACAAAGTCAGTACAGGGTGCCCTGTCAAAAGAAAAGATATCGAAAGTGGTAAGGACTTCTAGATCCATAATGTACGGAACTCTTTTATTTTAAAATTTTTATCCATTTACAGGAATTGTTTGTGTCATATGCTCTTATTGTTGCAAGCTTTCTAGGATATCCAGCTTGGGTTGCATTTCATATTGAAGAGTACAAGCAGATTGCACAAGACAATCCATAATAAAAATTGTTGCTTTATGTGAGGAAAAATAAAATAATAATTTTCATTAGTGGTAGCATGATTGTTTCTTAATTAAAATTAATTTGAGAATGTGATGAGTTTGAATTTCTAACCTCAACGACTAGTGTAGTTTGGACGCGGTCGCAGTGCAGACGCGGTTTTTGTAAATGCCGATTCAATGAATTTTTTTTAGTGAATTTAGCGATTTAATCAAGGGATAACGGTAAATAATAATTCGAGTAATTGTTATTTTTATAAATATGCGATTTAACTGCAAATCTCGGGTGATAATTAGTCATTTACGTGTGAAAATTCAACATGGCACAAGCTAACCTTATTTGGTTGGTGGAGACAGATATGGATGGAAAAAAGGTTAGTTAGTTTTCTGGTTATTTCGTAAGAAAGGTTGATGTTTGCTCATAAGAAGCTTGTTTAAGATTTTTGGCGTGTTTATGTATTTCTAAATCAAAAATGATGCAAAAGGGTTAAACCTTTTTTTAAATAAAAAATCCTAAAGATGAAAGCTTGATCTTTACGGAATGCATGACAAAGCAACTGCAGCGTTTAGCTAGATTTCATCAATAAAGCAGGAAAAAAAAAAGATATAATGACAGGAACATCTAGGAAAGCAAAATCAGGGGAATTAATTTCAGGCATCGTCTAGAGGAATTTCAGTTTAATAACAATTCTCATCAATGTCAAAAACTTTCAAACCCTTTTATTAAACCGCTCTAATAATTTATTTTCCAAAATTAAACATAATAAAATATACCTTGTCGTATAGGAAATGTCTCAGTGACATCTTTACATGAAACGGAAAAGTTTGATGACAAATGAAAGTTTTGAACGAAACGAAGTGAAATCGAAAATCTGTGAGATTGCATTTATTATTCCCTGGAAAAGTAGGGAGAGAGAGTTAATTCAAGCAGACTTTCTATCTAAATCAAACCACCATTTCATTAATATTCTGGCTCTCAGCTTTCCATTTGAATATTTGCTTCGTTGAAATATAAACGGCAATTTCATTTGCAATTTCCTCTTGATGATTCCTTTTCCTCAAAATCTCTAAAATATTTAAGTTTTTAATTTAGTGGAAATTTTTTTTTCTTTTCAGTCAGGAGGATAATGGGAGATGTCAATGTCAGTGGGTTGTGCTCATTTTTTTTTTTAAAGATAGGCCTGAATTTTTTTTAATTTCGAAACTACTTTTGTAAGTGTTTTTGAAACAAAAAGGAATAATTACAAGAAAAAGAGGTTTCCGTATTTCAAAAGGAAAACCAGTCACAACAAAAGTTAGTAAAAAGGAAAAACGATTTTTTCAGTTTCCGCTTTTCCACAAAGGGGAAGAAAACCGTATTCGTGTTGTTTTCTACCCCAAAAACGATGTTTATTGTCGTCCTCTGTCTTTTTCCTCCTTTTCATCCCTCGGGATAGACACAGAAATACAAGCTTCATTATTTCGCTGTTTTTTGACGCATGAATAGTGTTGGGCGGTTTCGTTGATAAATTAAAAAAGAATTAAGAATTTTTTTCCCCATTTTTTTGCGAGAAACATCATTTATGTCCATTAACGATTGGAATCGAATTTCAAGCCCGGAGAATTTTCCAGGAAGGCGCGGATAACCGGATGGGAACATTCATGCTGTCCATTAGTGTTTTATCGAGGTCAAGAGTTAGCCCATGGTTAATTGATAAATGTGATGGGGTTGATTTGTCCCTTATTGAAACTGAATTAGCTATTTCAAGTTCATCTTTGTTGAGTTAAATTTTATTTTTCCCTCTTGGCACTCAATTTAAAACTTAATTTGGGTTTGGCACTGATTTAGAAAATGGGATCGAGCTCAAACAATCTAGAATCTTAAAAAAAATTGGCAATTTTAGTGCCACAAAATGGCACTGACTCATTTTTGAGTGTGACATCGTTGGATTCCTTTTGATTAATGCCAAATTATAACGAGATTATTAATTCTGTCTGAGGAAGTCTTGAAAACTTTCCTTTTGAAAATTATTGCAATTAAATAAATTATCCATTCGTTAATATTATCACTCTCACATTTAAATCCGACAAAGCGAAAATTACTCCGAAAATTCGAGGCAATATTTTTAATTCGTGTCAATCTTACACGAATACCTTTGGGAAAAATTATTCAAAACTTTCTCTGTTTCTTGAAGCGTAATCTTAATTAAATTAATAATTGGGAAAATCGTTTATAAGGAAAAGGTTAAAATTTTTAGCTAAGTTTATTTTATTAATAAGATAATGGATTCTTTCAGTCTTCATCCCAAAAAAAAACTTTCTCACTAACTCTTTTTGTCATGCTTCATTTAAAATTAGAAATATGGATCACGAAAAATGAAAGAAAACCGCTTAATTTTTGAGAAAATGTTTTTCCACGAAGTAAAGTCAATTTATTTGAGTGGATCATTCATTACAATCCCAATGTTCTGACCTTTCCCAGATAACGTATTGCTTGTTATTTTAATGCTCTTTTCTTTTTTTTTTGGGAGAAAAAAGGGAAAGTTTTAAATATTTTACGATAACAAAAAAAATTCAAGCAGATATCTGGTTAGTTCGAATTTAAATTAAACCCGGGAAATCCTCGACGCCTATTTCCTTCCAATATTGCCTGATCCAGTTGGAAATATATTTCCGGTAAAGTTTGCGGGTTTGCCTAACGGATACTGGATCCGCCGGGTTACTTTCACGTAAATCTAAGTGGTGCGCACCTTCCGGTATTAATATCGAGATTAATGTATTGGATAAGCTTTTCAAAACTCCTCCGCTTGACCATGGGTCGAGTAAGCCATTCCTGAAATGTTAAGAAAATGAAATTTAGTGATTAGCTCTTTTTTTCCCCATATCAAAACCATTTTCGCTAAAATTGCTGCGAATTTTTTGTTTTCAAAACGGATGTTTTTGCCCCTTCGATCTTTTAAAAACCAGCAGCCGAAAAATCTGCCCGATTTAATTTTTACTGTTCTAAACATGTTATGATTCTCTGAAATTCTCTTATCAATTTTTATGAGATCAAAAAGATAATATAAACAAAAAAAATGCAGAAGCCATTTTTGTTATGTAAGGAAACCATAGAGTATTTAAACGAAATGAGAGGCAGCGCCATGGCGGCCATTTGCAGCAACTTCGTGGCTTTAGATTTTCATAACCTCAACTTGTTATCGATTTCTTCTGAATTTTTTTTATTTTTTATTTGATAAATCGGTTTTTCTGGTGTGCATTTTTGTTTGTAAACGATTATCGGGACGATAAATAGTGAAGCGAAAGGGTAAGTTGTCAGATTTAAGGGTTTTAAGTGAGGGCATTGGCATTCATTTATATCGACTAATGAAGTAAAATTGAAGCTGTCGGGTTCATATTGGCCTATTTTTGGTTCTTCTAAAAGATTCTGTATTAGTATGGACTGTTGAAAATTCGATTTCCGATAGCTTTTCAATCATTTTTGACCTGCTATTCTTATCGTTGCTGAGCCAGTTACACTGAGAGTTCAAACTGGGGCCAGATCTTGGGGGGAATTGTTTGGAACTAAAGTTAATTTTTTTGTCATGAGGAGAGTCTAAGTGTCAAGGGTGGATTAATAATAATGAGAACAAGTTGTTGGCCAAGTGTCTAAAAGACCAAGATGGAGTTATAGAATTTGAGTTATCGAAAACTCAACAACAATGAGGCTCCCTTCAAAGTTGAATGAGAGACGTTCAAGAACTTTGAATGGAATGTTGAAAGCTTTAAAATTATAGTTAAAGTGAAACGCAAAAGAGTCTAAACAGAGGATAAACTTTCAAGCAAATGCTAACGATTTAATGGATTAATTTAAACAGGATTTCAGAAACTCAGAACTGGAAATTAGAATGGAATGTCGAAAACTCAGAACTGGAAATTAGGATGGGATGTTGGAAACTCACTACTGCAAAATAGAATGGAATGTCGAAAACTCACAGCTGGAAATTAAAATAGAATGTCGAAAACTCACTATTGCATTTTAGAATGGAATGTCGAAAACTCAAAACTGAAAATTAGAATTTAGAATGGAATGTCGGAAACTAAAAATGAGTTATCAAAACATAATGCTGATGACTTAAAGTGGATTTTTTTAAAAAGTCAAAAATCTTTTGTTTGGCTTATCGCAAACCAAAAAAAATTAACTGTAATCTGAGCTGATAAATGGTTTGTAGTATAATTGTTTCCCTTCAAATTTACTTACGCAAAAACTATGTTGCTTGCTGCTTGAATTCTTTTTCCTCCATAAATTTTCTCAGCCAAATCCGGTTGCGGCCTCACTTTAAATTTTTCCCAACATTTATTCGACTCTTTATTAATATCCCACGGACTCGGTTCAAACATGTCCGTTACCCCATCCGAACAACTCGGCATGACCATTTCAGTGCATGACTGTAACAAAAATTATAAAATATGGTTTTTTCCCTAAAAAAAATTTTCAAAATTCCAACGACGCTTCCATTTTCAGTGTGATATAAAAATATAAACTCTAATCCCAAAAAAAAGCCTCGAAGCATTTTTTGCGGCTTTGAAAAAAAAAATGCGAAAAGAGAAATTTTTTTTATTTTGAAAATTGAAAAATATTTATTTAGTTTGAAATGGATTATGAGCACGGTCTAGGTCGATGGTTTTAGAGGGATTAATTTCTCTCGAGATCAAACGGAAACGTCTATCTAAAAAAAAGTAAATTCCATCGTGGTTTTTTTTTCTTTTTTTTTATTTTCGGTACGTCCTATTCACTGGGAAAACCTTCCCAACAAAGACGATATCGAAATTCAAATCCCAGAGATAATTACCACATTGAGATCGATGATCACTCGACGGTTTCTCGCTTCGGCGATTCCCAAGAAAAGTAAATTTCGATTCGAATTCTCCGATATCTATTTTTTTTTGTGCTTCCGAAGAAAGGGGGAAAAAATCTCGCTTTTTGACGGGCAAATAATTCGGATGAAAAAAAAAAAATATTATTCTCGTAAGTTGTTTGTTGTCGATTTTCCGATAAAACTACCGTATACGGTGGCTATAAATAAGTTAGCCGTAACCTTTTACGAGTTCACTCAGCCCTATTACGGGTGACATTTTCCCAACTTATATCGCTTCTATATATGGTTTAGATCACATATGCTACCTAATTTGAATTCATTGAGTCGTCTGATTCCCAACTCCTATTCCCCGATACCAATTTAGACCGTATGGATAGGATTCGTTATTTAAATTGGCCGTGTAGTGTGTTTAAAAAAATGTTGCCGAAAAGTAAGAATTTTTTTAAAAGCTCGAAATGTAAATTTTGGGTTTTTGCTAAATTTTTTAGGGCATTTTTCTAATTACAACATTTAAAAAGGTTATGAAAATCACATCTGCATGAAGACATCAAAAGTGAATGTCGAAGAGTCAGAATGAGAAATTTAAATTAAATGTCGAAGAGTCAGAATGAGAAATTCAAATTAAATGTCGAAGAGTCAGAATGAGAAATTTAAATTAAATGTCGAAGAGTCAGAATGAGAAATTCAAATTAAATGTCGAAGAGTCAGAATGAGAAATTCAAATTAAATGTCGAAGAGTCAGAATGAGAAATTCAAATTAAATGTCGAAGAGTCAGAATGAGAAATTCAAATTAAATGTCGAAGAGTCAGAATGAGAAATTCAAATTAAATGTCGAAGAGTCAGAATGAGAAATTCAAATTAAATGTCGAAGAGTCAGAATGAGAAATTCAAATTAAATGTCGAAGAGTCAGAATGAGAAATTCAAATTAAATGTCGAAGAGTCAGAATGAGAAATTCAAATTAAATGTTGAAGTTGTTAGGGAATCAACAAATCCTCCCTTATCATTTGATCATCAAAAACTACTAAATCTTATCATTTAAAATCGATACCAGTATAATCACAAAACACTCAAAAACCAATTTTTTCACCCTACCTGATAATCCCATCCTTGATCGCTTAGACTCGGCGTTGCATTTTCATCCAAATTCAAACACTTCGTCTTCCCCGTATAATTCAAATAAACCGAAACTCCTTTAAACATCTGGGTCAACATCTCTTTCCCAGCCAAACTATTATTTTGAAAATGAGAACAAATCTCCTTAACAGGATACGCTGGTAACTCCGCTAAAAAATTATTCGCGTACGGATAATTAGCCATAGCAGTATTAATGAGAATATTCTCAAGCCAATCTTTTAATTTTTTAACATCCTCTGAATTTTTTAGAGCGGAGCAAATTTTCCATTCTTTGCTAATCCATCCTAATCCTTCGTCTTTTGATGTTAGGTCTGTTACTTCTTTCCAAGATTTTTTAATGAAGTTAGAGCAGGATTCGTTTTCGGATTTGTAAACGGAAGTGACGATTCGGGAAAATGCATCGCAGGGAGTCAGTCCTGTGAATTGCCAGATTGGAGCTGAGGAAGCTATAGAACTGAAAAAAAAATGTCGAAGAGTCAGATTGAGAATTTAAATTTGAATGTCGAAGAGTCAGTTTGAGAATTCAAATTTGAGTGTCGAAGAGTCAGATTGAGAATTCAAAGAGTGTCGAAGAGTCAGATTGAGAATTTAAATTTGAATGTCGAAGAGTCAGATTGAGAATTTAAATTTGAATGTCGAAGAGTCAGATTGAGAATTTAAATTTGAATGTCGAAGAGTCAGTTTGAGAATTCAAATTTGAGTGTCGAAGAGTCAGATTGAGAATTTAAATTTGAATGTCGAAGAGTCAGATTGAGAATTTAAATTTGAATGTCGAAGAGTCAGATTGAGAATTTAAATTTGAATGTCGAAGAGTCAGATTGAGAATTTAAATTTGAATGTCGAAGAGTCAGATTGAGAATTTAAATTTGAATGTCGAAGAGTCAGATTGAGAATTTAAATTTGAATGTCGAAGAGTCAGATTGAGAATTTAAATTTGAATGTCGAAGAGTCAGTTTGAGAATTTAAATTTGAATGTCGAAGAGTCAGTTTGAGAATTTAAATTTGAATGTCGAAGAGTCAGTTTGAGAATTCAAATTTGAGTGTCGAAGAATCAGATTGAGAATTTAAAATTCAATGTCGAAGAGTCAGATTGAGATTTGAAAATTAAATGTCAAAGAGGCAGATATTTGATTGTTGAAGAGTCAGATTGAGAATTTAAAATTTAAAATTAAGTTTTGACAATTCCTTTCTAGAAACTTAGAATTTACTTACCCTGCAATTTCATGTGGGTATTTCATCCGAATATAAGCAGCCAACATTCCTCCGTACGAACCCCCAAACGCAAAAACCGGACTCTTCTTCTTCTCCGTTTGATTCGATCTTAAATACTCAATCAAATCAACGTAATCTGCCAGAGCTTGCTGAGACGTTAGGTAGCCCGATTTAGTCGGATCCTTTAAAAAAATAAAAAGTATTCATGAGAAGCTAAAAAGGAATAATAATAATAAAGTTGTAATAAAAGCGAAATTGAGAAAATGCTAAGCGGGGAGCCTTATTCGAAAATCCCATGTAATAAATGTTTTATTACTCACTGAGAATGATTTGTCTCCGAATGGTAAAGATCTTCCGTAATAACGATGTTCAGCGAAGACAACAAGAGCTTTGAATTCGGGAGCAATTTCCCACATGAAACCCTGTAAACAATTATTCTAATTTATTTCCCTTCGTCAAAATGAAGACAAAAGAGATTTTTTTTTTTTTTTTTAGAAAATTTTTGCTTTCGCTTTTTCGCTTTTGCTTCTTTTTATAAAGATCCTTTCATACGGAGTTAATCCTGTACAATTTTCTCGATGAATAGAGAGTAAACGATTTCCCCGTCGCTAATTAATTTTTATTTTTTAGTAAAATGTGTTTTATGAGTTTGAGAAAGTTACGAAGAAGATTTTTTTTTTGGGAGCGAAATGAGATTTGTTGGGTTAAGTTTTGAGAGTGTGTACGCCAAGGTAATCAGTATGCAGAACAGATGTGTTGTAAAATAATAAACGCGACGAATGTTGACAGCTAAGACGAAATCCGGAAAACCAGAATATTTGGTTGGGCGAAAATGTTTCTCTTTAATAAGGTTAAAATTTTTTTGAGCGGATTTTTTTAGGAAAAAGAAGTTTTATTCATAATTTTGAAGTTTTCAGATATTTTCTTTTAAATTTTCTTGTTATAAAATTATTGTATTAAATAAAGTTTCTCCAAAATGTATTTTTGAATATTTTCCCTGGTAAAAATACATTAGAGAAGAAAAAATCATCAAAAGATTTAGTCGACAGGAAAAAATCATCAAAAGATTTAGTCGACAGGAAAAAATCATCAAAAGATTTAGTCGACAGGAAAAAATCATCAAAAGATTTAGTCGACAGGAAAAAATCATCAAAAGATTTAGTCGACAGGAAAAAATCATCAAAAGATTTAGTCGACAGGAAAAAATCATCAAAAGATTTAGTCGACAGGAAAAAATCATCAAAAGATTTAGTCGACAGGAAAAAATCATCAAAAGATTTAGTCGACAGGAAAAAATCATCAAAAGATTTAGTCGACAGGAAAAAATCATCAAAAGATTTAGTCGACAGGAAAAAATCATCAAAAGATTTAGTCGACAGGAAAAAATCATCAAAAGATTTAGTCGACAGGAAAAAATCATCAAAAGATTTAGTCGACAGGAAAAAATCATCAAAAGATTTAGTCGACAGGAAAAAATCATCAAAAGATTTAGTCGACAGGAAAAAATCATCAAAAGATTTAGTCGACAGGAAAAAATCATCAAAAGATTTAGTCGACAGGAAAAAATCATCAAAAGATTTAGTCGACAGGAAAAAATCATCAAAAGATTTAGTCGACAGGAAAAAATCATCAAAAGATTTAGTCGACAGGAAAAAATCATCAAAAGATTTAGTCGACAGGAAAAAATCATCAAAAGATTTAGTCGACAGGAAAAAATCATCAAAAGATTTAGTCGACAGGAAAAAATCATCAAAAGATTTAGTCGACAAGAAAAAATCATCAAAAGATTTAGTCGACAAGAAAAAATCATCAAAAGATTTAGTCGACAAGAAAAAATCATCAAAAGATTTAGTCGACAAGAAAAATTTATTTCAGCTAGGCCTATTTCAAAAAAGTCTTCAAAAATTTTCTTCATTGACTGAACAATTCATTTAAACTGCTGAAACAAAAGAAAGTTTTTTTCTTTTTCTTTAAAATACTAACCGTGTTATTGCTGAAAAGTTCGATATCTCCTTCATTCCCGGTATAAAAAAAAATGGGTCCGCCATTACGTTTCCAGTAAGTGTCGTTAATAAGGTATCTTATTTGAAAAGTTTCGTTGGTTGTAAAGCCGAAGTGATCAACCTGGAAAAGAAACAAAAAAAGAAAAATAAAAAACGTGACACATCAAAGGAAGTAAAGCAATTAAAATTAAACGTGTAAACGACACCTGGGAGGGTTTAATCAGGAAATGGACAAAGATCGAATTTTTTACTTTTTTTTTCTCTACTTTTCTTTCTTTTAGTTTGAGATTTTCTTCTCATTTCTTTTTTTTTTTTTTTGTAAAAAAAAGAAAGGTTTTCGAGGGAGATTTTTTTTTTTATTCTCAAAAGAAATACACCGCGCGTACCTTTATTTTCGTATAATTTATTAAATTATTTGAATCGTAATTTACGTTTGTATAAATTTTTTTTGTCATTCTGGGAGTCGTGCAACCGTGACGTTTGTTTAATGTTTCTTTTTGAGAAAGTCATTAGATTAAAAAAAATAAAAAGATGGATGGGAGTTAGAGAGAGAATGTTTTTTGGGACGTTTTATCACCCGTCGCCGTGAGGAATTTTTTATTTTTTAAAATAGGTTTTCTTTTTTGTTTGGAAATGATTTAGAGATACGGATTAAAGATGAGTTTAACTTGATAATTAGGTCAAGGGATGAAAATTTGAGCTTTGAAAAATTGACAAGGAAAAAATGTGAATGTCGAAGAGTCAGAATGAGAAATTTAAACTAAATGTCGAAGAGTCAAAATGAGAAGTTCAAATTAAATGTCGAAGAGTCAGAATGAGAAATTCAAATTAAATGTCGAAGAGTCAGGATGAGAAATTTCCACTGAATATTCAAGCATAAAAATGAGAGATTCACATTAAATGTCGAAGAGTCAGGATGAGAAATTTCCACTGAATATTCAAGCATAAAAATGAGAGATTCACATTAAATGTCGAAGAGTCAGATTGAGGAAATCTGAATTAAATGTCGAAGGGTCAAAATAAAAAATTTTGATAGAAGAAGGAAATTCAGTGAGGATTTGCAAGAGAAGTCATTTAAAATAGCTCCCGTTCCAGGTCTGATTAATAATTTCTATAGCTAAAAAATAACTAAAATTTTAAAACTCAAAAAAAAAATTAATAAAATAAAAATTTCATTTAAACTTTTCTACTGCATAAAAAAACAACAACTTCATTTAGCTACAAAATTCTTTCTCCCCTTTTATTTATTTAAAGGACAAGTCAGCATCATTATTTTCCTTTCGAATAAAATAAACTTAAAAGACGCATAAAAGATTGTCGAAACAGTGCCTAATAAGCTTCCTAATGCTTGTTCTTCAACATTCTTATTCTCATTTAACTTTTATTTCTTTTTTTTTGCTTGCTATTTCCAATTTCCAACGCGCATGACCAGAGTAAAAACACAAGTCCAGTTAAAGTAAATTGTAAAACAAATAAAAGTAAATGAAAACGGTTGAAATTGCAAACACAAGAGAGTCGAAGGGATAATATAACGATCATAAGAGAAAGTCCTCGTCTTTTTGCTCTTTATCTCTCATGTTTAGCATATTTGCGAAGGGGCTCAAAAACTTTTCAAAAACTCCCCTGTTGAATTTAACTATTTCTAAGCTAGCTCATCGAGCAAGGAGCCGAAACATCAATATTTACTTTACTGGCCGCTATGAGTTATTTTCACTAGAAAGAAAAAGGGGGGGATGAGGTTAGAAGGGAAGCTCGATGTTTTGGAAAAACAATGATCCGGTTCGTTAACTGACAGAATGAATCAAACGATGAGTCAAAGCGGAAAACCGGGTAATTGAATTCGCTAAGTACACCTCGGTAAACCTATTAAATGGGAATTACATTCTTGCCCTAGGCCGTAAAATATGGGTTTCCACTTTCACCTTAAAATCGATTTATATTATTTTCTCTCTTTGGCGAACCCCAGAGTAGCCCCCTTGCATTTTGAGTGGGAGAAAATGATAATGATGATGAAGCTCTGAGTACTTGGATTTTGCACTGAATTTTTTCTTGCGTGAAATTTTTGTAACTCGTTAAAAGTTTAAATTACAAGTAAAAAGAAAAGAAGAAGGAGAAATTTTTTTGATGGATGATTCCGTTGGAAATAAGTTTTCTTTAAGGTTGAAGGAAAAAAATATAAATATTTTTTTAAGGGTTGTGTTTTTGATATTTTTAAGTTTTCGAGGTTTGAATGTAATTGCTTTTATTTTTATTTTTTTCGGGGTTGAGGTTAGTAATTCTTGTACAGGGATTGTCAGCCAATAATTTCTGAGTTTGAAGTAATATTTTGAAAGAATTTCTGACTAAAAAATCAGATTTAAAATCGTCCGTCAACATAACCTGATCTTGTCTCAACTTGTTTCATCCTGTCTCATCTTGTCCGATTTTTTCCCCAAACTTAAATTGGTTCTTTTACTAAAAATGTTTAAATTACAAATCGATTCTCATAAACGGAAATATGCCAAAAAAATCCAGCAAAATATTTCGTCTGCTTTAATGCGTTTTATTTTCTTCAGTTGGCAACACTAAAATTACGTTTATTTACAAATTGAACACTGACGGCGTAAAATCGACAAAATATCATTATAATTTCTCATTTTAAAGGAAATTACTTGCTAAATTAACTCATTTGAATCAGTTGATTAATATTATTATGTATTAGAATCAAAAAATCTTCGTCATGTGTTTTTTTAATCTTCGTTTGTAAGACCACGTTTTTAGACCTGATTTGGTTATGTCGTATTACAAGGAATATGGCGTATCCAATAATGTTCGTATCTTTGAAGTAGAAAGCAACGGTAATTTTGACTACACACATGTTTCGAGGTATGTTTGTTGCTAAGAATTATCAGTAATCACGAATTGGAAATCCAAATTACAGATTTTATAATTAAAGAATTTGACAGCGGATGTCACAGTTGAGGCTCAAAATAAACTAATCAGTTCACTTCATATGTAATCATGGTTTTGTTGATTTTTATTTTGAGCCCTGATTTATAAATATATATTGAAGCGAAAACTGTAAAATGATAAAAAAAAATAAGGAATGAATATGAAGATGTTAGTGAATAGTTGAATGTCGTTGTTTGTGTTTGTAAATTAATGTCAACATTTTTTTTTCAGGGAAGGAAAGTTGTGCAATGAATTAAGCTAAACGTTTTATGGATTGGAGCAAGAAACATGGGAATGTATTAATGCCAGAAACAAATGTGACAAGTCAGCTCAAATGACTGATTGGAAAAGTTGTGAGCATGATGAAGGAATAAAATTCAATTGAACGGTTCATTTAATAAAGGAAGCTGGAGGATGAGATTAATGTACGATGATATTTACTAATGAAGATTTTATGTAAGTTATTAGAAACGAATAGTAAGATTTTTTAATTAATTACTAAAGTAGTGCTGGGAAAGTGTTTAATGACCGAAATGATGATTTTGTGGAATAGGCCTGATTTAGAAAATTTTTTTGTGACGAAACTCTTTTTCGGTTTCAGGTAGTTCCTAGAAATTTAAATAGAGAAATACCATTATGCAGTTGAGTCTAGTCCAAAATGGAGGCTTTAGTGATTTATAATTCTACATTGAGTAGATTACTTGTCAGCTTTACAAGATGTAAGTACAAAACTTGATTATTAATTGATTAATAGGCAATGACTTTCAATGTCAAGGTTAGGTTATGTAGGGCAAAGTAAGTGACTTACAAGGCTTGTTAGTCTTTTACAATGGTTAGATGAATACAAAAATTGATAAAAATTTCTGATTAAAGAAATTTAGAAGCATTCTCTAGATTGGATAATAAATTCTATGTCAAGCCATTTTAGATTGGTGAGCAGGAAGTGTTTTGACGTCCAAGTAGAATCTGCTTAAGGCTTTTAAAAATGTTAAGGCAACGGACAAAGCATTAAAATTTGGTGAAGTTAATCAGAGGTCAATTCTGATTGTTTGAGTTAACAAATGTGGTGCCATTTTAAGTGGGTAGGAACAGCTAAAAGTGATGGTAATTTCTTAAGCAAATTTCGAATCATGCCAGAGGGTGCTACAAGTCTAGCACGTCTAGTCAGAGTCTGCTAAGACTTTTCAAAGGCCTTTTGCGTGCCTAAAGCCGATCTTAGATGACAGTCAAGCATTTTAGGATCATAGTAGGACGAATATTATAAGCTGACGATCACTAGAATCTGTTTGACTATTGATTTGGCTAGAGATTGAATTTGGTTCCTATTTCCAGTAAAAATCTTTTATTTTAAATTCCTGTGTGAAGCTAAATTTTCTTAGGAAAAAATTTGTTTGACAACAAAAAATTGTGAGTAAAGTTGTTCGACAAAAATAAATTATGAAATTATATTTGTGAGAGAGAATTAAATCATAAAAAATTTGTTCGACAAGGAAAATTCTTGTTTGAATAGATAAAATTATGAGAAAATGTATTCGACTAAATAAAATTGAGAACAAATTTATTCGACAAGATAATTTTAAGAAAAACTTTACTCAGCAACAAAAAGATATTTCTTTCAAGAAAATTTTAAGTTTGATCCCTGACTCAAGGCTTCTAAATAAAATTCAATCTTAAGCCTGCTTACAATTTTTTTTCAACAAAAATGTAAAAAATTCTCCTGGCGCCATGCTCGTTTGCCTGGTAAAAACCCGTAAAAAAAAAACCCCCCCGACACGATAAGAGAAAAGCTTGGAAAAAAATTCAAGTGTAGCGTAACTCAAAAATTCATGTTTTCGCATACGATTTTTCCCATTGACATTATTCAAACCGTTTTAGTCAAGACATGGATTTATATCATCCCTTCATTCACCATGACTTTCAGTCCCATTTCATACTTAAAAATCTCTTCAATAATTCAAAATTTATCCTTCAACAAGAGGGAAAGGAAAAAAAAAATCCTTCAAAATTAAAAAAATCCAAAGATATGCTCGCGTCTTCAAGAATCTCAAAAAAAACCTTTGACCTCCTTCTTTACATCACAATCGATTTCTCGAATTAATATTTCCCCTTCAATATTTTTAATTTCGCATGAAGCAAAAAAAAAAAATCCAGATTTTTCATTTCACGAATAAGTAGGAATTGATTTTCCTCAAGGTGCGTGAAACTTCACCGTTAAGGGAAATGATTTTATCTTAACTTTTCGTTTTCCTCCCCCTTTTATAATAACGAGAGGAAAGAGATAGGAGAAGAAGATGCTTTTAATTTCTATTTAACGTCCGCCCATTAAATACTTACCGGGACTTGTAACCATTTCGTATCGTAGCTGTATCCTTTGCTCGTGCCCAAAACGACGGAGAGGAATAATAAAATCAAACCGAACGACATGACGAATCTGTTATAGCCCGTACAATGTACAAAATTCATGCATATGCGAACAGACATATCTGGTTAGTACCAAAAACTAATTACCAGAGAGTTCAAAGGTCAAACACAAATGATATTGATTTATCATTGTTAAAGATTAAAGATTCTCCGGCTATGTTTAACTTCCCCGGGTTGATTTTTTTTTTTGTGTAAATGAGCTAGGGCTAAAGTTTTATGAGAAAGAGCGTATTTAGGTAAGCGAGGGAATGAAATTTTACCTCGGAAATTAAATTGATTAATTAATTATTCCCGATGAATACGGAGGGAAGGGAAGTTGTGTGGGTTTTGCTTTTAAAAGCAAAAGGTTTCCCTCCTCGGATAAAAAGCCGATTACACGACAAAAAAAAATCTTTTTTTTTTAAAATTTAAAATTCATCTTGGGGGTAAATAAAAATAGAAAAGTTATAATCAATGATGTATGAAAACATTAGAGTAAGAAAGTTTTGTCTGGGGCTAAAATGAGAAGGAAGAAAGTGAAAGAGGTTGTTCTCAAATTCTCTAGGGATCTATCTGAGCGGAATTTTAAACTTAACACGATTTGCAGCGAGTAGAGTAGAACAGCGTTTTTTTTTTTTTTTTTTGTATTTTTTTCGATGGAAATGAGCCTAAGTTTCGAGATTTTTACTCCCTAGAAACGGGTTTTAATTGATTTAGAATTTTTTTTTTTCGATTCAGACGTGGAAAATTCGAAAAAATCCCTTATGGCGCATTTATTATCATTGATTATGAGCGTGCAATGCAGATGTTGTCATTGCATGCATAAGGATTAGGGATTGCATTCTGGGATCATAAAATTCTGCGATCTCGAGGGTTTTTCGTGATGCCGGCAGATTCGGGATTAGCGTATGGGATTCCGGTTATTTTAGTTTTCTCTACTTTTAACTTATAAATTTCCAATTGATAAAATTGATGATCGACAAAGAAGCTTTCTTATTAAATTCCAATTGATTCAGGGATTTCACCTAGATTAATCCAATCCCGAATACAAAATTTAAATCCCTGATAAGGATTCTGAGAGCTCTAATTTAGATATAAAAACACAGCTGTCGTTTTTAATAACATAGCAGCTTGGCTGAGCTCTGCAATTTTTGCTCGCCTGAACCGAGTTTCTAAATCAGACTCTCTTCCACTTTGCAAGCAACCTGAGATCCACATTCACTGAAAGATTTTGGCAGAGTAACTTCAGCTCGATGGCCCTAGTTTCTTTTGACTTCCTAAAAACCCCGCTTTTCCCCTCTTCAAGCTCTTCAACTTTGGCTCTACCACTGCGAGAATTAAAATCCTCATTCAGACTTCTCCCATCGTAGCTCAAACTCCCCCAAAACTCTTCTCATAATATTTTTTACATAATATAGCTGATTACATCTCCTTAAAAGAGAAAAAGTTTTACCGAAAAACTCTCAAGAGTCTTAAATATCAGGAAAAAACTTTCACTTTTAAGAAATTCGTATTCTCCTTGCACGTGGCTATTTCTTTCTTACCCTCGATAACTTTCAGGGAAAAAAATTTCCCTTCTCACTACATTCAACAAACTCTACACAAACATCATTCTGCCACTACAGACTGTAATCAACATACACGCCAATATGGATGAACGATAGTAAAATAATACTTGGATATCGTTTACACCTCGTATATGAAATACATAAGGCATCGTGTGATAACACGAGAGGCATAAAAATATCGCATTTTCCTTTTTTTTTTTGTGAATTTTTTAGAACAAATGAATTCCCCATGAATTGGTAATAGCGACAAACACGATTAAATATTCCTTGCCCAATCGAGCGCATTGTTTGGGTGTATTAGCACTTCAGTTTTATTTTATTGAAGCTGCACGGATTGTTATCCATTTGTTATTTTTCCTCCTTCTGCTATCTGCTGCTTTTCCGGGCTTTGTATTACTCTAATTTGTGTATAGGTTTCATTATGAACGATTTTAGTCCTGTGCGGGTTTATTTGGGCGTTTTAGCAATTCGGTTTTATTTTATTAAAGCTATGCGGATTGTTGTTCAATTGTTATTTTCACCCCTTCTGCTTTCTACAACTTTTGCCGGGGTCAGATCAACCTAAATTTGTTTATAATTTTTATCCTAGTGTACTTTGGCGTTCTGGCGTCTTACTTTTTCCATATTGAGGTAATTAAGAATGCTGCTCACTTGTTATTTTTTCTCCTTCTGCTGTCGATAACTTTTGCAGGCATGATACTTCCCCAAATTGCGTCTCTGATTAATGCAAAGTCTTGTTCAGTCTTACGTTTGGGAGTTTGAGCACTTTATATTTCCTTTTATTCAAATTAGAGAGATGGTTACTTAAATGTCATTTTCTTCCTTATGCTATTTACAACTTTTAAGTCCATCACCCCAAATTTTGATTCTCATCGGTTTCATGAACCCTCGTCTAGCCTCGTGCGGTCTACTTGGGCGTTTCGGCATTTCAGATTTCTCTTATTGAAGTAATATGGAATGTTAGTCATTTGTTATTTTCTTTGCTTCTGCTTTCTCCAACTTTTGCAGGCATTATACTACCCTAAAATGTTACGGTGATTAGAATATGTGAGTGATCACGTATTTCTGCGCTTTTCTTTTCATTGCAAACTTCAAAATAACGTTAGGGTCGATCAACAAAAATGAAATAAAGCTGTTGCAATCAATTTGGAACGTAAAAGTATGAAATAGCTTCAATTTTGACAAGTATTTAAATTGTAGGATAAATATGATGACTGCAAAAGCTGTAGATGGCAAAAGCAGAAAAAATAACGAAAGAATAATATGTAATATGGTTTCAGTCATTTAAAAGTAAAGCGCCAGAAGGCCCAAATTGACTGTGTTATGTTTAAAGAGGAGTTTCAAGTATCAGTTCGTAGTGATGGTGCCTGCAAAAGTTGTAGATAACAGAAGGAGAAAAAATAACAAATGGATGACATACTGTATAACTTAAATAAAAGCTAACCAAGGTGCTGGTACGCCCAAATATACTGCAACTGTTTAAAAAAAGGGTATAAAAGCATCAAATCGGGATTTGGGGTAGTTTAGTGCCCGCAAAAGTTGTAGATAGCAGAAGAAGAAAAAATAACAAAGAAATAGTATTATATATTACCTGAATAAAAGATCAGTAAGGCGCCAAGACGCCCAAATATACTACAGTCGGTTGAAAAATTGTATATTCGCCTCAGTTTGATATTTCGGGTGGTATGATGCTTGCAAAAGTTGTAGATAGCAGAAGGAGAAAAAATAACAAATGAATTACAATCTATAGAGTTTTAACAAAAGAAAATTAGGGCGCTAAGACTCCCAAATAGAACGCCCTAAAAAAGACAAAGAATATTCAATCCATTCAAACACATATAAAAATATTATCCGTTCCATTTTTCTTTTTTTTTATAAAAGAGCGATACTTAACAAGATATGGCTACTTAAAGGACGTGTATGTTTTTCATTTTCCTCAATAAAAATCCGGGATAGCATTGCATCCGAATGACCTAATAAATCGAGGAGATAGAATAAAAGAAGAACCATGTTCAACTCATTCATTTCCCTTGTTAACAATGCCCAACGTATATAAACAAACATCGTTTCCCCACCCGGCGCGGCGGGCATTAAAACTTGTATATTCCATAAAAGTGACCTAATTTCATTTTTGCGGTCAAAAAGTTTTTCCTCCCCGCTCCGCGACAAGGGAAAAGGAGAGGTGAGAAACGGGAGATAGTAAAACAATTACCACAGATAACTGCTTTAACGTTCACAAATTTGAAAAGCTATCCTTGGGTTATGATAATATTTCATCGTTGCGGAGCGTTCGTTGGCTTTTCAAATCCATTTTCCCATGCATATGAATACGCGGTGAACGGGGGGGAGGGAGGGGAAAGAACGGAGACCCTAATCTCGACTCCGGAGATATTAAAATTGCTGACAACCTTATGTGTACGGGAAAAAGGGGTTTTACCTTTCTCAGAAAACATGTCAGCTTTCATGAATTGAAGAGTATATTAATGTTGGGATATTAACGGTAGTTAACGATATAATGGCGGGGCCGATTTCGCGAGGGGGGTAAAATCAACGTTAAAAATTTAATAGACCTTATTTCCGGTCTTCGTATAATTTTTTACGATCGTTTTCTTTATGTTCGGAGAGAGGGGGAAAAAATAAAAAACGACCTTGGATTCAAGGTTGCTTCCGCGTCCCTTTTTTTTAAAAAATCCTTGTTACAACCCCAAACTCGTTTTTAAGTGGATGGGATAGTCATTTTTTTTTGTTATTGTTACGTAATTTACATATTTGGTGTCTGTTGTCGGGAGGATGAATGTGTACATTTAAGCATTTTTGTGCAAATTATTTATCCTCTTATGAATAGGATATACAACCCCATCGAACCGAGTTAATTCCCCTGGAGCGGGTGTGACGTCATTCTTCACGTTACCATGGCGACCCACAAGCAGCCTCAAAACTAAAAATTGAAAGTTTATATGCTCGAGTCACATGGAAAAGCTTTACCTCTCCCATCGTTTACATCTTTCTGTGTTTTGGGTTTTTTTTTCCTTAAAAGCGTCTTCTTTTTTTTTTTTTCAAAAAAAATCCCCTCGATTCTTTTTCTCCCCGCGTTAATATTCTATTATAAGGGTTTTATTTAAAAAGTTAATAATCCGATGATTATGACTTTTGAGCGAGATTATTTCTCTTGTACTATATTCCTTGAATAATTTATCGAAAACAGGATAAATCCCCCCCTTTTCCCCCCTTTCTGCTTTTACTTCCCTCCGCCCCTTTATAAACACCCAAGCTTACCTTGTAATTTCCTCTGGACTATCTTTGTTATTACAATCCTGCTTTGTTGACGATTCTCTGTGTATATGCAATTCTGTTCATTGGGTTAGAACTATGAGGGGATAATAACGCGGCGAGATAAAGGATGGCATGTTCAATAGATTTTTAAAAAAAAGAATGGGGGAAAAAGCGTAAGCGTTCTAATGATGGAGATGAAGCGGAACCTATATATTAACCTTGTTAATACATATTAAGCGTCGAATTAACTGAGTTAGTTCATATTACATGTTTTGTCTCCTTTCCATTGATTACGATGAATTTATTCGGAAAATGTTACCTTTTATTTTCTTGTTTAGCATCTCTCCTCTTTTGTTTCGGTTTATTTACTCAGTTTGCAGTTAAAATTAAATCATGGAATTGAGTAATTAAAGATATACGGATATATCTATTTTTGGTATAAGCCTAAACCCATCAAATATTCTTTATAACTCTGAGTGTGTCGTATTTGGGCGTCTTGGCACTTCATTTTCCTTTTATTAGAACCTTGTGAATTGTCATTTACTTGTTACTTTTTTTGCTTCTGTTTTCTACAACTTTTGCAGGCAGTATACTACTCCAAATCATGACGTTGTTATAAATATACCGTTTTTTAAACTGTTTCTAGTTTATTTGGGCGGTCCGACGGTCTAGTTATGCCTTACTAAAGTCATCTAGAGTGTTATCCATTCGGTATTTTTTTTGCTTCTGTTTTCTACAACTTTTGCAGGCAGTATACCACTCCGAATCATGACGTTGTTATAAATATACCCTTCTTTTAACTGTTTCTAGTTAATTTGGGCGGTCCGACGGTCTAGTTATGCCTTACTGAAGTCATCTAGAGTGTTATCCATTCGGTATTTTTTTTGCTTCTGTTTTCTACAACTTTTGCAGACATCATACTTCCCCAGATTTTGCTTTAATGACTATACTTAGGCCATTGTATATTTTTGCATTGTAATTTTAATCACAATATCGTGGAATAACTTTTTTCTCTTGATTGGAAATACGTAATTGTGGATGTATTGATATAATTCAAGAATTTAGGGTACTACCCTGCCTGCAAAAGTTGTAGAAAGCAGAAGCGACAAAAGTGGAGGTATAATAACAATCTGTGTAGCTTCTATAAGATAAATCAGAAGTGCTAAAACGCCCAAATAAAATCCTTATGGTTTAAACGAGGATATTTTGGTTTTAAGGCAGTATGATGGACGCAAAAGTTCTAGAAAGCAGAAGCAAAAAAAATACCGAATGGAAAACAATCCCTATTGCTTTATTAAAGCAAAACCGCGGCGACAATACACCCAAGTACAATTCACTCGATCTGACAAGGAATACTTAATCGTGTTAGTTGTTATTACAAATCCATATAAGCTTGAAATCCATCTTCCACGTCTACAATCGTAATCGAGTAAGTTTCTCGCGGTAAATAGGGTAATTAATAAAGTTCATTATTTCTCCGGTTTCTCCTGTAGAATATTGTATGTTTCCATCCGAGTAAATAAATTAGATCGATAAAAAGTTTATAAATCCGAGTGCCATTTTTCTTTCTCCCCGATTTTGTAATTAAGGGAAGAGAGTAAAGTAAACAAATTATAGAAGGATTTTATTAAAATAGGATTAAGCTTGGGGAAACATAACTTTAGTGTTAGTTGTTGACGTGAAAATATCTGAAAGATTTGCAAGTTTAAAGCTGTTGGGATAAGTTGAAGCTGACTTTTTAGGAAGAGGGGAAAAAATTTGTTTTACCGATTGTGAAATGTTGGTTGTATTTGTCAAGGGAATCGAGATTAACGGTGGATTATGATATTAATTTTGAAAGCTTGTTTAAGAGGATTAGGAAATCGATGAAAGATGTCTGAAATGTCAGAAGGATAGTTTAAAGCCGCAAGTTGTTGGAAATTAAATATCATTTACGATCAAGTGTTGTTTAGCTAAGAGCGCATTTACTTGGGCGTATTAGCACTTCAGTTTTGTGTACTCAAAGACATTAGGATTATCACCCATTTGTTATTTTTTGCTCTTCTATTATCCGCAGCTTTTGCAGACGACATGCTTCCCCCAAATTATGGCGCAATGTTGATATACACCGCAAAACGTGTTTATGCTTGTCGGTTTTATTCGGGAATGATTGGGGAATGAACATTTCATACTGTAGATTGGAAAATCTAATTAATATACGCATCTGCTGCTGAGATGGAACGAAAAACAATGAGGAAACAGGGAGCACCTAAAATATTAAATTAAAATTATGTTGAAATTACTCCCGAAAATTTTAATTTTTATTAAAGGTTTTTAATGAATATAAAATTTTTGGAAAATACGCAGTAAAAACACCCATTTCCCCGTTTTCGGAAAACTTTAGTTCGGGTTTGGGAACTTGTTTCCAACTTAATCTCATGTTTAAAGGCAAAATATACGCTGCGGTTCGCAAAAACCTCGAAACAAGTTTAAACTCTGACTGTGTTTTAACTTTATATTTCAAGTTCTCGTTTTGCCTAATGTTAATCAGTCACTTTTTTCAAATATCGAGGTTTTTTTTTTGGAAAAACTTTAATATTCGCATAGTTGAAAATGGGAGATTAAATCGAATGTTCGAAAATTAACCGAGAGTTAATGCATATTTAAAGGAAGGGTGGAATAAAACTGAAAAGTCATTATCGCAAAAGTAAAATTTAACGACCCGGTTGAATTTGCTTTCAACGAAAACGAATACGTTGTTACCTTTTGTGTTTTGTTACGATGTGTGCTTACAGGGTGTTCCGTTCGTATGATTTGCCTTAGAAAATCTATTTTCGGAGCTAGATAAATTGTAATTAGGGTTTAATTTGATAAATGGACCGAACTGGAACTGTAGAAATACGTAATTCGGCGTTTATTGCTATATTATCACTTTATTGGGGTGGAACCATGTCTGCAAAAGTTAGAGATAGCAGAAGGAGATAAACTGACAATTGGGTTAGTTTAGTTAGAGGGTTAGTAAGTGGACAGTGATGTGCCAAATCGAGCAAGTCATTCGGCACTAGTAAATAAATGCGCTTTTTTGTTGGTAGAATTTTTTAAAATTTGCTAAATGCATCATTTGCATAAAATTTGGTCTGTAAACAAAATGGAAGCTTAGAAATACTTCTGTAAGCATGTGTTGATGCATTTGCACAACATTGCAGATATATCATGCCTGCAAAAGTTAGCGGTAACAGAAGGGGAAGAACTGACAGTTGAATATGCTTTTTTATAAGATAAGTATTTGTAAGGTAATGTGCC
Organism: Liposcelis brunnea; assembly: GCA_023512825.1. NCBI lineage: Eukaryota > Metazoa > Arthropoda > Insecta > Psocodea > Liposcelididae > Liposcelis > Liposcelis brunnea. The sequence continues at coordinate 7,499,348 of CM042069.1, forward strand.
GACTTGAGCAAGTCACTCGGAACTATTAAATAAGTGCTCTGTTGTGTGTGTGAAATTTTTTATCGTTTGCAATGAGTAGTATTTGCCTAAAATTTCCTTTGAAGACGAAATGAAAGTTTAGAAATACTTTTGGAGGCAAGTTTTGATGTATTTGCACAACATTGCAGATACATCATGTCTGCAAAAGTTAGCGGTAGCAGAAGGGGAAGAACTGACCCATAAATATTTCTTATTATAGGATTAGGAAGTCGGCCATGATGGACCAATGCGAGCAAGTCATCCGGAACTCATAAATAAACACACCGTTTTGCAGGTAAAATTTTTATATATTTTAAAAAGCAGCATTTCTTTAGAAGTAAAGCTTAGTATCTAAAGAAATATTCCTTTGCATAAATAATTAAAAGATTTCATTACGGAATGTAAATTGTTACAAATGATTAACCCTTGTGCAAAAGTTAGGGATGAAAGAAGAAAAGGGCGTTTCTTCAAAATTTACATCTCTACAGTAACAAGATCCTAGAGGTATCATTCTACTTCCCGCAAATTTTCACTTTAACTTTAAAATCATACGCAGTCGACATTTTGAAATCATGATAAGGGGGAGGGTTAAATTCTCGTCTTCATAATAATAATCTTTGTTACGGCGCCCCAAAATTTTCACGTTTCATCAAAATTAAAGCAGTTCAAAACCGCTAGTAGTGAAAACATACTAAATTTCCATATTTACGAATAACTAAACGTTGGAGAATTTTAAGGTTGTATCTTTTCACAAATAAATTTCTGGTTCAACAGAGAATATTTCTGAGCATAAAAGCTTGCGGTTTTGTTCTTTTCCCATGATCACACGGTTCGAAAAACCAAGTAACAATAGCGGGAAAAAGGGAATGGGAATCGAAGTGGAAACAGGAAGCTTGAAAACCGAACTATTGGGCAACCGATTGTCAATATTTTTTAAATTAAAAAAGAAAGTTTTTTCGAAAATGTGTTTTCTGTCTACTAACCATTAAACACGGTAAAATTGACCTTGGGGATGTCATCAGGGATTAGAGGAGATTTCTCATTGAACCATAACGGTATACAACCCATTTCCTTTTTTTTAAGGGCAAAGAAGACCGTGTTGCTCAGCTTAGTGTAAAATCATTCATACCGTGCGGTCAGATCGCATTAACAGTAACCATGGTAACCTAAAAGGAGATGACAGAAAACGTTCTAAGAGGGGCTAAATTACCAAGGCTGAAAACACAAAACAGGGGGGGAATTCTAGAAATTCGTATTGTAATTTAGAAACGGGTAAAGAGAACTTTATAAAATAAAAAATTCTCCTTTGCCAGGTTCAAACAAAATTTAACACCTAAAAAGACGTGTTTAATTTATTTTATTTCTTTGATGCTCAGTCGGAGGGGGGATCGTTAACGAAGGTAATCGTAGATAAAACTAAAAATTGTTTAAATTTAATCCCCTTATGCTTCCGAGAGAGACAAAATGAACCGATTTAACGTCGTTTATCAATTTGAAGATGCTTCAGAGTTCTTATCCAAACAAACCTCATTTTCCCGATTTATTTGCTTATCCTTCCTCTCTTTTCTCTCACTCGCGGGAGATTGTCTACACTTACGTCAAATCATTTCAGTTAGACTTGTTTCGTTTTTCGTTGCGGAAAAACCCTTATCAAAAACTCAACAAAACACAAAAACCGCCCCCCTCTCGACATTTCTTCCCGCCTACCTATTTTACACATTTTTTTATTTAAAAGTAATTAATGATGATGAGATAAGAAAATCCGGGGAGGGTTTTGAAAAGGAAAGAAGGGGACCCCGCGAAAAGTAAAAGATTAATAAAGAGATTTTTCAAAATGACTAGTTAACTATGCGCATGAGAAATTCTTAGTCATATATTTTCCAAATCGCCGATCTTGGAAAAAAGATAAAAATCTTGCTTTTTTTTAAAAAAAAAAACTTTTTTCTAAGTTAAAATAGCGTTTTGTGATGTTTTTCCTAATTAAAAAAAATATCTCCGGTTTTTTTTTATACTCTTTCTTTGTTCCACTTCCTCCGGTTTTTAACCGGAGAAATAATAATAAAAAGAATGCCAATTAAATTTGTCCCAAGTCTTTATAATTATGCTCTTTTTTTAATTTATAATGGCGGAATAATTGATTGCAGAGCTTAGCACAAAAAAAAAAAAGGCGAAGTCTTATTTACCTAAAAAGAAAAGAAAAGGGACTCGGGATGAAACCCGCACAAAAAAAAAATTAATTTTTATTTCCGGGGAATTATCTCTAGGTTCTCTTTCTCTGCCTGAGCTATATGGTAACGACTGTAATAAAAGCTTCTCGGCGATGCATTTTTCATGGCATCAAAAGCCCTGGTGCTTTTTACATTATTCGGGGTAAACGGAAGTCAAATTTATGATACGAGCCGAAATACAAAAAAAGATGAAATATTCAAAAGAGCCAGTTTTCAAATGAAAAGCGATCGCGTTGGCGGCGAGGGGTTTTTATTCAACACTTTTTCTCACCCTGGAAAAAAAAAGGTTTTTTGTTCGTGTATGTGTATCGCATGCTTTTAAGTTAAAAACGGTAACTTGATGAAGTATGTTCTTATAGCTAGAGAGGGTTTACTTTCTTCTTTTTAACCTTTTACAAAATTTTTTTTTAAAAAAAGGTTTTGAAAGTTAATTGAACGATATTGCTGCCACAGCGACGAATATTTTATATTTAAAGAACTAAAATCGGCCATTGTAGGTAATTTGGAGGAGTTAGCTCTATTAATTTCTTTGCTAGGTTTTTTGACAATTTATTTTTAGCAATTACTGCCAACGCTTCTGCTTTCTCTAACTTTTGCGCAAGGTGTACTGCCCCGAATTTGAGGGAAATTAAATTGTTTGACTATTATTTTTTCTTGGGAAAGCGGAGGAATATGATATAAGGGTAGAATTTACTTTCAACTTACCAAAATGTATGCAAATACTCGGATATGGTTAAAACAAGTGAAATACATTATCGTAACGACCTAAACGGTATAAAAAAGACGGTTTCTCATCATCTTGGGAGTATTGGCACTTCTTAGCCTTCTTCGTGAAATTACAGGAATTAATTTTGCACAATTATTCCTCATCCTTCTGCTACCCCCAGCTTTTCCACGCGGGTAACGACCTAAACGGTATGAAAAAGACTGTTTCTCATCATCTTGGGAGTATTGGCACTTCTTAGCCTTCTTCATGAAATTACAGAAATTAATTTTGCACGATTATTCCTCATCCTTCTGCTACCCCCAGCTTTTGCACGCGGGGTACTTCTCTAAATGTGCATAAATATTAAAAAGTTATCGTTTTTAGGGCTGAAATGACCTGACCCGATTAATTTGGGAGTAATGGCACTTTTGATTCTGGTTTATGAAAGGTTAATAAAGTTTTTGCAGCTATTATTTTCCACTCTTCTACTTTCTCTAACTTTTGCACGCAAGGTACTTCTCTAAATATGGATAAAAATTTTAGGGAAATCGTTTCTAACCTTCTACAGAAAAATCGAACGTGAACTTTTAACTGCGACATCGATTTTTATGTTCAGAAAAGCAGAAAAGTGTGAAAAATCAAGAATTTTTGGTCGAACTTGGTGAAATAATATTAAATTAGCTTGATCAAATTAATTTGGGAGTTTTGGCACATTCGGTTTCTCTTTGGGATAATGCAAGGTTGTTATTGCAGCAATCATTTCCCGCTCTTCTGCTTTCTCTAACTTTTGCACACAGGGTACTTCCCTTAATATATATAAAAATTAAAAATTTATCGTTTTGAGGGTTAAAATGACCTGACCCGATTAATTTGGGAGTATTGGGTGTTTCAATTTGGGTTCATGAAGCTATAATAACGTTTTCGGAGCAATTATTTCCCACCCTTCTGCTTTCTCTGTCTTTTGCGCACAGGGTACTACCCTGAAAATGTACAGAAATTGAAAAATGATGGTTTATATCCATCTACCAAGGTGGAGTTTTACTGGAACACAGTAAAATAAAAGAGTACTTAGTCAAATAAGGTCACTAGGACTCTTAAAAATCCGTAAAAGGGCAGCATACCGTGCGCAAAAGATAGGGAAGGCAGAAGGGTAAATAATTTTTGTTGGAAATGCTTACCTACAATAATAGAAGGTCGAAAACCTCATGTCGGTTTTCCCAAGTCACGCGGAAAGATGAACAAAACTCACAAACTTTTACAAAAAAGCGATAACAACGTAACATAATAAAGGTAGAACAAAGGTTCTCAGTTTGAACCCCCTTAAGTGATTTAACTTTTAAAACAAATTGATGCTTTTTCATTAATCTTATAACCATCCTATTAAAACCCCGAGCACAACCATCCTTTTGATAATTTTAAAACTGTTTTGAAAATAGCCTCAAGTACACCCAATTTTCACGGTGCATAAATACCAAAAGTTAACCTGAAATATCCATCTACCACCGGCATGTTAGCCTCTCAAGTTTTCACCAATCCCAACGGGCTTAAAGTCTATTACAAGACGTCTATACGGATGTTAACTAACAAAACCATAAGCGCATAAAGTATTCACAACAGACCTTGATTATGATGAACCAATTGTTAAACTTTCCAAGTCGATTATCTCCTTTATTTACCTTTCTCAAGCCCTGTTTATTCAGCGACCCCGGGAATAACAACTTTTGTCTTTGTCCGGAGGGTGTCATTCTCCCGCGCGCTTTTGAATTTACCAAAAGTGCGATCGGTTGATAACAGGGAATTTAAGCAAAATGATTGGTAGCAAGAGGCGATTGATGATCAAAAGAAAAAGATAACGCGAGGAAGATTTTTTCTTAAGATGAACGATGGGTATTTATTCAGATATATTAAAGTCCTTATTTTGAATTACTTCTGGTTCAACGTATTTTCAATTTCTTTTCAATGCGTCACTAACACCATCGATTTCCGTCCCTTTTTTTATATATTGCGAAAATTCCTTCGTTTTTTTTTTGTTCCCTCCCCGGCCCTCTCTTCCTCCTCGCTTTATCTGTTGGGATTTTTCTTCTTCATTCTTATTCCAAGATGGGGTGTTTTCCTACGAGTTGATGATGCAAATAGAGTTGGGCGACATGTAAATGTGTAACAAACTCATCTTATGTTTGATTTCCCAAGCGTCCGTTCGTCTTTGCCATGTCTGTCATCTTGTTAATCTCAACAACTAGTTTGGCGCAAAATAAATCATTTTCCACGAGGAAAAGTAAAAGCGTATAGGAATTTCCTCCCCCCACCTTCCTCGAGCTTGTATCTTTAAATGAGAGGTTTCAAAATGGCGGGTTGAAACGCGAGAACGCTGCTTTTTGTTTCGAGATGTTCTCCTGTTCGGAGTAATATGCAAGTTTTCAAAGAATTCCTTTGATCAAGTTTTAAGAATATGTTCTAGTATAAAACAATTTGGAGGAAACTGAAAAGAGCTCAAAGTCTCTTAAACATCTTTCCGGTTTTAAAACTAACTTTATTTTCATTATGGTTTATTCATTTTATAGGTTAAAGGCGAGTTGGCGGGTAATTTTTCTCTTTCTGGGGAAACGTCTTACAGTGAAATTTGTCTTAATCTTGAATGTTCTTTAATGAAACAATGAGCTTGTTCGAAAAATATATATAATGTTGCTGAGAATTTTCACTCAAAAGCAAAATCGAGATCTTTGGCTAAAAATAGTTAGCAGTCCGATTAATTTGGGAGTGTTGGCATAATGCATTCATCTTCCCAGAGCTGCTAAAAATCATTTTCAATGATCATTCCCGATCCTTCTGCTAGCCCCAACTTTTGCACACGGGGTACTTCCACAAATTCATATCAAAACTAAAAAAAAAATCCTTTTTTAAAAAAAATCAAATGAGAATTCCATATTGGATCATCAACTCGTTGCTTAAACTTAAAATGTTTAACAAATTCACGATAGGAAGCGTCTAAACAGTATCAAAATGGCGACTTTCTATTAATTTGGGAGTACCGGCATAGTGTACTCATCTTCCTAGTGATGCTAAGATACATTTTCAATTATCATTCCCGACGCTTCTGCTATCCCCAACTTTTGCGCACTGTGTACTTCCACGAATTTATATCAGAGTTGAAAAATGGTCGATTATTACTTATTAAAGAAGAATTTTATTTGAATCTAGTATTAGGAACCGATCTTATCGTAAGGTTGAGTTGAAAAAAGAGAGTTGTGGTAAAATTAAGAATCAGAAGCAATTTAAACGATATCAAAATGGCGACTTCTTATCAATTTGGGAGTGTTGGCATAGTGCAGTCACCTTCCCAAAGCTACTAGAATATATTTTCAATAATCATTCCCGACGCTTCTGCTACCCCTAACTTTTGCACACTGGGTACTTCCACTAATTCATATTAAAATTGAAAAATCATCAATTATTCCCACTTTAAGAAGTATTCGATAAAAATTTTATATTGGGACATCGATTTTACACTAGTGCATGCTCCAAAGATGTTGTTTTCTTCAATTCCAAAGCCTCCTGTCCTCTTAAATAAATTTTGGGCACCTTGTTTTGAACTCTACAAAGCTATTTTGAGACACCACGCGAATTTTCATATTTAAAAGGACCTCGTATAATAAAACCCGCAAGTCATAAGATTGTTTTAAATAAAATATTTCACAAAGTGAAGTAGCTCTTTAAATTTTTAACATGCGGTTTTTTTTTTTTACTCAAACGGCCGGAACGTAAAAGTCACGAAGATATACGTCACATGTACATACGACAATGACACATCTCATCCCTTTCTAATTCAATTTTAAAAATGAATTAAGATTCTGAAAAGCATCATTTAAAATTAAACGTAATTATTTCCTTCCGATTCGTTTAAACACTAAACGACTTTTATCAGGTGGAAAATTACTCCACAAATATCTTCATACGAGGAATTAAAATTTCCCATCCCCAATCGGAAATAATTTTCCTTTTTTTTCATTAAATTCAACTCGTAAATCAAAAAAAAAAAAAAAGAAAACGTTTCAAGTTCCGACTTGTTCGTAATATCGAAAAACCGATTTAACTAGTTTAAGGGAGTTTTTTTTCCGAGGGAAAAGTTTTGCAATTAAACATGAGTTTCCTTCAAAGTCGATTGTCAATGATTTCACTTTTCCTCGTGGATGGAAAATTCTTCATTTGACCTGAAAATATTTTGAAAATCCCCATAAGGAAAAGGGAAATCCTCATTGGGACACATTTCGTCTCGCCTTTTTCGTAAAAACATGCAACACATCCTCATTATTTTCCCTTTTGCCTTTTATGAATATTCAACACCTTAATTAAAACCGTTTGAAAAAAAAAACGATCTTGCTTTTTCCTTTTTTCTGTTTTTTCTCTACACCCTTTCCCTTGTATGATAATTAGATTTTCTTAATTACGTTCATAGCGTTAAGGGAATGGAAAATGAATGAATGTGTTAATAATCTTTTCTTAGCATTTGATTACTGAGTCAAAGAGCAAATAAAAGGAGAGATATGGTTTGGTGTTTACACGCGATTTCTCTATTATGTATAAAAGGGATGACTTGTACACTCTTAATAGATGGTTAATAAATTTATGAAAGTATAAGTAGGGTATATAGGTCACTTTGGATGGGTAAAGAGATTACCAAGATATCGCGTTTATAATCCTTTACGCCTCTGCTAACTTTCTATCAATATCCCAAAAGCAAATTTGCTTAAAAACCTTTTCTAACGGGGGAATATGTGATAATATTTAATTTTAGGGAAGTGTACCGTGTGCAAAAGTTGGGGAAAGCAGAAGGGTCGGGAATAATTGTTAAAAATGAGTTATTGCTAATGTGGGAAGAGGAATTTAATGTGCCGACATTCCCAAGTTAATAGGAAAGTGCCCAATTCTCAGGTATTATTGGTGCATATCATTGTTGTTGCACTCATTCGAGCTTCTACTAACATGATATTGATGTCCTGATACGATATTCTTGCTAGATTTCACTGTAAATAGTGATAACTGATCATTTTTTGATTTTTGTATATTTGTGGAAGTACCCCGTGTGCAAAAGTTGGGGGTAGCAGAAGCGTCTGAAATGATCATTGAAAATGTATTTTAGCAAGTCTGGGAAGATGATTGTACTATGCCGACATTCCCAAATTAATAGGAAGTCGCCATTTTGGTACCGCTAAGATGATTCTGATTGTGAATCTCATCATTATTTAACATTTTCAGCTTACTTAGCCATGAGTTGATGATCCAATAATAAATTCTCATTCGATTCTCTTTTACATGGTGATAAGTAATGATTTTTTTTAGTTTTGATTAAATTTGTGGAAGTACCCCTTGTGCAAAAGTTGGGGGTAGCAGAAGGATAGGGGATAATCGTGGAAATAACATTGTTGTAGTATTGTGAAGAGGAGTAGAATATGTCGATACTCCCAAATCAACGATAAACAGCTATTTTGATATCGTTTAGGTATTTCCCATGAAATTGTTATCGTTTTCACGCTTGTTTGAATTTTTATTGCTATTCAGTTATTATTCTATCTTAAAAATTATGACAAAAGTATCTCTAAATAAAAATAAGTGATAATTTTTAATTTATTCACAAATTTGAAGCGACACACCGTGTGCAAAAGTTAGGGAAAGCAGAAGGATTGGGAATGATCATTGAAAATTCATTGTAGGAGCTTTATGAAAAAGTTCCGAATGTGCCAAAACTCCCAAGGTAATCGGAACACTAGATAAGACTCCTTTAATGTTAGAAATCGTATATACATTACTCCCTATGAACTTTTGCTAACATTTAACCGTTATCCCAGCTTCGAATTTACGTTTCCCGCTTCTTCAAATGGAATAACAGACAATATTCCCTTTATCCACCTAATTGAAGCTGCATGCTATCCGCAAAAGTTATAGAAAGCAGAAGGGTCGGAACTAATTGTTGGAAATTCATTGTTATAATAACATAAAGAGAAATTTAATGCATCGATACTCCCGAATTAATTAGAAAACGATCAATTAAAACCTTAATCCGGCATTTTGAAAAAAAATAAATTTTATTTCCACATTTTTTTTTCATTAACGGGCTAAATCCAAATGAAAACTTCTTCGTCGAATTCTCTTTCATTAAAATTTTTTTCCCACCAACTCGAAAATTTAATCATTCCGAATAAGAGCGAAAGCCTCCGGGCCCGGTTCCCAATGTAACCGAATAAAAATAAATACCGCGTGAATAAAATTCTCCCCCTTGTTGAATTCCCCAATAAAACAATCGCATTCTTTTTAAAGCATTTTTAAAATTTATTCCTTTTTTTTTTTTTTCATTTATTCTTATCGAGCGTTTTTTTTTTTTTTCGGATGACGATTAAAAAAAATTCTCAGGGAAATTTTTTTCATAAACTTGACCGAAGTCGTTTAAAGGGAAGGAAAAGAAAACATTTAAGTAAAAATCATTTCTCTGAAGAAAAGCCCTTTTTTTCTACAATAACATCCCCGCAGAGTGATTTACATTCAAAAAAGACTCATCTGAAAAGAATTAAGATTTTTTTTCCTTGAGAGGGAAAAATAATCTTTCCTTTCCAGGGGGTTTTGCCGGCGAGGAAAGTTTACAAGGGCCGAACCGGAAATTCCTTTATCAAATTTCACTAAAATTGTGTCAAGTTGTTGCCCTACATTCATTAATAACAGCTTTCACATTGAAGTAAACATTTATTCCATAACGAAAATTACAATGTTGATCCTTTTCATTTTTTTAATTTATCTCCTCTTCTGCCACGTTTTTTTTTTCCTTTCTTAGTTAAGGGCGTGTTTTATCGTTCAAGTTTTATATTCGTCTGGATCTTTGACATTTTCCACCAGGAAAGACAAAAAAAAAAGAATTTTTTATTTCGGGCAGAAATGGCAAATCCTTTTTATTTTTTTTTTCCTTTCCGTGATTTTAATCGTATGAAAAACCCGGAAAAAGTTGACTGCGCCGTCGTGTTTACCCATGCGTGATTTTTTTTTATAAACGATTCAGATTGTCGGAAAAGATTCCTTCCTCGTATTTTAAACTCAGTTGAGTTTTTTTTTTTAAAAAGGGAAATTTTCGGAATATGAATTAGGAAAAAGAATAAAAAAAAAATCGAGGAAGAAGAAAGTAAGTAAGAAAAAAAAAGAGAAAGAAAAATCTTTTGGGAAATGAGTATATGAAAGAAAAATAAATGAAAGAAGAAAAAAAAAATCATTGGAGGAAAAGTTTTTTGGAAATGATTGGATACGATACACCACGAAGAAAGAAAAATAACAAACGGAAAATTTAATATAGAACATCATTGACAAGATTTTTTTTTTTTGTATGTTTTCTTTTTTATTTATTTATTTTTAGAATTGTGATCGATTCGTCAACGTGAGAAGCCTTTTAACATAAAATAAAAACGTCAAAAAAATGAACCAATTTAATCGTAAATCTTTGTTAAGTTTCAAGGAGATTTTTCTTTTAAAAGAAAAAACAAAAAAAAAAGGAAGTCTTTCTTTTTTTTTTCTTATATACCGTTTTAATGCTGACACATCACTCTGATATTAAATAACACGCTGGCTGCGGAAAGTGGTTGTCTTGGCAGTAAATCGGGGAAATCCTCCAAACTGCTTAGAAAAGCTGACTCGGCCTTACGTTTCTTAAGGGATCGAAATCTTACTTTAAGATCTTTAGCAAAAAAGGAAAAATTGACCCGGCTCAAATCTGAAGACGGAAATAAATGAATTTTTACCGCATTGTTTTTAAAGGATATAAAGTGACAAGAAATATGAGGTTTCGGATTAGGATTTCCGTTTTTTTAAACTAAAAAAATTCAACGTTATTTCTTGTTTAAGAAAATTTATATTTATTAGCTGGAATTTTTTACAAACTGACCGGTATTTGATAGGAGTCAAAAAATTTCCAATGATAAAATTTATTTACTCATTGTAGAGCTTGGACATCACGGCTTTTGAGGTCTAAGAACTTATTTTCGAATCCTGGCTTCGATTTTGGTTTCATGTAATTCCGTGGAAGGAGTTAGATAGCGCTGCAGTCGCTTCTGCTCAATCAGAGAGCGCTGCAATCGCTTCTGCTCAATCCGATTGCTTGAAATAGCTTTGCCATATAATTTTCAAAATGGAGTGATTTGCAGTGTAGAATTTTTTCTCTATTTGACCTTAAAGATAGCGCCACTGTGACGCTATCTTTCCGGTCATATTGAGGAATTACTCTCTAATCAAACTCAAAAACAAGACCTCAAACAAAGCCTCCGTAAATTATGTGGTGGTCACTTATTCATGAATCTCGATGGCCACTGACCTCTGCTGCCAGCCTCTTTTCATTTAGAATCTCCAGCTTGAAGGACTTGCTATTTTGTAGAAAAATTAACTCGTTTCGAGACCTCTACAACCATGAAGGTCGCCAACCTGCAGCCATGTTTGTCCATTGGCTGGATTTACATTTCTTGCGGTTTGATTAATTTTGTTTATCGTGACCTTCCATATTCAGAGACTCTCTCATTTCAGGCTCTTGCACGGATTTATTGAGGCTGAAACGAGATTCAGAGCACTAAAAATGGAATAGTTAAGCTATTTTAGAAAAATTCTTAACGATTTCCCCTAAAAATTCCTCTGGAGCTCAGAATTTAATTTCGAATCTGGAATGATTTATTTCACTAGATATTCGCCAGATACACGGAAGTTCTCAGATGAGGTTAGAACGTTTTTACTGATAAAAAGTACAAAACGTGACACTTTTAATTTTTTTATGTCAAAACACGTTTAAAAAATGACCTTCAGAGATAAACTGCTAAGAATTATACAAAAAATAACATCACAAAATGTTACGAGTTTCGATTCAAAATCGTCCGCTGACATAACCTAATCTTGTTTCCCCTGAATTTAAAATAATGCTTTTCTTTTCGAAATTAAATCCCGTTAGCTGTTTAAGACACTATTCAAATGAAAACCTGATTCTCCTAAACTGAATTATGCGAAAAATATCTGTAGCAGAAGATACATAGTGAAGATAAAATTATTTCGTCTGCTTTTGTGAACGAGTTTAATTTTGTTCAGTTGGCAGTAACTAACCAAACCACGTTTATTTACAAAAACAAAACCAAAAAAAATTACTATTATTGTTCGTTTTAATTAAAATCATTCGCTTAATTAACTCTTTTCAGTATATTCAGGCATAATTTTTCGTATTTGATCAAAATGTTTTCGTTATGTATTATTTTTAACCTGATTAGGTTAAGCAACGTGAATATCCTTTGATCGTCGTTTCTTTTAACGATTTTATTCATGATTAGTGATCGTGATTAAACACATGTTTCGAGGTATGTTTGTTGCTAAAAATTATTAATAAACACGGATTTGAAATTCAAATATAGATGTTACAATTGAAGAATTTGACAGCTGATGTCAAAACTGAGTCTGAAAACAAGAATGTCAATTTATCGTTAACCAATCAGTTCTCTTCAAATGTAATATTATCGTGGTTTGTTGATTTTCATTTGGGGCATTGATTTAGAATGTTTCGAGCTGTGAAATGATGAAGAATTGAAGTACGAGTATGAAGATATCAGTAAATATTTGAATGTGGTAGTTGGTTTTGTAAATTTAATGTCAAGAGTTTTGCAGGGAACGGAATTTCATACAGTGAATCTTGACCTAACCATTTAATAAATATTTTTATGGGTGTGAAATTTGTAAGTGGATTAATGTCAAAAACAAATGTGACAAGATGAATGAGTTTTAATGACATTTTGTTTTGATTAATCAGGAAGTGTAAGATAAGTGAAGTAAAATTGGTATTCGTAGAAAATAAAAAAAATTTTTTTTGTTTCAGGTGGTTCGTTAAAAATAATTCAAAGAAGTCTTTAATGCTGCAGTGCCTGAACCAACATGACTCTGCTGGTGATTCGTAATCCTGGATCAACAAGATTTTTGTCAGTTTTTGTAAGATGTAAGTATATGATGCCTGATTTTTAAATAATCGTTAAAATAATTGAAAATGACTAATGAGCAGTTTCTGTCGAGGCAAAGTTAGGTTATTTAGTGCAAAGTAAGAAATTAGTCGTTTACAAAATTGTCCTTCAAGAGCTTCCATGGATCCTTTTAATTTCTTGTTTGTGGTAAAACATTTTTCTTAGAAATTCATGCCTCCAATGTAATAGGCAATGTTCAGGATCTCGAAACTCGGCTCAGATTTTATTTCCTGCTAAAAACTGGAGTCTACAGCTACCCAACAAAAGATATTGTCTATTTTTGGCGAGTAGCCATTTTACTATGCAAGTTTACACTTAAGAGCTGACTCTAAATTTTATAGGTGTTTACTGTAAGAACATTAAACTAGATAATAGCCGATCTAATAAAAATATTTCATCTTTCACGAACACTTCACCTATAAAATTCCACCAACCAGCCCTTATATCGTTTTATTACAACCAGAATGCATTTTTAATTCGATTTGAAATGATTCCAAGTCTTAGCATCTATAGACAGACTTCTTGTCTACGACTTTTTATATCAAGATAACTAGATTTTTTTTAAAAAAAACCGCATCGTCGACGGAATCAATAAAATTAAATTAAAAATAAAATAACAAAAATACCGGACATAACCTAACTTGGTTATACTTCCATTTTACATTTTCCATTAAGTCTTCTTGCCCTTTTGAAATTATAACCGAAACCGTGAATATCATACAAAAAAAAGCCGAAAGCCGAAACAATTTACGAGATTAAAACGGGAAAAAAACAAAAACAGTTTTTGAAAAATAAAAACCTTTGTATTTTTACAAAAATATCTCGAATTTCTACACGAATGCGCGAATAGGCCTTTCTCATTTTAAAAACTTCATCGGAAGAGATTCGAAAAAAATAAAAAAAATTGCTTTTAAACAAAAGTAAAGAGGAAAACGGTTTTATAAATAAAATTGCTTAATATCATTTCTCGTTGTGTAAATAATGAATGTAAACAAACAAAAGGGCTTTAGAATATGTGTATATACGTATGCATCCTTCTGTTTTTTGTAAATGCATTTTCGTTTGTGGATCTAATTTAAATTCCATTTCCTTTTTGTTTTACAGGATACTAAAACAATCAAGATGTCATTGTTTTGTAATAATTTATTAAGATGAGAAAGATATTGTGGAGAGAAATGGAGCAAATGAAATTAAAACGGAAACCATAGAGTTAAAAAAAAAATGGCTGCTGCCACGAATTAATGACACGATCAAAAGCAAGCACGGACGAGTTTTGATGAAAAAAGGTGAGAGAATGATTTTTTGTTATGTAATTGGTAAAAAAAAGTTTTAAAAATCACGTGATTATGATTTTTCCGGAAACGAGTTAACTTTTTCAAGAATACTTGTAATTACGCTGTCGGGTGTTCAATTGTAATGTTAGCTTTTATGTTTGTTTTAACGCTCTCCTTTTTTTTGCGAGAGAGAGAAGCAATAAACGGTTTTTTTGTTAGGGAAAAAATGATTTATTACCTTGGGAGTTAATTTAGAGTTGGCTTAATTCGTATTTTGAATGATTCGACCTCGCGAATGGAGTTTTTCTTTTTTTAATGTTGACCTAGTTAGGTTAGGTGGTTTTTTTTCGAGGTTTTGGAAATTACGTCGACCATATTGGTTTTTAGGGGTGAGTTTGAGGAAAATTGAAAGTTTTAATTGGAGTTTGATGTAGAAGGGGTGTTTGAGGATTTTTGGGTGAAATAGAATAATATTGGAGATTTGAAGAGCGTTTTGTGTAATTTGTGTTTTTTTTTTAATTTGAATGTAATTTTTTTGGTTTTTTTTTTCAGGGGCGAAACCAGAGAAGCATCCATGAGCAAGTTAACATCCAAAAGGAGAACTTGAAGCTGTTTTTTGGAGATTTTTTCGCCGAGCGTCGTCTATGCTTCGCTCTGAAGATCAGCGAAAGCTTCTATGGTGGTTTATGAAGAATGAAGCTTCGAATATCAGTTTTTTGAAGAATCTAGGCACAATCATTTTGACAATGTAAGGCCCTGCTAATTTTTTTCGCTGAGTTAAAACTGTTTTTGAAAATTTCTTTACTTTGAAGGAAATTCGTATTGCTCTTTTAAAAGTCTAAAGTGCTTGAAGGTTCTTTTATTGTAAATGAGCACGTCGTTTATATCCTCACGTAATAATTTTTGATTTTATAGATAAAATGGATGGGAGCTTTACAAAAAAGGGAATCAACGATATCAAAAGAGGAAAAAAATGATCCTTTTAAAAAATTTTTTATTGCCCATTTTCAATAAAAGGAAAATTTAAGCATTTTCTTTTCTTAAAGAAGAAAAAACTCGATTTATTTTCGGGGTTTTTGTGGCTATCAAATTGAAAAGTGGGCCGCTTCAAGATTAGGGTAGCTTTGCTGCTTAATTTGCTATGGCAAAGGAGCGCAAGTTGCCATTGTTTGCTCCCAACGCTTAAACAGCTTCCTCCTCTTTGTGAAAGGCCATTTCTGCAAAACTAACTTTGGAAAAATTAAATTTCAACTCCCAAAGTTATGATATATTTCAGAGGGGCAGAAAAAAACCCAAGAAAGGAAAGTTAATAATAATTTTAATAAAAAAAATGAAATAAAAATCAATAATTCATGTTATATTCTTTTTGCGAAGTCAATGTTTGATTTATTCATTCATTTCACATTCACAAATTCACAATATCTCAAAAAAAATTCTTTTTTTTTTCTTTTCTTATTTCTGATAAATTCAATCGTATAAGTAAATCAAGCATCAGCGAAAAGATTTCACAACCATATTTTTCTTTATAAAACCATTTTAACTAAATTCCGTCAATTTTTCTCTTTTTTCACGAATAAAAAAGCATCTCTAGGGAATGTAAAAAAAATATATATAATAGCGATAATAGATGGGAAGGAGTTTTATCATTCTAATCATTGGAATAAAAATGGTTGCGATCTAATCGCGGCTGCTATTAAAGGAAAAGGGGGAAAGGGGGATTTTATTGAAAAGATTCAGGAATTTTTTAAAGCGAGTATTCATTGGCGGCGCTATGCGAAAGCTGTAGGCGTCGCTAGCCTGGCCTAATTTTATAGGGGGAAAAAAGGGGTAGTACTAACCCCTCTTTCATTTTAGTCCTTGTCTCCAAGAGCCATAAAGTTTCTTAGGAGCCTTAGCCCGCTTGCCAGAGCTACTTGAGCCCCTAAAAAAAAAATTACCTCCGCCTATTTGAATCTTTTCAATCAAAAAAATAACAATCTTTCATTAACGTGCGTTAACGTTATTATTTTAAAACATTTTTGTTTTATTATCCCCTATATTGATTGTACTGCATTTGAAAAAAAAATCTTGATTGAAAATAAAAATTTGGCACGGAAATGAAAAGCAAGAATCGTTAACAGCTTTTTCTCATTATCATCAAACTTTTTCAATATTTTTTAACAGAAAAGATTTAATGCCTTTCATCGAAGCTTAAATGTTTTGCACTTTTAAAAAAAAAATCAGCCACACAATAATTAAATATTGGTCACGCTTGCTTTAGAATAAATTCGATTATTTTTTTTACAAAATATTTTTTTATGGGAAATGAATAATTAATTGATAAAAAGAAAGTTTTTAAATTCTTTTAAATCAAACAATTTTTTTTTAAAATTAGCTACAATGCTAAAAATATATTTTAATAAAAAAATTCTCTTTTTTTTAAAAAGTTTTTTTTTAAACATTACGAATTTTGAAAAAATAATGTTTTAAATCGGATTATTATTTTATTAATTAATTAATTAATTAATAATATAAAGTTTGGCTACGAACTAATTGGTCGATTAATCAATTCATTTTTTTTTACTAAAGCTAAAAAACTTCAAGAAATTTCACAGATGTCAGTTTGTTTTTTTTTTTTTAAACGGAAGCTATTTTTTTTAAAAAAGAAATTTTTTTTTAAATTGTTGGAACGATAAAAAAGCCGAAAAATAAAAAACACCGTAAATATTCTTAAAATTTTTTTTCTAGATTATTGTTGGTTTTTTTTAAAAATTTTTTTAATTGGTTCTCAGACTTTTTTATAAAAAAAAAAGTGTTTCGTTTAGGATAAATCTGCTTAATTTTAGTAAAATAAGAATATTAATGAAGGAGCATTTAAGCAGGACATAATTTTTTTATGTTTAAGCAAGCTAAAGATATGTTAATTTTTTTTAAAAATGAAGGATTTACGGCAAGAGTGCTTTAGTGGCTGACAGATAGTTTTTTTCTCACTGATTTGCAATAATTTTTTGTTTAAAATTAAGAAAAAGGTTTTAAAATTTATGTTTTTTTTGCAGGAGTCGTTGCTAAGCGAAAATAATGCGAGATTTATTCATGGCCAAGCTTGAGGGAGCAAGAACTAGTCGCTGGTGGATATCTGGTAAGTCTTTAAATAATTTTCGACCACAAGCCGAGAAATCTCATGCTCAACTCGTTCAACGACACTAGCTTTTATCCTCGCGAACAAGCTCATTCCTCGACTCGACTCGCTCGAATATGTCATTAGTCTTAAATTTCTCAAATTTTAAATCTTTAGGAATCATTAAGAGAAATATCGAATTTGTCGAGAATTTGTAACCTCAAATCCTGAGAGAGAGAGAGAAAGAGGAAGAAAGAATAAACTCAAGTTTAACCAAATTAGGTTAGTTTAAGATTCTTATTCAAATTGCACACTAGCGCCATCAATATCTGACAAAAATTTTATGAACTACCATTTTCTTCCTGGTTGATTGGGCCCTTTAGTAATGATCCCAGAATATTTGGTCTTATAAACTTTAATAATGTTCTCCATGAACTAAAGTGGCGCAAAATTTGACCGCTAGAGTCGCTGCAGTCGGACAACTACACAATTTATTTAATGTGACTTACAGTTATTACATTAGCAGGTCCCCCTATCTTCAAAAAATAAAATCAATCTTTGCTGGCTTCATTCGTTTTCGTTTCTGTTCGGAACTCTTCGTTTTTAATCGGGGATTTTCGTAAATAATCGACATACGTCCGAGCATTTAACTTCGGATGTCCTCGGAAGATCCATAAGCTAACTATAAGGAAATTAACTTTTGTCGTCTGCTTCATGTTTCACAACAAACAATTCGACGATAAAATTTTGACTTGAATTGGAAAATTAAAGAAGGCGGTGTTTGAAATTTTTTAGGATGGCAATATGTTTTAAATATTTTATCTTCTGCTTCTTTAAAATCATTTCTGAGAAATTTTAATTAATTTATATTTTTACGTTGTTAATTTCTACAAAAATCTTCGTTGGCCCTTTTTTTTTAATATTATTGGTCCCTCCCTCCAAATATTTTTTTAAATTTTCAAATCACCCTCGCCATAATTCCTTCATTCAATTATGCTTATTAAAATTAATTTTTTTTTACTCTCTTCGCATAAACGAAAGAAAAGACAAATAAATAACGATATGTCCTGAATAAATATTTCATTATTACAATTGTCAAACTACTCGAGATACTAATAAACAACATTTATATACATTTGCGGTGCCAGTTAGTTGAGCCAAAATATAAAAAACCATATGTTGCTCTTTCATGTCCCCTCAGGCTCCTCAATCCATCTCTTCAGCCTTAATTCTTTCAATTCCTGGCACTGCCTATGTTTTACGAAACTTAATAAAAAAAACGGCAGAAACTTACCCGATATATTTTTTTTCTCTCAAACAAAAAAATTTATAAGACAATTCATCTCAATCACTCTTCACATTTAAAGTTTGAGAACCGATGAATTCTCTCTTTAAGAATTTCTCCATGTTTATTTATTTTCTTTTACATTTTTAATGATAATTTTTTCATTTTGGTTTTTTTTTAAACAGAGTGCTTCAGTTTTTTTTTTGGTTTTTCACAAAGAAACAGTATCATCCGTTTTTTTTTTGAAATGATTTATTGCCCACGTGAATTCTTATTTTTTTCGTGTGATTGCCAGTGGCGACGCCAGGAAAAGGAAGTAGGGGGCTGGAGAAAATAAAATTACCCGGGTGGAAAAATTTTCTTTTTAGCGAGGATTTGCATTTGCATTTTAAATATAAGTAGTTTCGTTTTTTATCACAGTCGAGATCATCCGGCCAAATTTTGAGTTTTGGGGAATTTTCTCGAAAACGGCTGCAACGGTTTTTTTCATTTTTTGTTTGGAGATACCTGACCCTATTAGGAACAACTTTTCCCTTTGGCATTTTTTCGTGAAAAAATCGGCCTCCCCAGAAAATCGGAAAAACCGAAAATTTTGAACTGACATCGCAACATGGGACTCATTTTCGACTGAAAAATGGTCGAGGATTTGAATTTTTCGGTCCATTTTCTCATTTCAAGGCCACCCTGCCAAGTTTACGGCTTTGGCGGGGCCAAAAAAGGCCAAATAATGAATTTTTAAAGATTTTTTCGAAAACGGCCTTAACGATTTTTCTTATTTTTTGTGTGAAGATACCTGACCCTATTAGGAACAATTTTTCCCTCTGGCAATTTTTCGTAAAAATTCGGCCTTTCCCAAAAAATCCGGAAAAACCGGAAATTTTGAAGTTTTACAAATAGCAGTGATATGGGACTCGATTTCGACTAATTAATAGTCAGAAATTTTAAATTTTCGGTCCATTTTCTGATTTTAAGCCAACCCCCTGACCTCCCAAGTCCCCAATGATGCCTTTATCGAATGAAGCTACATATTTAGCAAGGGCGGGCTTTACCATAAGTCCGAACGAAAAAATAACACATGAAAAAATATTTTACCCAAGAAAAAAAAATAACCCGGGTTAGAAAAATTTATTCGGGTTTTGGGTGGACATTTTTGCATTTTCGGTCATTACTCAGCAAAAGTAGGCCAAAATTTCCCTTTGTTGGATTTTCAGCTGGGGTGAGATTTTCTTGAACTTTTGGTGACTGCTTGGGAAGGGCGGGCAAAGCCATATTTGCTAGAGAGAAAAAGTTTCGGCAAAAAAGAATACCCTTGCAAAACAATTTACCCGAATAAGGGAAATCTCCCTTTGTTGAATTTTCATCTTGGGGGAGAAGCTCTTGAGTTACAGGGACTGCTTGGCAAGAACAAGCAGGAGGCAAAGCTGAGAAGAGAAATTTTTTAGGGAAAAGAATTACCCGGGTTAGAAAATTTCTATTTGCATTTTGGAAGAAAATTTCTTCCCTCTACCATCTGGTTGAGGAAATCTCAAGAATATTACCCGTGCAAAAAAAATACCTGACCTTGCTTTCTGACCAGGAAAATAGAATTTTCGGACCAAACCGGGCTAAGCGCTCAAGTGTAAAAATTTCCCCATGCAAGGGTGAAATTTTTGGACTATTTCAAAGGCATTTAAGGGCTGTTAAAATTTCCTCGCCAAAAAAAATTTACCCGTGTGAAATTAACCTTCCTTGCTTTCTTTGCCCGTAGATCAAAAATCGTCTCCTTTTTCAAATTTTTCCTGGCGTCGCTACTGCTTACAGATGTTCCTGTTTCCCTCGAACAATGCTCCATTTTCAAGAAAATGATTGTTTATGAACACTTTTTTTTAAAAATATTTTTAATACCCGATTAAACTAAGGCTAAAATATTTTTTAATAAATATTCTAAAGTTGCCCGATAATTTTTTTTTTTTATTTATTTTCGATCTTTAAATACACTTAAAATTTTTTTTTTGGTGAATCACTCTCGGTAGCACTACTGCTGTTGAAAGGTTTTTTTTTTCCACTGGGTTGGGGCGAAGGCGGCGGCGAAAGGGGTGGGAAATTAGTATAGAAGGTAAAAAGTACTTTCATTAATTTTTATAATATAGGAATGACTTTTTTTTTCTTAAAAGCTTTTTTTTTTTTTTGTTTAATTTCGAACGAAAACGAACTCGTTGTAATGATTCCAACGATTTTCCTCAGCATCGACGCCGGGTTTTAGATCGGCGGTCGTGCCACCGGCCGTTCCGGATCCGCAGCTCCCGCATAATTTAAACCCGTTTTCCTGCAACATATCGAACGCTTGCTCGATAAAAGAATGTTTGAGAAAAAATCTGGAAGTGTAACGATCTGTAAGCCCATGATCCGGATCCCTGCTTTCGTTGAGCGTTTCCCCGAAAACGTCCCGGCAAAGCGTCACACGACCGCAAACTAATATCCGCGATAATTTACGGAATTTAACATCTGCTAACCCGTCTCGGCCGAAAGCGAAGCTTCCCCGGTAGCCGACGGTTATGAAACCGGCTTGCCGGTTTTCTTTGGCCGGTGTGCCTTCGTGGTACGATAACACGGCTCCCGCCATTGCCGGAAGCCCGAAATATGTTGCTTCTTGGATGAGCCGTTCCTTTTCCCGGAAGGATTCCGGAAGGACGAGCGATTCGTTACGGAGGAAATCCAATATGTACCTAAACAACACTCCATCTCTGTCTAAGAAATATTTTCCTTTTGCGTCTCGAGGCGGTGCCGGGAGCCTTCCCGAAAATAAACCCGCAAGTAATGAATTTGATTCTTTTGTTAATGTACTTAATGCCGTCGTGTAAAAAACTCCACCCACGTTTAGTTCAACCACCGGCGGAAATTCCGCCATGGTTTCTTCTTGCATTATTATTATTGCCCGTTACGATTTTTTTTTTTTTTTTTTTGATTTTGTCACGAGGTTAGCATCGGCCGGCGCGAAACACTTCAGCGACTAAATAATTGTTTCGTTCTTTTCCCGTCTTCGTTTCATCCCATCTCAGATTTTTCTCCGCGCCACTGATTCCCATCCAGGCTATTGAATCAGTTTACACCGCGCGTCGAGCTGAATTCACCAAGTTCTCTTTTTTTAAATTTCGTAACCAGCAACAGTTTGCATCAACAGATCGAATTTGAAGCTCAAATTTAAGTGCTAAATTATTTTTTTTGCTAAAATTTTATCTCCTGCTAACATTGAGGATTATGTTTAAGCTCTAATTGCTTAAAATTGCTGCTTTTGCTTAAAGTTTCACTTAAAGTCATTGCTAATAAGTTCTTTCTGCTTGAAAAATTTTAAGTTTACTAATTTAAGTAAAATTTCAACTTTTTTACTCAAGTTCTCTGGTGCTTAGCTTTAATTTCACATTTAAATTAAAGTTTTCAAAGCTACAGGTTAAATTTTTATTTAAGTTCACGTTTTAATTTAAGTTTGCTTAAGTAAAATCTTAATTTTTGATTACTGAGGTTATAATTTAAGTTCTTTAACCTTAAAAGTTGAACTTTAATTTCAAGTTCAAGTTCAATTTTTTAAGTTTAAGTTCAAATACAATTTTTATTTTAAGTTTGCTCAAGCAAAGTCTTAATTTTTGCTTACTGAGGTTATAATTTAATTTCTTTAACCTTAAAAGTTGAACTTTAATTTTAAGTTCAAGTTAAAGTTTTTAAGTTAAGGTTTAATTTCAATTTTTTAAGTTCTACATGTTTAAACTCAATTCTAAGTTTAGGTTTTGAAGATTTTAGTTCAAGTTTTGACTCCTAAGTTCTCGAAATTTGAATTAAATTGTAATTTTTTACTTAAGTCATCTAGGCTCGTGTGAAATTACAACTTTCAACTTGAATTTTCTAACTTCTAGATAAAATTCAAATCTCAACTTCAGTTCTTCTGTATCGAGTTTCTTTCTATGTTTTAGTTTATAGTTAAGTTCTCTGTGCTCGAGTTTCATTTAAGTTTCAACTTAAATTCTTGAAGCTCATGATAAATTTCAAATCTTGGTTTAGGTCCTCCCAGCTTGAGTTAAATTTCAAGTCTTAACTTAAATTTTAAAGCTTGTGTGTTTCTAGTTCCAATTTAAGTTCTCCATTTGAATTAAATTTTAAGTCTCAAATTAAATTCTTTGAGCTATACAATTTCTTCAGCAAGAAAAGTTTAGAAAAGATTTGCCAAAGAAGAAGAAATCTTGAGAAAGTTTGCTAGACAAGAAAAAATCCTCAAGAAACATGTTCAACAAGAACAAATCCTCCAAAAATTTGTTCGACAAGAACAAATCCTCCAATTATTTGTTCGACAAGAACAAATCCTCCAATTATTTGTTCGACAAGAACAAATCCTCCAAGATTTGCTCGACAAAAACAAATCCTCCAAGATTTGCTCGACAAGAAGCAGTTCTCAGAAAATTTGCTCGAGAAGAAGCAGTTCTCAGAAAATTTGCTCGACAAGAAGCAGTTCTCAGAAAATTTGCTCGACAAGAAGCAGTTCTCAGAAAATTTGCTCGACAAGAAGCAGTTCTCAGAAAATTTGCTCGACAAGAAGCAGTTCTCAGAAAATTTGCTCGACAAGAAGCAGTTCTCAGAAAATTTGCTCGACAAGAAGCAGTTCTCAGAAAATTTGCTCGAATAGAAGAAAAAGCTCTCCTTAAATTTCAAGTCTCAATTTATTTTTTTTAAAGTTTCAGCTTTAATTTTAAGCAATCAAGTTTTTTGATTTAAGTTTAAATTAATTTAGTTTGATTATTCAACCTAATTTCAGGATCATGTTAAATCATCGAACTTGGATTTAAGTCAAATCCAGGTTTGATTTTAAGGTTAAAGTTAAGTTATAATTTAAACTTAAAACTTTTCAAATTTAAAAGTTTATAATGTAATTTTGAATTTAAAATCTTAATTGAATTTCGGGTTCAGATTTGAACTTCATTTTTTTTTCAAAAATTCAATATGGAAATGAAAATTTTTCTAAATCCGGATTCGGTTCCGGTGAAAACGAAGTCCATTCTTTAAATTATAGATCGATGTGAGGCGTAGAAATATGAAAAGCGCTTGCTCAGATATCTGCATCTAGCACGATTGCACAGGTCCATCAAGAACACTAGGGAAGCTGCGCATCTCTTTCGCATTTTTACATTCTCACACATTATAGATATAGTGGAGTGTAGAACTGTCAAATTATCATCAAATCAATGAATTATGATAGAACCTCACGTCACTTTATTAAACTTATACATCAAAACAGCTTTTCTTTTTTTTTATCCCTCATATCCCTCATCAACCTCTTTTTCTTCTTTTTTTTTTGTAGAAGGGTTTTCCTCCCCCTGTGACCATATCCCTTGAAATCGACCGAATAAAAAAGAGTTTTAAGTCGGTGCGTGAGGTTATGTGTGAGTTTCCTGTTGTTTAAGAGAAAAATTCAAGGTCGAATTTTTTTCTGGGGAGAGTGAGGAAAGAATTTTTTTTTAGAAATAGTTACGAGAGAATGTGCTTTTGTCTTGGTTTTGAAGTTGTATTGAAAATTAATACCCTGAAGGGATTTTTTTATCAATAGCAGGGCCGTAAGAAGTTTTATTTTTAGTTTAGCGATGGCAGGAATAATTATAGGTTGGCTAAGCAAAGGAAAATTTTTTCTTGTTAAAAACGTAATTTTTTATCATTTTTTTCTTGTAAAAAAATTTTATATTAATTATTTTAGTGGCAAAGGAATCATTCCTGAAAATTTTTGATAAATCTTTTATAATACAGTTTAATGTAATTTTCCTTTAGAATTTTAACTTCAGAGTTTCGATGTGATTTGATGCCATGATTTATAAAAATCTAAATTCGCCAAAGTATATCTCTTTTTTTCCGTAAAAAACTCTTTGAAATTCTCTAAAATCAAACCAAAATATCGAGTTTGATCGTTGCATTTTTTTTACATCGCATTAAGAATTTTCTGAACTTTTTCAAATCCAGTCTTTAAAAAGTTCTACTTTCTTAATCACGTACGAAACTAACGCTTTAAAAGTTTATTTACTCAGCAAAGCAAACAAAAAACTGGAAATCCATTTACGACGAAACAATACCCTCGTCCTAGACTAAATCCAGTGCGATACACTTAAATTAACTTCCGAATTACGAAACGAAGCGTTGAAGTTGCCAGCTTTTCCTCCTTCTAAATTTTTCTCAATTGCTTTGTCCGTTAGCTAAAAAAAAAAAAAAAAACTTTTTTTATTAAAGAGCGATCTGTTAGAGCAAATCGCAGATCAGAACTAAAGGAATAAAAAAAAAAGCAAATCGGATTAGCCCGAAGCCAGTTTCCTACTTTGACGAATGAGTTCATTCTGGTTCTCTTTTTTTTTTCATCTTCTGCTCTCTTTCTCTCTTCTTCTCTTTTGTTTCGAATCTCAGACTTGTCTTGTCAATTTTAAATCCTTTAAATCATTGACAGTTTCCTTGGTTTCCGTAGGGAATTTACCACATATAAAAAAAAAAGAAGGGAAGGAATTCTTACCTTTACCGGAGGTAATTTAACATTCACGTTACAGAATTCGTAGTAGAATGTTGCAATGA
The DNA here is from genome assembly GCA_023512825.1 of Liposcelis brunnea. Taxonomy (NCBI): domain Eukaryota; kingdom Metazoa; phylum Arthropoda; class Insecta; order Psocodea; family Liposcelididae; genus Liposcelis; species Liposcelis brunnea. The sequence goes on from CM042069.1 coordinate 7,524,536, forward strand.
ATCCGCAGTAGGAAAATACGAGGAACCATTCTGAGAATGAACTGACTAAATGTAAAGTGTAGCCACCGTGCTCTGGTTCCCATAATCTAGGATTGTCACCTGAAAAAATGTTTTGTAAAGATAAAATTCTGAAAAATTGGTTCGACAAGAAAAAATTTGAAAAACTAAAAAAATTTATTTGCCTAAAAAATTTCTTAAAAAAAATTGCTCGACAAGGAATTTTGAAAAAAATTGCTCGACAAGGAATTTTGAAAAAAATTGCTCGACAAGGAATTTTGAAAAAAATTGCTCGACAAGGAATTTTGAAAAAAATTGCTCGACAAGGAATTTTGAAAAAAATTGCTCGACAAGGAATTTTGAAAAAAATTGCTCGACAAGGAATTTTGAAAAAAATTGCTCGACAAGGAATTTTGAAAAAAATTGCTCGACAAGGAATTTTGAAAAAAATTGCTCGACAAGGAATTTTGAAAAAAATTGCTCGACAAGGAATTTTGAAAAAAATTGCTCGACAAGGAATTTTGAAAAAAATTGCTCGACAAGGAATTTTGAAAAAAATTGCTCGACAAGGAATTTTGAAAAAAATTGCTCGACAAGGAATTTTGAAAAAAATTGCTCGACAAGGAATTTTGAAAAAAATTGCTCGACAAGGAATTTTGAAAAAAATTGCTCGACAAGGAATTTTGAAAAAAATTGCTCGACAAGGAATTTTGAAAAAAATTGCTCGACAAGGAATTTTGAAAAAAATTGCTCGACAAGGAATTTTGAAAAAAATTGCTCGACAAGGAATTTTGAAAAAAATTGCTCGACAAGGAATTTTGAAAAAAATTGCTCGACAAGGAATTTTGAAAAAAATTGCTCGACAAGGAATTTTGAAAAAAATTGCTCGACAAGGAATTTTGAAAAAAATTGCTCGACAAGGAATTTTGAAAAAAATTGCTCGACAAGGAATTTTGAAAAAAATTGCTCGACAAGGAATTTTGAAAAAAATTGCTCGACAAGGAATTTTGAAAAAAATTGCTCGACAAGGAATTTTGAAAAAAATTGCTCGACAAGGAATTTTGAAAAAAATTGCTCGACAAGGAATTTTGAAAAAAATTGCTCGACAAGGAATTTTAAAAAAAATTGCTCGACAAGGAATTTTAAAAAAAATTGCTCGACAAGGAATTTTGAAAAAAATTGCTCGACAAGGAATTTTGAAAAAAATTGCTCGACAAGGAATTTTGAAAAAAATTGCTCGACAAGGAATTTTGAAAAAAATTGCCCTACAAGTAGTCCTGAAAAAGGAACTGCTTGACAAGAAGTCCTGAAAAAGGAACTGCTCGACAAGAAGCTCTGTAAAAGAAACTGCTCGACAACAAGCTCTGAAAAAGAAACTGCTCGACAACAAGCTCTGAAAAAGAAACTGCTCGACAACAAGCTCTGAAAAAGAAATTGCTCGACAAGAAGTCCTCAGAAAGAGATAGCTCGTCAAGGAGTTTTGATTAAAATTTGCTCCACAAGAGATTTAAAAAAAAATTCCAGGCCAAGTTCAAAAAATTTATTAAATTTTTACCTTTGAAATTGTTCATAGCCCCTTTCAGTGGTGCCATAGTTGTAACTGTGAAGATTAGCATTAAAAGACAGAGAGATATCCGAAGCCATAATAAATATTTTGGGCCGTATTTTACTGTATAAGTAAACCAAGTCTAAAAAATTTTAATTAAATTATTATTTAAAAATTTCTTGGCGCCGCTAGTGCCTTGAAATTTAATCATTTCTTACCTGAAAGATGAAATATAAATTTCCAAATATGCAAACCATAAAAAATCCCAGAAAATGAACGACGATCACGTGAGTTTCTTGGAAATTAGCTACTAGACTTAAACCTAAACATGCCAGAAAGCCTAAAACTAAGCCTGTGTGATTTAGACATGGAGATACTTTCGATGAAAGTCTTAATGTGTTGAATAATGTGATTTGTTTGTGTTTTATGAATACGCAAACGCATACTGAAATCAAGAAAAGAATTTCTAATTAATGATATTTATTTTCAAATGGATATTTCATTGCAGGAGCGTAGCTTAGAGTTAAGAAGTTTTTTAGTCCTAAATTTGGCTTAAAAATGATTGAGCCTCAGCAAAATTGTCATTTTTAGTCTTAAGATGATGGCATCAAGCCACGAAAAAAAATTGTCTGCTAAGATTTAGCTCTGTTCATGCGAGTTTAGCAGCTGGGAAGGAAGCAAGAATCCTTTAGGAGAGATTGATGTGAATAAATATGTTTGTTAGTCGAGAACTTGCTCAATAATTTTTGCAACAAAAAGGAATTTTTAAAAAAAACTGCTCGACAAGAAGAAATTTTAAAAAGAGATTGCTCGACAAGAAGTCCTAAAAAAGAAATTGCTCGACAAGAAGTCCTGAAAAAGAAATTGCTCGACAACAAGTCCTGAAAAAGAAATTGCTCGACAACAAGTCCTAAAAAAGAAATTGCTCGACAACAAGTCCTGAAAAAAAATTGATAAGTATTTGAACTCGAATTCAATTTCTGTGGCTTTGGTCTTTTTTCTGCCTACGGTCCTGCCTACAAAGATACCGGTATGAGGGTGAAATTATTGAGAAAGTTTTAGTTTGAATTAGGGTCGGGAATATTTTCTCTTAAACTGAAAACGAGTCTTGAAGGAAAGTTTAGTCAAGTTTCTTACCCCGTGACGAAGTTCGATAAATTATAATTTTAACACTTGAGTTTCCGAAATTAGCGAATCTGGAGCATCGTCAAGTTTTAGGTTTTGCGGTTTAAAGAAAATTTCTAATCAATACAAAAAAAAGTAGGCAAATTAAATTCAAGACTTTGAAACTAGAACAATATTTATCAGGTGATGACAATCTTACCCGATTTAAATATGATTTCATAATTGTTCAAAATCCAAAGATTTCAAAAAATAATTTTCTTGGCTTTCCTCTAACGGAAACCTTTTCACATCAAAGCTGAAACTCTTTAGGGAAATCAAACGAACAGGAAATTAGCATCGAAACTTGAACGTATATCCAAACTCACATCCCTTAGCTATTCTCAAAAATTTAAATATCAAAATACTCACGCATTCCAGTTGCGATATTAAGAAGCTCTCCGAAAACACAATTTTCCGGTGCTGTAGTTCCAGTATCGCTGATATATGGCCACACAGATGAAACATGACCTTGCGTTACAGCAATCCAATATCTAAAAAAAAGGGTTATAAAAAAATTAATAGATTCATCAATCACCCTTTTTTCCACAAAAAAATAAAACTTACGTTATAAAAAACGAAATCGGTATAAATAAAGCCAAAATGATTGGTAACCACTTGATATGTGGTGAGCAGTTCATTATTGCTACCTTATCATAATCAAAAAACCACTTCGGATGTGATAGAACTGATTAATGTATCCTCAATCTCTTGACATATATTGTCAACTATCCGGATAAAAAATCTGCACGGTGTTCTTATCATATTTTAGGCTTATCGTTTGTTTGTAACCATATTTCGATAAGGGGAACGGGGTTCGTCAATTTTAAAACTCTGTTTTTCGCCGGTTGAATATACGTTGATTATTATTTAACCATTAGACTTTTTATTTATCTTGAAATAATCCTAAACAAACAGAAGTTTTGTTTTTTTAACGACACACCTAAGATAAATCAAAATGGAGAAGCCTATTTTTAAAACGCGTCAAGATTACTCATCGATGGATATCTTTAATTTAATTGAAAAGGACGTTAATTTGTCTTTTTTTTAAAATGAGAACATTACGTCAGAATTAGATAAAGAACTTCCTTTTTAAATACATCACATCATGATGATTATTCATGGATTTTTTCCCCTTATCTTTTCGTAGATTTTTAACGTAAATAGAGCAGAAGGATATTCACGTAATGCTTTGCGGTTTGAAGAAATTATTTTATGAATCATTATTATGGAAAAATCATGAAGAAGCTTTAAATATTAACGAAAATCTAGGTAGAAGATTTCAAATACAAAAATGACGCCATTATCATGAACAGGCGACAAAATTTCCTGTCGCCATTTTGATTTCGTCGTGGCATTAGAATGGCTGCCATATTACTCGTACTGTTCGTTTTCGTTGATTATTGTGTCAGGCCTGGTTAAGCAAAGATTAGTTGGAGTTGGATTATTGTGTTTATAACGATAATTATCAGTTAATTATTAAATATTTTACGGGAAAATTGCTGTGATACACGAGGAGTTATTCATAATTACTGTATCTTCAATTAATTAATCACGACATTGCATCTAAGTGACGGATATAAATACATAACCTAATCTGATGACGATAACCGGAACATGCATGGAACTGGCATGTCAACATCTTAAATTAGGATTAATGACTGGAATAAGTGAACAAGACTAGAAAGTAATTCTTACCATGTTGAGTAAACAGAAATTTACACAACTCAAACTCAAATAATCAAGTAACTTGACACAACTCTTATTCACTGCTCGTTCTTAAATAAAAATGTGCATTAGTGAAAAACATTTATGCTGGTTGTTGTTACTTACAGATTTAACCAAAAAAATTCATGAATTTGACAATTATGAAACAGTATGTTTATGGAATTGTGTTTTTATTTGCAGAGCTGTTTTTGGTGAAGACCATTCCTTTCATCAGAGGCAGAATCAAACGACAAATTGATCCTAAATGAGTGCATACATTTGTGACTGCTACATCAGGGATATATATCATCAAGCAGCCACTAACAGAAAAAAAAGGAGTTATTCCAGTTCTTCAGTGCTAAAAATGATTTCTTCTTGATTTGGGAATCTGATGAAACCAATCTTAGAGCAAATAGGAGTTTTTAAATTGCAAAAAGTGGGTAAAATTGTTTGTTTTTAAGTTTGATTTTTTTTTTTTTTTTGAATTTATCATAAATTTAATGTTTGCCAACTTGGGATTTGATTATGTATAGCTTTGAATTGTACGATGACTTGTATTGTTTTAAAAGCTTGATTTTTTTTATTTATTGAATCTGTTAAACAGGATAGCCTAATTATTTTTTCAAATTAAAATTAGGAATTCTGCTTGATCGATAAAATTCAAATCTGATGATGAATTAATTTAAGATTGATTTTATTTTTCCAGGTTTGAAATCGCAGATGCATGTCATGTGGATGTGACAATACAAAAGGACAGGAAATGGACGACAAGGAAAAACTTTGGAGGATCATTATGAATCAGATTCATCTGTAAAATCTAAAATTTGACTGTGGTGATTTAGCAAGTGATAGTGATTTTGTTAATTGTCTATAAGCAGTGAAAAAATTATTTTCTTGTTAAAGAAATTGAAAAAGTTTTTATTTGTAAAAAAACTTAAAGATATTGTTATGTTGGATGGCTGGAAAATTTTATCTTGATAAGAAAATTTTTTGATATGAAATGTTTGTGATAATATGTTCCAGTCAGATTTTACATTAGCAGCAGTTGTTTACTTGAATTGGTACTAGAAATATTTGTTAACTAGTTTAAATCCGAGAAACTTTACATTACTTTTACTATCAAAATGGTTTAAAATTCGGAAGCAGACAAAAGTATTATTTTGATGTTTTTCACTGTCGTTTAATTCGAAAAAATGTTTCAAGGGTATTTATGTAAAAATATTTATAAGAGTATTTTTCTGTAATAAGTATTCGTGTATATTTTTAAATTTTAAAGCAAATTTTTAAATCAGCAACGACTTGCGGCTAATGTAACAAGAAAACGTAACGAAAAAGTACTGCCAAAAAAATTACATTAGAAAATGATTAAACATTTTTAAACTAGAAAAACTTTGGGAGAAAAAATTTTAAATTTTTTCAAAAATTCAAAGGGCAAAACTTTTAAGATTTGGTCACATAAAATAAAGTCCTATTTTTTTTAAAAAAAAAGCTCAAAATACGAAAAATTACTTAGTTTTGCTACTAAGTTTTGTTATTAATTAAATATTATTAAAAAATTCTAATATTTAATTATTCTTTCTGAAAATTTTCGACATCTAAATTAGGTTTGAAATGTACCGGAAAGGAACTTTATAAAAAGTGATATAAAATAAAAAAAACCTACTCACGCACATCCGCAAGGTCAACATAAATAATCTTCGACATCAGAACCAATACTCAAGATCCGATTATTTTTTGATTAATAATTAGTTTAGTTTTAGATTCTTGCTCATACTATTTTTTTTTCCAAAGATTTACAACATTTTAATTGAGTTTTCACATATTTTTGTTGAGTTTTACCAGTTTGATGAATATTTTCATTACTGTACTTACCGTAATTTAGAGCAAACATTTTTGGGAACGAGTTTAAGTTTTTTAAATGGCTTTTTTTTATTTTCGTGGCAATTTGCCAATTTAAAAAATGATCCGTGACATTTTGTTTAAAATAAAATCAAATTATTTATAAGAACTTTATTTGTGCATATGTTATGGCTATTGTAAAATATAATAATTTCACAATATATAATATAATGATTCAAAATAATTGTTTTTGGATATATTTCTACCTAATTTCCTTCCTAACCCTTGAATATTAGGCGTTTTCAGTTTTTAACAATTAGGTGTTTTCAACATTTAATAATTGGACGATCTGCCCCTCTAGAAATACAGGATTTCAAATTTGGGAGCTTTTTAAGGAGCTTTTGGTCTAGATCGATAGAGCTTACTGCCCTTGATCGAATGCTGCAAGAAATACCCTGAAATTCCTACAAAAAATGCGCAAAAACGGATTTTTAAATTTTTTTTATGTGGTTTGTACGAAATTTTTTTCAAAAAATCGTTACATGAAAATTTCACTTTTTAAGAAAAAAAAGGGTTTTGGAAAATCGCGTTTTTTAAGCAGTTCCCGTGGGATTTTCGGGACTTTTATTGCATGGTCTGATAGAGGACATCCAGGGCTATCGTTTGAGACCATAAGCTCCCCAAAGCTCCTTCAAATAACTGAGATTTTAATCAATTTCGAAAAAAGTGACTTTTTTGGGTTTTCCTTCCGTATGAGATGGGGAAAGCTCGGGAAAGCTCCGAACCTGGATTTTTGGATTCCTAAGGTCCTAACCAAAATCCATATATTTTTGTATTAAAACTTTTTGTAAAACAGCTCTAAAACGCACCGTTCTCGAGATATTTGCGATTTTAGGTTGGAGTAAATTTTCGTGGGGAAAAATGGATTTTTGTGGCGCAAACTGTGTTTGCGGCAGTTCCCGTAGGAATTTTGGGAATCTGATTGCAGCACTGGATAGAGGACGTCGAGATCTATCATTTAAGACCAAGAAAGCTCCCGAAAGCTCCCGATTAAAAGGCCATTTCATGAAATCCGGATAATTTAATTTTGGCCCAAAATGGCCGCTTTAAGCCAACTTTTGGGGGCTTTTTTGGGGTTCCGCCATTTGTTTAGACCCAAGGGACCCATTCCACCGGTTTTTGCCGAAATCCGGAAAGGTCGAAAAAAAAGTTCAAAAAACATGAAAGACTATAGTCTTTCCTTTTTTTCGATTTTCGACGAAAATTTAAAAATGGCGGAAACCGGCTAAATGGGTTTAGATGGGGCTGAAAACACGAAAAAAGCCAAAAAATTCCGGATTAAGCCCAAAATAAGCCCAAAAATGGCTTACGACAGGCCTATTTTGGGCTTATTTCGGATTTTTTTGGTTTTTTTCGAAATTTTAGGCCAAACTATACCCATTTAGCCGGTTTCCGCCATTTTTAAAATAAGCCTTCTGTAGGCCATATTTCGATTTTCGACGATTTTAGAAAATGGCGGAAACCGGCTAAATGGGTATAGTTTGGCCTAAAATTTCGAAAAAAAACCAAAAAAATCCGAAATAAGCCCAAAATAGGCCTGTCGTAAGCCATTTTTGGGCTTATTTTGGGCTTAATCCGGAATTTTTTGGCTTTTTTCGTGTTTTCAGCCCCATCTAAACCCATTTAGCCGGTTTCCGCCATTTTTAAATTTTCGTCGAAAATCGAAAAAAAGGAAAGACTAGTCTTTCATGTTTTTTGAACTTTTTTTTCGACCTTTCCGGATTTCGGCAAAAACCGGTGGAATGGGTCCCTTGGGTCTAAACAAATGGCGGAACCCCAAAAAAGCCCCCAAAAGTTGGCTTAAAGCGGCCATTTTGGGCCAAAATTAAATTATCCGGATTTCATGAAATGGCCTTTTAATCGGGAGCTTTCGGGAGCTTTCTTGGTCTTAAATGATAGATCTCGACGTCCTCTATCCAGTGCTGCAATCAGATTCCCGAAATTCCTACGGGAACTGCCGCAAACACAGTTTGCGCCACAAAAATCCATTTTTCCCCACGAAAATTTACTCCAACCTAAAATCGCAAATATCTCGAGAACGGTGCGTTTTAGAGCTGTTTTACAAAAAGTTTTAATACAAAAATATATGGATTTTGGTTAGGACCTTAGGAATCCAAAAATCCAGGTTCGGAGCTTTCCCGAGCTTTCCCCATCTCATACGGAAGGAAAACCCAAAAAAGTCACTTTTTTCGAAATTGATTAAAATCTCAGTTATTTGAAGGAGCTTTGGGGAGCTTATGGTCTCAAACGATAGCCCTGGATGTCCTCTATCAGACCATGCAATAAAAGTCCCGAAAATCCCACGGGAACTGCTTAAAAAACGCGATTTTCCAAAACCCTTTTTTTTCTTAAAAAGTGAAATTTTCATGTAACGATTTTTTGAAAAAAATTTCGTACAAACCACATAAAAAAAATTTAAAAATCCGTTTTTGCGCATTTTTTGTAGGAATTTCAGGGTATTTCTTGCAGCATTCGATCAAGGGCAGTAAGCTCTATCGATCTAGACCAAAAGCTCCTTAAAAAGCTCCCAAATTTGAAATCCTGTATTTCTAGAGGGGCAGATCGTCCAATTATTAAATGTTGAAAACACCTAATTGTTAAAAACTGAAAACGCCTAATATTCAAGGGTTAGGAAGGAAATTAGGTAGAAATATATCCAAAAACAATTATTTTGAATCATTATATTATATATTGTGAAATTATTATATTTTACAATAGCCATAACATATGCACAAATAAAGTTCTTATAAATAATTTGATTTTATTTTAAACAAAATGTCACGGATCATTTTTTAAATTGGCAAATTGCCACGAAAATAAAAAAAAGCCATTTAAAAAACTTAAACTCGTTCTCAAAAATATTCCCAGGCCCTTAGCTTAAAAATATATCCCAGGCCCATAGCCAGGTTGCAGGTTTTGGAGGGCCAGAAAATTTTAGTCAAACAAGTCCTTTTAGAATTTTTATAGTCGAACAAGTACTTTTAAAATTTTTATAGTCGAACAAGTCCCTTTAGAATTTTTAAAGTCAAAGAAGTCTTTTTAAAATGTTTGCAGTCGAACAAGTCCTTTCAGAATTTTTTTGAGGCGTTATTTTTTACTACAGGCCTGAAGACAGTGTTAATTTAAAACATTTAAGAATTTCAGCTTGACTCAATACAATAAGAACCATGAGATATTTTTATAACAATAAAAGCAATAATTCAGGGATGAGCAAATTAAAATTTTTAAATTTTTTTTACTAAAAAGCAAAACAGCATAATTATTTTGTTATCTAAAACAATTAATCGAAGATGCCTAGAACTTTATTTTTTTGGACCCCTAAAAGTAAAAATCATTCTGAACCCATACCAAGACAACTAATTTCCAAAAATTTTAAATGTTCAAAACGCCCAATTCCTAAAGATTTTTTAAAATGTTTAAAACGCCCAATTCCCAACGGTTTTTTGAAAACAAAATGATTATTTTTTTGATTTTATCATGTGGAGGTATTGAGCCTTTTAAAAATCCCTAAATTCTGGAAAATTTTTCAAGACAAAATATTAATTTATAAAGTTTCCTCGCGAAAAAATTTTTTAGTAGCAAATGAAAATTTTAAATATAGTGTTTTTGCAAATAAAGAGACAAAAAAAGAAAAAAAATTGGCCGAACAAGAAAATCTGCGTTTCATCTTAATTTAAATTTAACAGAAACCAAGTTCGTTTCCTTTGCAAGTGCAGTCACCCAATTTAAAAATAAAAAAATAAATCTAAACTATAAGATTTAAAACTATAAGACTGTTTGAAATAATAAAGCACTTTCCACCTGGAAAATTCTTCGCCGACTGCAGTTTTCCAGGTGTAACTTGAAGATATTTTCATTGGTGAGTGTTCAAAACATCTTCTTCTTGCCGCCACAGCGGTCTTCTCTGCTTCTCCATCTCCCCGGTGGCTTCTCGACGTTGGACTCTTCCTGAAACAAGAACAAAAACAGTTAAATACATGATAGAAAAAGAATTATTTTAATTTTTTGAAAAGTTTTTGCAGTTGAACAAAAATTTGTGTAGTTAACCAATTAGTTACATAATTTTCTGTTGTCAAGGAAATTTTTCATAATTTTCTGTTGTCAAGTAATACCATCAATTGTAATGATTGTTTCATGTTTCCAGTAATCAAACTCTGTCTCCGAATTTTTGAGGCTCACAGGTCCTTTTAAAGAAAAAATAAGGATGCATCTCCCAATCGTAATTAAAGCTTAAATTATTATCTCTCTTCAATTACAAAATTTTAATTTTAAAATAAAAAAACAAACTTACCATCATACTATTCCTTGTAGCATAAGAGGCCATTGACGACTGTGGGTCTCTAACTTCCACAGCTTCCATTGGTTTGCACAAGTTCTCAATAGGTTTGAGAACTTTAGCTGTTTGATATGCATGTCCATCAAATGAGGTCCATGTTGAACAGAACAGGGGTCGCACCTGAAATTAAAAAAAATAACTTATACCTGCATTATAAAAACATCCAAAAATATTGTATAAAATCAGTTAATATTATTGACGACTCTTTCTAGGGAAAAAAATTGAAAACCGTTTTAAAGAAGTTGAGATTCAAAATCAAGCAATATCATTGCAATAATTAAACAAACTGAAAAATCTAAGCTCCTGACTGTGAAGAAGTTTTTCAATGGTTTCTCTGGATCATTTTTTAGAATCACAAGCAAATATTAATAATTTTAGATGAACAAAGGCAGTTCAATTTCTGATAATTGATCAAATGTTTTGGATTTTTAAAAAAAATGCTCATCATAATTTGGGAAGCATTTTTTGTAACTGATAACTGTAACGGGTAACAACCCTTCAGATTTATAAACATTCCTATTGAGAAAAAACCACGAATTAAATACAAAATTGTATAATTAAGAATTCCCACATCTGATCTTCTGGCTAAATTCAACTCCCAAGCAATTTATTTTTAAAAGTGATAAAATTATGACTTACAATCACATTTTCCTGTTCACAAAACTTCTCCGGTAAGACTTTGATTCCTGCATTCCTGATTCATGTTCCTACGGACATCATTTAATTAAATGATGCCCATTTACTGCACATCCTTTGCCCAGGATAAGTTTTCCAAAGTTTCTTGTTGGTTCGAATCTAACACCGTTCAATCCCATGCACCCATATATTCTCCATACCGCAGCAGTGCGCAGGTTGATCCAGTGACTGCAGACTGTAAATAGATTATTTGAATGATCATTAATTAGCTGTAATTCAAATTTAATTTTTATTTATCACAATTGACACAAGAAAGAAAAAACGTGTTTCGAACAGCGAGTTTTGCCAACACGAAAAAGGGAAATTTCCCCGTCGCCATTTTTTTTCCAAACGTGGTATTAGAATCCATCATCTTAGATTTTTTAATCAAATTTTTCATTTTATATTACAATATTACAATTTATCGGCTACCTCATGCCGAGATCAGATCCAAAATACCCTGAGGTAATTATCATTTCGCCTACTTTTATAATCTTACAGTAGGAAAAAAGGATTTACCTAAAACCCATACATAACCTATCTTCTTTACATTTGTAGGAACATCCAAGGAATTTAATTCCTGAATTATGCGAACAATTTTACAAATTAGGTTGGGTGACAGGTACAGGTGGTGGAATTAGTATAAAAGCCGGGTAAGAACATTTAAATTCAGCACATCATGATAACTGAAAATTAAATAATTGCTACTATTTTAGAGATGAAATTTACATTTCCCCATCTGGAGTTCAAAAGGAAAGATTACACCCCAGTGACCTTTTTGTACAAGACATAAACGGCACAGATCTTGAATTACCATCACCAGAGAAAAAACTTAAGAAAAGTCAATGCACTCCTCTTTTTATGTGTGCATACAGAGATCGAAAAGCAAGTGCTGTGATACATACACATTCTAAATCAGCTGTAATGGCAACATTATTATATCCTGGCAAAGAATTTAAAATAACTCACCAAGAAATGATTAAAGGGATTAAGAATCAAGAATTAAATAGGAATTTTAGATTTGATGAAGAACTTATTGTGCCGATAATAGAAAATACATGTTGGGAAGAAGATTTAAAAGACAGTTTAGCTGAAGCTATTAGAAAATATCCACATACATGTGCTGTGTTAGTTAGGAGACATGGAGTTTATGTTTGGGGCGATTCTTGGCAACAAGCAAAAACAATGTAAATTGATTATGGGTTAGATAATATTTTTTTTGGTGTAATTTGTAAATTGAAACAATTTTCCTAATTTTTTTCTAGGTGTGAGTGCTATGATTATTTATTTGATATTGCAGTTCAAATGAAACACCATGGACTGGATCCACTGTGTACACCTGAAAATCATGAACTTAAATATCAACAAACTAATGGGATCTAAGAAAAATAAATCAAATTAGTTTTAAAATTTAAATGAAAGTTCTGTTTTTTAAAAAAACCCTAACCTTGAGAGGGATTATAATGCTTAAAAGGCGAATGACCGCTGAAAAGTGGAACGTGTGAATCGTTTCAATTATAACTTCAACCCGTTCAGTCGTAAATAATAAAGAACAAGCCATTCTAATAGGATTAGTACGAAATACCGCTAAACAATAAATGAAACCTTCCCCTAGCAGTCACCGACCTCGCGCGGCATTTTTACAAAAAAACTAAAAAACACAATAGATTTCTTTACAGGTTATATTGACGCTATTTAAATGATCACGACATTTTGATTTATTTATAAAGAGGAAAAAAAATTAATTTAAATATCACAAGCATATAAATCAGCAAATTCACTAATTAAATAAAAAAATTCTTATAAATATTTTACGACGTTGGTTCATAGATACTGAAGCAATAAATAATTAAATTAAGGCTGCTTTGTGCTTTTTAACACGACAATTAGATTCATGGTGGTACATATAAGGCATTTTTAAAACATTTTTTTCTTGACTGCTGTGTATCTATCCATATACTGATCATATCCTTCTACTTGAGCCAAACTCTTCATTTCGAAAAGATTTCCATCTAATGTTAAAACTGAAATTTTTGAATCACTAAGTATTTTAGAAGGAATGGCTGATAACTGTAAGCAATTTTCTTCCAGTCTTAATGTCCTTAATCTTGGACAATCTGCTATTTGCTCAGATAATGATGATATCTGATTTTGGTTTAAAATTAATTCAACAGCATGAATTTGTACAACACCATCAGGTATACTTGTAATTTTATTTCTTGACAAATCGAGTACGTCTAACAATTTTAATCCTTGAAATACTAATGGGAATTCTGTTAATTGATTTCCACTGAGATGAACCTTCAAATCAAAATTAATTAATCAGTAAACATGTTTCATAACAATTCCAATCTCAAACAAAATTTTGCTTACTTGTTTTAGATGTGATAATTGAGACACACTTTGTGGTAAGCTTCTCAAATCGTTATCACAAACTGATAAACTTTCTAACTTGCTTAGTCTTCCAATGGAGTCTGGTAATGATGTCAAGCGATTTTTGCTTAATCTTAAATGCTTTAACTGCTCAAATGTTCCAATCTCAGACGGTATGGTTGACAACTTATTCTCTGACAAATCCAAAGTTCGTAGAACGGATTTCAACTCATACAAGCGTGTTGGAAACTCTGACAGTTTTGTCTGAGATAACTTGAACACGCCCGTTTTCTGTGCTGTTTCATAATGTTGTTTTACTGCTGAATTTCCCATTGTCAAAATAAATTATTCATCCCAAGTTTGATTTTTTTTGTGTTTTCTTTAAGTCATTACTAAATCATTTTGGCACTGTCTTCCCGTTAAACTTCACCTCTTCGTTCTTTCATGTTATTTTATGTAAATATAAATAAAACACGATTATAATAATAAAATAGACACGATAAATTAAAATTTTTCAAAAACGGACATTTTTCTTCTGATTATCTGATTTAAGTCGCCAATTTGAAAAAGTGTCGCAGGTTTTAAAAATCCGTATAAATATCCCGTGCCGGATTAAAACGTTCTTAAAAATTCATTAAATTTTGCTAATTACCACGAATGAATACAACACTTACTTAATTTTTCAAATTAAATGCAATTTTCAAAAAAAATGAACGAAAAAGCTAGACTTATCGAATAATAAACTGGAGTGGAAAGTGTATATATATCCAACCCATCCCAATCGCCATTTTGTTTATAGTCTATTTCCACTACTATTATTTGTTTTGAATTTTTTAAAATGAAGTAATTTGTGTAAAGTAATGGCAAATGACAGAGAAGTTTTACGTGAAATTTGGGAAGGGAGGTTACCAGTATGTTTTACATTAGATTCGGATGACGTCCACGGTCTTAGAGTACCTGATCCAGTCTACCTTATTGTGCCAAGATTAAGTTATTTTCCTCTTGTCACTGATAAGGTAACTTCATCATGTTCAAATGCAATTTTTTTTTCTACATGAATCCTTGAAACAAATTTTTTTCATCTTAGGTACGGAAACAATTTCTGCGTTTCATCGATCCAGATAAACAAGATGCAGAAATGTGGTTAGATTTTAATGGGACACCATTAAAATGGCATTATCCAATTGGTGTTCTGTATGATATTTATTCAATGGACATAAAATTACCATGGAATATTACAGTACATTTTTCCAAATTTCCAGAGAAAGAAATTTTACATTGCCAATGTAGAGAAACAGTAGAAAGTCATTTTATGAGTTGTATAAAAGAAGCTGATGTGTTAAAGCACAGGAGTCAAGTTGTATCAAGTATGCAAAAAAAAGATCATAACCAACTTTGGTTAGGTCTCCAAAATGGTAAGTTTTATCAGATACATTGTACATTTAAAGTTAATAGCAGTAAATAAAATACAAGGATTCCAATTTCAGACAAATTTGATCAATTTTGGGCAGTTAATAGAAAATTAATGGAAGCTAGTGGTGAAGATAGTTTCAAATACATTCCATTTCGATGTTACCATGGAGATGAAAGTTATACTC
The DNA here is from genome assembly GCA_023512825.1 of Liposcelis brunnea. Lineage (NCBI taxonomy): Eukaryota > Metazoa > Arthropoda > Insecta > Psocodea > Liposcelididae > Liposcelis > Liposcelis brunnea. Next base: position 7,539,828 of record CM042069.1, read on the forward strand.
AAAAATTAGTAAAACCCTTGACTGAGGAAGGTCAAAGAAAGACGCTTCAAAATTTATTAGATGAAGTCTTCTCAGGGAAAAGCGAAAATGGTAAAAAATTATTGCAGATTTTTGCCAATAATTTTTTTATTGGAAAACTAATTAGATAATTATTTTTTTCCCAGTGAAAATAATTACTCATGGGATTGAACCTCCAAAGGAAACCCCATTACAATGGATGAGCGAACATCTCAGCTATCCTGATAACTTTTTGCATTTAGTTTGTGTTACAACGTGATATTAACCCTTTTTGTAAAATTTTTTTAAAACATTTTTTTTGTCAAATTGCTTACGTATGCTGCTCAGCTAATATTATATGTCCAAATATTATTTTACATGTAAAAAAAATTATAAATATTTACCTGATTAAGTCACAACACAAACAACTGATTTCTTTCTCTCTGCTGGTTTCTCGATTAGTATCAACTGATTACCATGATTTTTATATTCAGTTCTCCTACGGTTAACTCCAAAGGATAAATGATTTGGCTTTTTGGCTATTTCTTCATGGATTTCCTTTTTAAAAAAAAAATTTGCAATATTAATATGAATATCAAGGTTGTTTATATATAAAATGCAATAACTCATAATTTTTTTTTGTTGATGTAATTAAAAAATGGGTTACCTTGAAAAGTACTAAAGAAAAATCCTGATAACGTCTTCTAATCTCGCTTGGAGTTTCTGCAACCTCAGCTTCTTGTATCATCTGATCTTTGGCATCATACGAGATTTTCCTACAAAGGATAGGATTAAAAAAAAAAATTGAAAATTAAAATTTTCATGAAAAAAAAAAACTTAATTGCAAGCCTTGCAGAACGAAAGGTGTTGAGTGGGCAAGAAACAAGTTTTTTTTAATAAGCCTAAAATGATTTGATTAGAAATCAGATCTCGGCATATTTCCATTTCTTGCTCATTCAGTATCATTGACAAAAAAAAATCATATATAAATAGAAACAATGTCTTTTTATTTATTCAATACATTAAGGCAAATAATTTTTAATTTAAACCTAAATAACATTCACTAATAATTTAAATTTTGACAAAATATTTTTTTTATTACTTGAAAAAATAGCAATTTGGAATTTTTTTTAATAAATGGAAGACATTCACAATAGAAGTTACCGAAAATGAAATAAAAATTACAATAAATAAATTTTCATTAAAAATGAACTAAAGTACATGATAATTATATTCCCTATATGAATTTTTTGTATTTAAAAAAATGTTTAAACCACTCGTCCGTTAATACCCCATTACGTATAAAGTAGCCTCAAAAATTAATCATACACATGAAAAAAAGTCAACTTACTCGTTTTTTGTATTACAAAAAAGAATAATGCGTCATTACATGGTTTATTCATAAAAACAAAAAAATTATACCGTAAAAATGAATTTTGGATAAAAACAAGAGACGCCATGTTGGGGGGTGCGTTCATGAATTTATCTCCCCGAAGAACAAATATTTGTCGCCAATTTGCAAAATGGCCGATTGATGGCGTCCCCTCGTCCAAAATTCATTATTTTATTTATTTTACAATCAAAATTAAATCGGTAACTCTTTAATTTCTCTTTTGTTTACGAAGAGTGGTTATTATGAGATCATAAATACGTTTTAATTAATAAAATGACTCAATAAATTTTAGATTTCTCATGACAATAGTCAAAATTATACCAAGAAGGCATATACGGAAAATTTGGCACTGGTAAGGCACTCGCATTTAAATTAGGCCAACCTATAATCGAATCATGATAAATCATGTTATTATTTTCAGGTATTAAGTAATTATCATAAATATTTGCACTTTTAAGGTCACTTTGAAAACAGTTCTTCCCGTAATAATCATAACTTTCTTTGGGATTATCCGGACTTGACTTATCCCTAGATAAGCATTGATTATCAGAGCAATGTTTGACGTTTACCTCAATCGATTTAGCAATATCCTCTCGTTTTTTTCTTACGCAATGCTGCGGGCATTGCATGCAAGCTTCGTTACTATCCGTATCCCTATCCGTCCCAAGCCTTTGCCTTTGTAAATATTTCCCATTTTTAATGGATCCCTCGCTACGTAAATCATTTTCCTGACTTAGCCATTTTTGAACTTGCCTCCGATTAATATTAAACTTCCTAGCAGTCGCTCTTTGATTTTTATTACAGTCTTTATCGTTATAAAAAGCATCTAAAACTGTTAATTTAAATTGTACAGAAAACGATCTCCTTTTCCCCATGTTATAATTAGAAAAATCGAAAGTCTTTTTTTCGACGGGAGTTGTATTTAAAACATCAATATCCATATTTTCCTCGTTGTCTGACATTTTCTCTTCTTTCATAGGAATGTCTAAGGATTCATAGGAATTGCACGGTTGGTTTTTTTGTTCGAACACTTCCGGTTTAAAATGAAGCGAGACTAAATCAGGAATGACACGATGTGGAAGGATTAAAGGGGGAGGAAATGGCATTTGACTCACCGGTGGTATGGAAAAACTGCAAGCATTCGAGCCCCATCCGTAACAATCGGATTCCGCAGGAGAATGAAACGAAATCGGAGTTACCGTTTCCGTTTTAATATCACTTGAACATAATCGTTCTATCGTGAAATTAGGCGAAACACCCTTCCTCGTCCCGGGATCATCTTCGACGACTGGAGATCCAGGCGTGGACCTTAAATTCATCTTGACTCTTTGCTTAATAGGCAGCACTGGATACGACCTGCTCCTCGCGTTTTCAGTCAAAGGCTCCGATTGTTCCTGAAGGGATTCCTGAATCCATTTCCGTTTCGGGCTGAACGATTTAATATCATCATTTAATTTAGTTTTTAATTTGGCACGAAAATCGCTTGGCACATTATCTAATGACACGTTAGGCACTGTGGAAGTAACAGGCACTTGTTTATCCAGCAGACAGCTTGACTCCGCATCAACACTACGCGAACAAAGTAATTCATCCGGAGCTCCTTCGTCCGTGTTAAACTTTTGTCCTTCACTGTCATTGGTATATTTTTGTACTAGACATTTGGGCACGGCATTCGACTCGCATAACTTTTGCCTCTCGACCACGACATCGTCCATGTTTAACTTATCATTTAACAATTCCATTTGATTCTTTTCTATTTGCACTGTAAATATTTCATTCGGTGTGTCATTCAAAAAGCATTCTTTTGGCACTACCTCGTCTCTCTGACCCGATCTGGCTTTATTAATCAAATCCAAAGGACCATCTTCGATTTCAGGTATAATTTTGTTAAAATTATCATCTAATATTTCGTTCGGATGAAACTTTTGCCCGCTGATATGTACAGTCCGGTGCATGATATTTTCCCCCATTTCAAACGTAATCGAATGAGAAGATGGATATAATTTTTGTGCTACACGTTTTAGATTCTGCGCCTCGAGTTTTACGCTCGACAAGTCTTGTACATCATAAACTTTGGTCTCTTGCTTTAGGGTTGGCCGAACTGCATTCTCTTCTCTCGTTCTTTCAGCGTCATTCAGTCTGGTGTATATCATGGCGCTTCGGTTCAAGGCCGAATCCATTTTACCGTCGCCATTCTTTACGATTCCGTTCGCGTCTAATTTCTTCCCCCGGAAAACGTAATCCGTTTCATTTTTAACGCCTTCTTCCACGCTTGTCCGTAAATTCTGTTCGCACTGTAACCACTTTTGGATTTGCCGACGATGGATGTTGTATTTACGGGCGGTTGCCCGTTGATTTCCTCGACAATCCAAATCATTCCGATAGGAATCCAACACTTGTAACTTAAACTGAGGCGGGAAAATCCTTCTTGAGCCCATAACACGAGTCCTTTTCACTGTTTCGTTCACTTTAACTTCAGTCGATGGACTTTTGTCGCTGTCCCACGTTTTTAGGTCTAGACCTTGAGCCATTGCGAAATTTTTTTTTTTAAAATAAAAAAAACTAATCACAAAACATTTAAAAAAATTAAAATAAAAAAATTTTAAAAATTGAAAGCGTTACACAGACTTCATCACAAAGGATTTTTCGAGTACTGAATAAAGTTGGGTGACTCTAAGCTCTTTCCCCTGCTTTATTTCGTGTCGTAATCGCCTCTTCCCCTCCCAACCCCGTCGTTCTTTGATTCAAAACCCAACTGGCGCCCCCACTTTTCCTAGACAGCATGGCGCGGCTAGTTACACTTCACCCGTAAAATGATCCCTTGGCTTATGGAATTCTAATGCGATTACCGTTTTCGTACGTTATAGTCAACTTGTGGCTTCGTCGGTGTCCGATTCCTAATAATCACGCCCGGCATAAGTTTAATATAGAGAAGAGGGTTTGTTAGATTACAGTCGTTCAGATGGTAAAAGATAATCACGTTGAAACTGAGTGTCTTTCCGGATTTTTTCATGCAGCTTGCATGCACTAATCGTTTGATCGACTTTTTTTGGAATGGAATTAATTAATGAGAGTGACGATTTTAGCATTCTTTCTAATTCTGTGAATGTGAAATGTTTTAAGCAAATATTCTATGGAAAGAATTTTAAGAAACAAAATTTATGGAAATCCAGAAGTACTAACAGACACTTGGGGCTAGAGAACCTGTAAGGAGAGAGTCGCCAACTACATTGCTGCTTTATGATTGGCTGTGATCAAACATAAGTACCGAGCAGCAGAAAACGTATGACGTCACCACCAATCAACGGAAACCGGTTGAAAACGATTTTGGTCACAGCCAATGAAAAGCCAGGATTTTGATATATGCTTTCTAGTGAAAACCTAAAAACTCTACGAATTGCTTTTTCAATTTTTACATAATCTTTCCAAGAAAAATCACTCAAGCGCAAATGCAACCTTTAATCCCTTCTTTCATCTCTTTTCTTTCAAACAATCAATCCAGAAATATCAGCACTCAGGTCGAGAATTTTCAATTAACCGTCCTTTTTTAATCTCTTTCCCTACTTAGGGCCCAAGAATAAAATGTCTACCCAAATAATTTGTAACATCATTTCGCAACCTTTCAAGAGCTCTCAACCTAAGGTCCCTCAAGAAATATCTCCAGCCACAAAATCAGTTTTCAGAATTGGCACCGCAAAAATAAATTTCTAGAACTGACCAGGAATTATCAAAAGTGCCACATTAATATTCACAATTCTTTCTGCTTGCAGACACAACTGGAGCACTCCGTTTAATCCTAGCAGAAGATTTTTTTAATCTAAAAAAAAGTTAAAATATGATGTTCGCATCTTGCCCTAAAGACTAGCAGGTGGGGCGAATTTCACATGAGCACAAAGGCATCTTACGGCGAATTCTGCAAGTAAGTATCTCAGTAGAAACTCTTCTGGCTATCTATTATTTTAATTTTAGGGTTTAAGATATACTTCAGTCAGCGCAAGTAGTAGAAAGATTGCCCCTAGGTGGTAAGCAGAGACAGTCCTGAAGTGTTCAGTCCCAGCTAGTTTGGAAAAATCAACACTGACTGGCCATCTTAAGAATGACTTCATCAGCTTGCCAATCAGGCGCTCTTAAGTCTACAGAGAGCTAAATGAGTGAGTTTTTAATGGCAATTTTTGTATTTTCTTAATAAATGTGTTTTAAGATCCTGCGATCGAAAGCTGGAGAAAAGACAATACTTAAGGTTTGGGTGTCTCAGGTTGTGAGTGCTTTGCCACAAATTACTTAGCTTATGGGTAGCAACACAACTCATGCTCTTACAACCTGAGACAGCCACGGCCTATACTCCTGCGTCGTCCTGGATTCAATTGAAGCGAAAAGTATACTTGGAATGACTGATCATTCACAACTACCAGAAGCCCAAAAAGCCAGTACTTCAGTAAATTATGTTCTATAAAAATAAATAACTTTTTTGAATTGTTCTATCTTGATTTTTTTGAAATACTGTTTGGTGAACTGAAATTCCCACGTATCACAATATTTGCCAAACAGGATTTCAATCTCGCCTTTCATAACCTCACAAACCTCGCACATCCTTCTTCGCTTGCCTCAAACGATAACATCATCGACTTCCACAAACATCAAAACCCATAAAAACCTCAACCCACATGGAAACCTCATTAATCTCGCCATTTTCTTAAAATCCCACAGACATCATATGATGTAGCGCCGTTTGATGTATCCGACTTCCGACTTTAATTTATAAGTTGCAGGTGACAAACGCTTCCAAATCACGTTCTACCAAATCATTTAAAAAAAACCTCAAATCAGATTCTTAGAAATGATCGAAAAAATTTAAAAATATTTAACCAAAAAAAAAAAAAAAAAAATCTCGACTATTAAAATTCTATACGTTTAAAAATTTTTATAATGGGAAAATTTTTTTTGGCAATAAACGGTTAATTTTTTTTTTGGAAATAAGTTCAACCACCTTTTTATGAAAAGGAAAAGTTTTCCATTCTGCTATTAAAAAAAAAAAAGATAAATGAAGAAATTATTGATGGCAGAGCCCAAATCTACGAACAGGACACCCACAGACAGCTTGGCTCTAGATCTCGACCTGAGATTCAACAAAAACTCGTTTTGTTGACGATTTTACAACGTTGCCAACTTGCCCGGATTCTCCTTCCTAACGGAGGAATTAAAAGCTTGTTTAAAAAAAATAAAAATAAAAAAAATATTTTTCTCTTTTTAATAATTCCTCAGGTTGCCAAATTTCTAAACAGTCGATGATCTCATTCTTGCGTCAATCATTGTCAGTGAAATTTTTTTTTTTGGGAGAAAATTCTGTTGCCAAAGAAAATTAAAAAACATCTGCATTTTGATTTTTTTCCTTGTCTTTGTTAAAATAATATGTAACAAAACGTGACTGGCAGCTTTTAACCTCATCGAAACCTTGTTTTTTGATAATAGTAATCGATATCGTTATCTCTTGTTTTAGGATATTTGCAGGCGAAAAAAAGATATTAGCCGATTGAGTCATTATTACACGTGGCAATTAAAGCCATTTTATAATACAATGGGCGGAGGGATTTTTTTTTTCTTTATTTAAAAAAAATTGGCAGGTATTACAAGCGAGGGGGAGCTAGGGACCATTCGGTTTTTTTGGCAAACGTTTGATGAGAAAGGTTCCAAATGAAAAAATTGCCAAGTTTTTTTAAATTGAGCCGTGACAATGACTTTATGAAGAAGAGCAAATTGGAGATTTCGTTTTTTTTAAAAAATATTAATAAAAGGAAAAATTTCGCCAATCGTTTTAATAGATTTTACTCAATTGAAGCACAGCTGGTTTCAGTTTACGATTCATTAATTATCATTTCATTGTTTTAATGAAACCATCCAGCATTTGTCATAGTTAATTGCCCTCTTATCATTAATGTAAAAAGCTTTTCATGGAAATTCCCCTTCTTCGTTTTTTAAGGCTTGTTTAATCGTTTGGTTGATTTTGAGTCGTATAAAAAAGAAATTGGAATTTGATTTCGTCATATGTTTGGTTAAGTCGCCATTTTGATTTTTAAACAATTTAATGTTAAGATTTTTCAAAGCAAACAAGCAGAAGTTAAAAGCTTTAAAATAATTTTCAGTCAATATCATTTTAAAAAAATCCCGTGTCTTTTTTT